>JAYKKT010000078.1:22405000-22875000 GCA_036023115.1 Brasenia schreberi
TTAACCTGCTCCCCTACCTCCAAGGCGGCTAACTTCGCCTTCTTAGGGCAACTTCGCATGAGATGCGGCCCGACTCATATGTAGCACGACCCCACTCCCTTGCCTTCACTCTTGCCCCTAGAAGAGGATGCCTCTTCCCTCTTCTCTGGCCCACTACTGTTCTTCCCGCGGAACTTAGGTTATTTATCATCTCTCTTCCCTTTAGGTGCCTCGCGACTCTCCTCTCGCGCACCCCTAAGGTCGACGAAACTCTCTACGGCTGAAATAACATCTAACATGCTTGAAGGATGCCTCCTCCTCAACTCAACTTGAGCCCAAGGTTGCAAACCTTGCTCGAAGTAGAAGAGTTTATCAACTTCCGACATATCCCGCACATCTAACAATAGGGAACTAAACTTCTGCATATACTCCTGAAGAGTACCCGTGTGCCTAAGCTTCAACAGAAGCTCTCTAGTCCTGTGGCTGCTGTTTGTATGCGTGAATTGACCTCTCAACTCACTGCGGAACTCCTCCCAAGTCAATGGGAGAGCGGCACCTCCACTAGCGGCTGCCACTTCCCTCGTACGCCACCAAACTTTCGCATCATCCCTTAGAAAAAGCGAAGCGACTAGCACCTTAGTGTGCTCAGCCACCTGAGATACACTCATGTACCTCTCTAAGTCTCATAAGAAATTCTCCACTAATTTCCTATCTCAAACACCATTAAAGGATGTTGGTTTGGAAATTCGTAATTTCAAAGATGCAAAGTTAGAATTGTGTGCCATTTCACGCATGCCTACTGGAGAAATTGATGTTTCCTCATGAAGTCGGACCTCTGCATTGGTGTCTGGTGACATAGGCTGGTGTCTGGTGACATAGGCTGCTTTTGGAGCCTAGCAACTTGTACAGCCAATTGAACTTGGCTTTGTCTCATAGAATCTTGATTAGCTCTCATAGAATCTTGAGTAGCTCTCATAGAGTCTGAGAAGCTTGCAAAGCCTCCATCCTTTGCAATAGCTGCATCAGAACGTCATCCTCCTCTGGCCGATGGGACGGACTTGCCTCGTCTTTTGATGCTCTTCTGGTCTTCTCCATGAGGTTTATAGACTTGGTTACAAGTTAGACCCAAAACAAAAGCAACAGACCCACAATCGGACAGATTTACAGACTTAGCAGATTTTTTTCTACAGACTGCACAGATGGATTCTGACTGACTTTGACACTCTATTTGAGACACGTACAGACACTAAAATTAAAATCGAAGAATACAATTTTGTAATCTGATATACATCGAAGCTGTATACAAAATTTCGGTTTAATCCGACTCTGTTAACTCTGTCAATTCAGTTGCACAAAATCAGCAAAATCCAGATTCCTGTTTTATATAGCTGATTTTCTGCAACGCTAACAAATAAGTTTTCCGGCGGATTTCACCAAATTCTCTGGCCAACTTCTGCTATTTTATCCTCCTAAACGTGTTTGATGTTTCGTCCACTAAACAATCAACTTGTTAGTCATAGATTTCACCAAAACAGATTCAAATTCTTGGATTTCTACAAAAACACAGATTCTGCAAATCTGGTTTACTGGTCCACTTCGGCCGAGTTTTCGGACTACCTTCCGATGTGTATTCTTCAAACCGAATACTTTCTATCAAAGTTTGATAGAAATACACATCTTGAACAGTTTCCATTCTGTTCCAAACAGCCTACCCAGTTAAAAACCGAGTCAGAAAATCTACAAAAATCTTCTGACAGATTTTTCTGTCTTCGATTGGTTTTGTTCCAAAATGTGTGTTTTCAGCAATTTCTTCGCTAAAAATTCATGGGATCGAGCGTTTAGGTTCTGATACCAAACTGTCACAGGTCAAATTTTTAAACCAAAATTTTGCAAAGCACTTGCCGGCCCGTGATGGCTAGAATCACCCATGATTCTATCAGTCCTTTTCTTCACGCTTCTTCTAAACACACACAAACACTGAGTAGGAACAGCACACACCGTTTATACTCTTGACAACATCATACAATAGGGGTTTCCCTAATTAGTTAGGGTTCCCACCGGAACCGAGCTAAGACTGCGTCTTGCCTAACTAGGAACTCAAGGGAGGTTTACACACCCTGTCCCCTACAAGAATCAGCTTTATGCTGCACATTGGGTTCGGTCTGCACCGAAATGGGATTCATTCGGTTGCAACTGAAGAAGGGAGGTTCCTGGCAGCACCTGGAAAGGATCCTCACTGTCACTCGTTGTGACAGTCACCTAGCACACCCATCGACTGCTTCTGGTGGTAGCGCCTGGCTGCATCTATTATATATGGCACCAGGGTGGTAGTCGACTAGCACCAGGGAGAACGGAGCTTCTGCTGCACCTGTGGAGGAAGAGGACGATCGACTGTCACCCCTTGTGACAGTCGGCTAGCACCAAGACGGAGGACAGGTCTGCATCCGGCTTCAGGTTCTTGACGGCAGAGCGGTGGCAGTCTCCTAACACCTGGCTGGACGGTGTCTGCACTCTACACGACCCCTACACTGCACTTGGTTGCTCTCTCTCTCTTTCTTTCTCCACTCTCTCTCTCTCTCTCCCGTCAGTTTCTCTCTTCATCAGCCTCCTTTCAGCATGCTGGAACCGCAACCTTAAAGGCTGGCCTGGGGCGGTTACAACTGCACCTCCCCTGTAGGACAACTGGGGGCAGGTCCTGTAACTGCACCCCCTTGCAGGGCACCTGGCACCAGCGCCTGTAACTACACCCCCTCTGCAGGGCACCTCGCGTTGACCCCCACTTTTCAAGGGACGGTTACTATAACCGTTCCCTCCACAGCCATGGTGCGGGTGGCCTGTCCCAGCCCCCTAACCGACTAGGACTGACCCAGTTGGACTCGGTTTGACCTAACCTAGCCCATGACCGACTCAAACCAAGGACCAACCCTAGCTAAACTCGATCCACACGTGACCCCGCCCACACCTAACTAGGTCCTAACTAACCAAACCCAGTTTTACCCAACCCGACTTTACCCAAGATGACACCTACCTAAGACCCGACCCAAGTCACAAGATCCGACTAACCCGAACTGATCCAAACCCGATCCAAATCATGACCCGGATTTACAAGGATCCAAACCCTATCCAAGATCTGATCCAAACCCAAGTTCGAACCCAACTAGACCTATCCCAACTAAGCCTAGCTATGACTTGACCCGACTCAACCCAAGCTCATAACACACTCTTGGGCTTTACAAAAGAACCGACTCAACACATATGTACAAAGAGAGGTTTGTGTGCGCCTACGCCCGTGCGTCGCCTGGCACGCGTGCCTTCTGAAGCCAACAAATGAAGGATGAGAACGGGTGCGCGCTATAGAAATCCATCCTGTGACAAGGGATGTTCCAGTTTGAATCTGTTTTGTACGGAAGTGGAATTTTTCGAACTGTCTCTGATAACAGCCCATTCCGAAGGCCATATTGCAGTGCTCAGTTGTCTACTGTAGATCGTCTGTCTCTGGTCGGTGGGAAGGACCAACGTCTCAAGGACCTCGAAGGACTCTACCCAAGTGTGTAGAGTCCTTCGAGGCCCTCAAAGCCTTGATCGGTCAAGAACCAATTCTACGACTTCCAGATTTCAGTAGGCCCTTCGAAGTTCATACGAACGTGAGTGACCGAGCACTCAGAGGTGTTCTGACCCAGGACGGATACCCCATAGCTTTCGAGAGCAGTCCTTGCGGAGACTCGGTATCCCACATATTAAAAAGAATTGCTGGCAGTGGTTCATTGCTTACAGATTTGGAGAGTATATCTTCTAAGATCCCATTTCACTATTCTTACCGATAACGTGACAAACACTTTCTTCAGAACCCAAAAGAAGCTAAACATGCGACAAGCACGTTGGCTCGAAACTCTTGAGGAGTATGATTTCAATTGGATCTATAGGCCAGGTAAGGAAAATGTCGTGGCCGATGCATTGAGTCAAAAGAGGATTGAGACTTTGAATGCCATTACTAGAGTAACAGGGGATTTGGTTGATTATGTAAGACAAGTTAAGGACCAGGATACTTCGTATGCGCATATTGTATCTCAAGTTCAGTCAAGCATAACCGATAGATATGACATTAGAGATGGCTTGGTTTGGGCCAAGGATCGCCGGTTATTCATTCCTGGAACTGGAGATTTGATAAAGTTGTTGATACGTGAAGTTCATGACACGAAGTATGCCGGACATCCGGGGATTGAGCGTACTGTTACTTTGTTAGCACGTGGGTACTACTGGCCCCGCATGGTACGCGATGTAGCTGACTATATTCGGATGTGTCCTATATGACAGCAAGACAAAGTAGAGCGACGACAATCGGTTGGGTTGCTCCAGCCTCTTCCTATTCCAGAGAGACCATGAAAATTTGTTTTCATGGATTTTATATCAGGATTTCCTAGAGTAGATGACTTCAAGATGATACTGGTAGTTGTTGATCGGTTCTCGAATTATGGTGTCTTCATGCCCACACCGCATGAGTGTAGTGCGAAAGAGACAACCTGTCTTTTCTTTAAAAATGTGGTCAAACATTTTGGCGTCCCGAAAGAGATTGTAAGTGATCGTGATGCTTGCTTCAGTAGTCGATTTTGATCAAATTGTTTCGACTGATGGGAACACGTCTCCTATTCTCATAAGCTTAGCATCCTGAAATCGACGGACAAACAGAACGACTCAACGCGATGCTGGAGGAGTACTTACGCCATTACGTATCTACAAGCTAAAAGAATTAGGTGTCACTTCTGGAGGTGGCACGGTACAGTTATAACTCCCATAACAGCTCAGTAACTGAGAAGAGTCCTTTCGAGCTTACTTTGGGATGACAGCCACTCGGACCCTTAGAGCTTACCTTGCGAGAGGTACGCGACAGGCAGACCATGTACAAGGAAGCAAAGGGTTCACTCGAGAGAGTAGGGGCCCGGATGATAAAGCAGGCTAATAGGCATTGGAGAGCAGTTGAGTTTGACGTTGGAGATGAAGTTTGGCTTCGGATACCAGACTATATCCGAAAGCAGGTTTACAAAGGAAGTCACATGGGACTCAAGCCGAAGTACGATGGACCCTTCAAAGTGATACAGAGGATAGGTATTATTGCTTATCGACTGGATTTTCCAGATCGTCTGAAAATCCATCCAATCATTCACGTATCCCAATTGAAGAAGTACTTTGAAGACCCACAGAGGCTTGATCGTTGACCACCACCATTGGTCAGACAAGATATACTAGCGGTTGAGGCCATCATTGCTCATAGAGTCCAAGGAGCCGGACCTCAACGATAGACACAATATCTTGTTCAGTGGACAGGCAGGAGTTCAGATGACGATTCATTGGTGCCATGCGCTCAACTATGGCAATATGAGCAGATGCTTAGAGACTACCACGCGGCCTCAGGGACGAGTCTAGATTTCGTTGGGGGAGAGTTGTCACGGACCTGAGTTCGTGGCGTGCGCACCCCCGCGCACCCACACGCACCCATCATTCGGAGGGCTTCACCATGTTGACATGATATGTACATTGGTCCATGTATATAAGTCCTTTGTAATAGTTCAGGTATGTCTATAAACTCGGACTAGGTCAAGTGAGTCTAGGTCTAGGTTAAGTCGTGTTGGTCCTAGGTCTAATTGGTTTGGGTCAAGTTGAGTCGGGTTTGACCCTAGACTAGGTTTGGTCCAGGTGGGTCTAGTTGACCCGAGTCCTAGTCAGTTAGGACAGGTCATGGGTTAGGTCTTGGTTTAGTTTGGGTTCGGTTAGGACAGGTGGGGCTTAGTCAAGAGTCAGTTAGGCCAGCCTAGGACAGGTGGTGCCCAACTGTGAGGTGCTGGGACACCTCACCCGCACTCGAAGAGAGGGAGTGGTTACAGGGGGAGGGAACGGTTACCAACAACCACCCGGGGGCCTGCCTATGAAGCAAAGGCCCTCCCCACTGTGCTGGGTTGTTAGGCCATGAGTGAGTGAATATAGACCAAGTGCAGAGTGTTGTGAGAGAGTGAAGAGGAAGGAGGAAGACAGGATCGGACAACACCCTTTGCCACCAGTCGCCCGCAGCAACCGCGTGTGCAGAACGCCTAAACCAGAGTGCTAGCAGCCTAGTGCCGCAACCATGCAGAGGAGCCTTACAACCAAAGCATCCAGCCTTGCCCTCAAGTGCAACAGACTTATAGCAGACGGAGTGCCTTGTAGGAGCTGTGAGTTTGTACCTGTGTTCAGAGTGCCGAGCAGGTGTTGCAGTGAACCCCTGGTGCCAATAGCCAAGCGCAGCAGCGCGCACGCCCCAACTTTGTCGTTCTCCTTAGCGCTAGACGCCTAGCGCCCGTCACCAGTGCCTAGCACCTGTCATGATAGCAGCTATCCAAGATGAACCTCTTCTTCCAGGTGCCGACGAGGAGCCTCTCTTTAGTGCACAACCATGTGCACCCATCCAGCCAGCATAGCCGACCCGTGCAGCAGCCGACCGAGTCCTTAGGGCGTGTATTGGTTTGTGTAAACTTCCCTTGGACATCTAGTTAGGCGAGACCCTTCTGGAAACCTCGGTTGTACGTGTTCCAAAGGAAAGCTTTGTGTTAAGTTCCAAAGTTGTTTGATTCCTTTGCTTGAGTGTTAATTATAGCGTCTTTGCATGGAGATCTGAAGGAGCCGATCTTGCGTCCTTGCATGGAGATCTGAAGGAGCCGATCTTGCGTCCTAGCCACATCCAATTTAAGGTAGTAGCAGGGGTAAGTGATTGGTTTGAGGGCTGATAGAATCGTTGGGCGATTTTAGCCATCACAGGCACGAACAAACTCCGAAAAATTTCAAGTCAAAAATTCGTACTATGATAGTTTGGTATCAGAGCACTCGAAGGCTCGATTCCATGCATATTTGACAGCAAATACGGATTAAAACATTCACTTGGAATGAAACCGAGCGAAGACAGAAAAATCTGACAGGTGATTTTTGCCGATTTTCTTACTTGATTCTAGATTGGATTACTTGGTTAGAACAGAAAGAAAACTATTCTAAGCTCGATTATTTCTACAATCCGTGGTAGAAAGCATTCATATTGAGCAAAAATCCTCATCAATCGGTTTAAAACTTCAACATAAGAGGGACAGAAAACCAGATTTGCAGAATCTGTGTTTCTGCATAAATCCGAGAAGATTTGAATCTTTTTTGGTCAAAACCGAAGCTAACAACTTGTTTGTTCAGTTACAGTGACAGTAAATAGGTTTAGGTAGACTAAGCAACTGAAGTTGGCCGGAGATTTGGGCGAAATCGGTCGGAAAAGGTGACCTGTCAGCGTTGCAGAAAATCAGTTATACAAAACAGAAATCTGGATTTGGTCGATTTTGTGCAACCAAATTAACAGAGTTACCAGTGTCGGATTAAGCCGAAATTTAACTTTGTATTCTTGTATTTTAATTTCAGTGTGTGTACGAGTGTCAGACAAAGTCTTAAGGTTGGTCAAAATCCATCTGTGCAGTCTGTCACAGTACAAACTGATGTTTGCTCATGAAGTCGGACCTCTTCTTCGATGTTTGGAGGCCCTCAAAGCCTTGATCTGTCAGGAACTAGGATGGATTTGCTGAAGTTGGTACCCCTATTGACAACGTCATACAATAGGGGTTTCCCTAATTAGTTAGGGTTGCCACCGGAACTGAGCTAAGACTGCGTCTTGTCTCACTAGGAACTCAAGGAAGGTTTACACAACCTGTCCCCTACAAGAATCGGCTGTATGCTGCACACTAGGTTCGGTCTGCACCTAACTGGGATTCACTCGGCTTCCCCTGAAGAAGGGAGGTTCCTGGCGGCACCTGGAAAGGATCCTCACTTACGAGTTACCGCTGATACTATAGGATGCATGAGTGTTTGTTTTATTCTTAGACGGAGATGTAGAAGGTTGCTCTTGCAGCCGTGACTCAATTTCAGCTAATTTCCTTCTTAGTTCGATCATCTCATCCATGGAACTTGATTCAGTCTTCCTTTCTAAACTTGATTCAGTCATTCTAATTTATTTATGTCTTCATAAGGTTGAGATCTATCAGTTCCTCGACCTCTAGCAGAACCTCTACCTCGTTTAAAATTGGTTTGACCTCTTCCAATGAATGCCAATCTCATTTTATTCTCCCTTTTCCAAATTTCTTCGATCCTCTTCTCTTAGTAAAAGAGAATATACTGTACCCACCGAGGGCATATCCGCTTTGCTTAGGATATTGATTTTAATGGACTCATACTCTGGTGATATTTCCTACAAGAGATCAATACTTTTTGTACCTCATTGTCTGTAGTACGTTCCTTAATGCAACGACTGCATTTATTATCGATAATGTACATTTGTTCATTCTATAAACCATGTAATTCCCCATAGTATTCACTTATTGACCTGTGTCCTTGGCGACACTTTCTTAGTTTTTCAAGAATCTCATATTCCTTCGCTATATTGTGTTCTCTGGAGTAAGCTTTTTCCACTGTTGTCTAGATTTCTGCAGCAGATTTCATATAAATAAATGTCTTGCTAATTATGGGATTCATGGATTGGAAAAGCCAAGAACTAACTAATGCATCATCCTTTGACCAACATTCAAATTCTACACTATCTTCATCAGGCCGACTATGATTTCTATTGATATAAATGGATTTACCTCTAGACTTTAAGACAAGCTCAATTGATCTGGCCCATTCCTGTAGTTTTGACCTTCAAGTCGAATATTAGTAATCTACAATGGCTCCATTTTCTATTCATTACCATACCCGATCACTTGAGATTCTTCCTTGAGATGTTCTTCCATACTTTCTTTCTTTTTTTCTTAGCAGACTTTTTATAAACATATGGTGGATAGGATAGACATACACCCTTTTTAAGATTTTTGGTGGATAGGTGGTTTCCACGAATAGACGGTGGGCAAGCAGACAGTTTTCCATACATGTTTTCTTCTTTTATGCAGATTTTCTCTTTCTCAGAATTTGTACGAACAGATGGCGAACACATGGACAGATTTATTCAAATCTGTTTTCTTTCTTTATGCAGAATTTCTCATATTGATTTTCTACTTTTTGTATCGCTGCTATCTCTTGATTTGTATCGTTCATGAGCATATATAGCCTCAAAGGTTGTGATAGCATGTCACGATTTCACATTCAAACACAAATAAAATAAACAAGAAGTTTAGAAGATGGAATATTGGGGCAGTCGGCCAGGTATATTGCAGCCGACTGCACCCTCTCTTTCTTCTCTCTATTTCCAGCAACAGAAATGTTTGCTGGTAGGGTTTCCCCTTAAATACCAGCATTACAACACTAAGCATAATTACAGCAATACCATTAATGAGCCTAATTTAAAGCTACCTTTAAAAACAAAGAAACAACAAACTAAGTATTGTACTAATATAAGTAAAGGATATAATCATAGCCTTCTTAACATAAGGCCCCGTGGGATTCAACCTTAAAGTGGCAAGGGGTAAGCACCTTACCTCCTTAAAGCCACACTCGTTTCATATATTATCTTTAATATGTCTCAGTGAACAGGTATCAAACATTAAATACATTCTTATCGGGAAACATGCTTCTAAGAAATTCTCTAGGGTTAGACCTCCAATATGATGGAAGGTTTGAAATAACAAAATTATTCCAATGAAGAAACTGGCATGCTTTAGAGAAGTTTTTCACTAATGGGAACTCTTAGGTTTTCTTGATGATTCGTTCCACTGATTGGTAGCTGGACAAAATCAGGTAGTTGAGAAGAATGCTAACCAGGAAAATTAGTGAGCTGGTACTCTGAAATCCTTAATATGAGCTCTCTTGGTATATAATCGTCATGGATAAATATTCTGCAACCTATTTTGTTATAAGACCATGACAGTGGCTCACATTACTCAGCAGAAACCCATGGGCTGCTCTTTGCTCTTACAAAAGGTTGGTTGCATCCTTTAGTATTACAGTAAGCCCCACGAAGAAGTGTAATATCTACTTATATACTTGAGATGTGTATCAGACATACACATGGAACAAATTGATCAAGAAACCAACAAACTTATTCAGATGAAACACAAAATAATCACTGGAATTGCTACATGGAATGGGTACATATATCGGAATTCTGTATCAACGCACATTAACTCAACTGATGGGGGTCACAAAACTGTACAAATTCTTCATGTGTATAACTAGAGCAACAAACAAGAAAAAAATCATCATTACTTTAAGAAAGAAAATTAATAGAAAAGGAACATACTGTCCAATTGTGTGTCGGCCAATCGCCTAGCAAGCGCATGAATGCAATATGCTACATCAGCACGCGGCCGAACTACTGAGGTAGCAGCAAAAATTTCTGCAGAAGAAATGTTGAGAAGAGAAAACATGAATATGCCTATTGCTGATCCTGAGGAAATCATAATATCATACGGTACTAAAAAAGAGACAGCCATCAATAAGAAAAAAGAAAATGAGATGGATGAAACAACTATCACAGAAAGGATATAACCCGAATTCATAGACATGAGAACGTAATGCGGAAAAGCCTAGAAATGGTTCTCAATTCCATTGAGATCGATTTTACAAAATAGAGAGAACTACTCACTCCGAATGTGACATTCTTTGGGTGGGCATTCGACGTGATTCGTTGCTTTGACGATTGCAACATCTAGATCCTTAAGTTTTAACCGAACAACCAAAAAACATTAAAAAAAACAAAGTGACACAAAAAACAAATCCAAACAACAAAGAAAGTAGAATTTGATGAAGACAACGCATTTGCCGAGGCGAACGAAACAAGAAACTAAGAAAAAGGAAAATCGGAAATTCAATCGTTGGGAGAATGTATTTAATGAGAAGGTCGTGATATACGTACCTTGAATTCGCATTTGACCTTGGCGAGGCCTACTTGGGTAGAGTCCTTGAGCGCCCCGTAGGCCTTCCTCCAGCTCTGGAGGGTACTCATCTCTCTCTCCGTCTCAGAGGAGCCTCCCTAATCCTTGCTTGATCTCCTCTCTCGTAGGAACGATGAGAGAGAGAGAGAGAGAGGAGGGCGTAACCGTTCCATATTCAACCAACGAACTTTTGATTCCAATTTTAGAGAGAGAAAGAGAGGGGCTTTTTTCTTAGGAAGTGCAAATGCGTCGAGGAAGGAATTAATTTAATTAAGCATGTCAACGGATCCATTCATAACGTCATCAGTTTCTGACTTATCTGAGCATTTTTCTTAAAAGAACACTTTTTGTTACAACGGGAGGCCAAAGCGAGGTTTGCACGTCCTGGGAGTCGAACTCACCACCTTCATCCCCTGACTGGAGAGCCCTAGTCCTGCCTCGTGAGTCATCTTGTGGAGATGTCAAAGTTGGAGTACATTCGACTACATTCTCTTCGGAAACATTTGACATTTAACTTAGCCTAGGTAGCTTTAGAATGCTATTATTATTTACCTACAACGAAGTTAGAAGTGGGGACACAATTCCAATGACAGGCGACAATGTAATTCCAATAGCACTTACACGTACATGTTAGTTGAGCTAGACGTGGCACGAATCATGTCAAAAAAAACTTTGATCTTCTTTCTCAATGGAGAAGATAAATAAGGCTTAAATAAGGCTTTAAGCAACGGATGTGAGTTTTCAAGAATTTGATTGAATGTATCTTAGCACTGTTAGACTATGTGTTCGGATAAGGGAGATGATGAAATGAGACATGCAAGGGAAAGCATTGTTGCATTGAAGGGAATGTCGATGAGCTAAGTTAAAACTATTATTACGATGAGTAGAAAAAATTAATTAGAAACAAAAAGAGTTGATAATGTGACTTATTGGGCCATTTGCTTGATCAATATAGTCGATATTTGCAATTAAATCTAGACTTTCAATAATACGCTAAACGTTAAACGTTATTCACTAGTTGTCACCATCGTACCTCGTGCCTTGAAACACCTCTACATCGTGAACCTAAACTAACATCTATTTACAAGCCCATCAAGAGTGTTGACTCGATTTTTGGCGTCAACACCACCTAAAGTCGAATATGCACATTTGGTTATCGAGCACTTCTATTTTATCTGGTAAAATGCCAATATCTTATTGAATGTAAACATTTAACAAGATGCAAGTAAAACAATTTGAGAAGGTTGAAATATTAGACGATGCGCGAGGCCTAGGCTCATAGCAAAGTCATCGGAGAAAGATGTCTTTGAGGTCTCTAAATCTCTGAACTAAGAGCTATTTGAGAAATTTCAGATAACCAATTTTTCATTGCATTGGATGGAAACATAAGACATCATGGTGTAAAAAACGGTGTTGCAGAAACGGCTTCGTAAATGCTACCATAGGTCACCAGGATGTGACCCAATCATGAAATCCGGTAGAGTGAAACCTCATTGTCTGCCAAACTTATGCTCCAGAGACCAGAATTTTCTGCTGAGCCCCAACTAGATATGGCCGGTTCCCGATACAACTGCTGGTTCCAGTTCTCTTCAAATCAGAAACTGGAACCAACCAGACCGAGACCCAGTTAGTTCCAGTGTCAATTCCGGCTTGGGTCCTAAACCATCAAGAACAGGAAAAAGGTCGATAAATTTTTTGAAATTAAAGACAATTAAAAAGTTATGGAACCAGTCGTTTTGAACCACCAGTTTCAATTCCATGAAAGGTGGAACCAAAACTGAACCGGGTAGTCTTGATTCTGGGTCTGGTTTGACTGGTTTCAATTTTTAGCCCGATTGAGATCTCGTTGGGGTTGCCAAGTAAGTTCCAAACCCAAACCAGCCATATCTAGCTAAAACCGTGAAGTGGATCTTTAAGTGAACTCAGGAAAGTTTACATTGCCAGACGCTCTAAAAATCTTAAAATTTTGGGAGATTAAAGATAGGGTCTACTCTGGAACCCGGATTTTTATCTTTGACATAAATCATGCAATAGAACTATAAATCAGGCTGACAGAGGATTATAGAGAAAATATTACTGGAACCTTAAAACTTGTAAAATCGACTGAAATTCACCAGTGTCGTTAAAAATCCCAAGATTTTGTGAAGCGAAAGATTGATATTTCTCCAATGCACACCCAAAACACCAGATTTAACCCTTAACCGAAACCACTGAATTAGTTTGATGACATCAAACGCCATGACATGGATGAGATTGTCATAACTCATAACAGTAAGATAAGGCTGCAATGACATGGTTATGAAAGCTCATAAGGACATAGAACCATGGAGCGCTCGGCTCTTCAAAGAGCCTACAGGTCTGTTTTGAACATTCCTTTTTTTGAAACTGTGATTCACTGAAACCTTATGTTTTCCAGCCTCTTGGTTGAATTCTGCGAGTTTGATGTGGTAATCAAACCCATAGAAATTGGATTTAGATTGGACTATATACATGAACAAAAGATTCAGTTAATCAACCATTTTATATGTAGGGATATCAAGGCTAAGCCACTTGAGCAAGCCAGATCACACTACGACATCAAACTTGTTCCAAAACAAGTTTGCCGGCAAGAGGAAAGGAAACTTTCTGCAAAGATTGTTGCTGCTCCAACCACTAGTCATGCAAGATATTCGGGTTGGTGACATTGGTCCTGTCTGCATCTTCTTCTTCGGTCTCTTCAACAACTTGACTGGCATGCCTCTTGGGAAGTTCAAGTTGGTAATTGGGGCTGATTAATGTATCTTGCTCCGGAGGCAGGGGAACTCCGGGCCCTGGGGTGGACCTTGGTAATGGGATCTTGTTTCTGTTCCTAGCCAACTCAAGGAGGACCTGAGAAATCAAAACAGGATAACAGTCACGTATCAGATACATGCTGCCTATGCTTATTCTTAGTTCATCATATAAATATAAATATTTATATATACATATTTATAAATAACTGCTAACATGGCACATGACAGGGCCCTGTGGAACCAAAGAATCCATGTAGCCGACCCCATCTAGTATGGGAAAAGGCTTGGTTGTTGTTGTTTGTTGATATATGTATACCACTAGTCATGCAAGATATTCGGGTTGGTGACATTGGTCCTGTCTGCATCTTCTTCTTCGGTCTCTTTAACAACTTGACTGGCATGCCTCTTGGGAAGTGGAAGTTGGTAATTGGGGCTTATTAATGTATCTTGCTCCGGAGGCAGGGGAACTCCGGGCCCTGGGGTGGACTTTGGTAATGGGATCTTGTTTCTGTTCCTGGCCAACTCAAGGAGGACCTGAGAAATCAAAACAGGATAACAGTCACGTATCAGATACATGCTGCCTATGCTTATTCTTAGTTCATCATATAAATATAAATATTTATATATACATATTTATAAATAACTGCTAACATGGCACATGACAGGTCTCTGTGGAACCAAAGAATCCATGTAGCCGATCCCATCTAGTATGGGAAAAGGCTTGGTTGTTGTTGTTTGTTGATATATATATATATATACAGTCATTGGTTGTAAATTTCAGAGGCTAAGACCTCTTGATCGTGCAAGCAGTAGAGCCATGTGAATATACTTTACCAATGCATATATCACCGGTCCAAAATCAACCGTCATTCAAGGGGGGTTGGGTAAATTTCAGAGGCAGACGGGTGTTGGCGTCAGTAGAGCCATGTAAAAAATTAATCACCGGATAATATCCAAAATCAAGCTTCAAGCACAATCATGAATACCAGGAAATAGGTAAAATTACTCCACCGTTTTGCTCTATTTGACTCCCAGAGATTCTGCCAAAATTACCGATGTACAAGCTGGGATACAAGAAAAGCCAGAAGCTATTTGAAGGGAAATAGCTATACGCTTCCTGCAGGGTAGATAAGGTAACATTGTGGTATACAAGCCAACATTTAATATGTAATGCAGTGCTCCAGCTTGCTTGCGGATGGTATTGGCTACGAGGAAAGAGTTCAGAGAAAATTTGAAGTGTAAAATGGAGAAGACACCAAGCGTTCTTTTTTTCTTTGTTGAAACGGAAGGTAAAAGCCAGGTGCATGCCCCAGGTATTGAAATCATGACCTTCACCTTGTCAGTCGAGTCCCCTACCAGGTGAGCTAACAGTATAAGTGCATCAGGTGTTCTTTGTCAAAAGAAAATATCATCGGGATTGAAGGTAAATAGTGTTGAGCAATACCAGCAATGAACTAGGACGTTGTGTTGAGCAGTGAACAATCGACATATGCAAAAGATGTACATGATAGAGAGGAAGATGTCAAAATGGATATGTGGCTTGATCCATAACAAGGCTACGAGAGAAAAGTTTGTGCAACACTGATAAAAGCCAAAATGGAAAAACGCACTTAAGGTGGCCTGGTTATTTGGATATGCAGTCACATAGACTGCTATAAATTAGATGTGAACACTTTAAAAGAGGTAGAAGAAACGATTGCATTCTTCTAGTTAAGTACTAATATGACACAGTACCAAGCACATCGATGACTAAGAAACCATACAGTTGACTCCACCGGATGTGGAAGAAGGCCAGGTTTTGCAATTTGACGGAAAAAATCAAGATGTAGACATGCTCCCTGATTTTGTAATCCTTAGATCTAGGCTCTTTGACATCCCAAATAGTGATTACTTATTGGAAGGTTCAAGGTTCCATTTAACAGATAACAAGTTTCTCACGTCTGCGAGACCTTTGGACTGCATAATGGCAGATCTAGGAAATCTTCTATAGTGGCGAAGATATCCCATGATGTTTTCTAGCACTGGCTGAACTGAACATTACAGCATTGAACCATGGCTATACCTTTTTGTTTATTTTGAACGCCCAACACTGACTAAATGTAAATCTGTTGTTGACTGAATACATAGTTACCTTTATCATTTCAAGATCTTTGGACATCGCAGGAACAGTGTGGGACATGTCACAATGAAATAAATATTGGTTGCCCAGGGATGCAAAGGTGCATCAAGTGTTTTTATTACAAAAATATAGAACTTAAATTGAAAGGTATATATTATAACACAAAATAGTATTGCTTTATGGTGGCAAATATTGGCAGTAAGCAAACACATGAGATTTAAGTGACAAATGAAGATGTTGAGATAAATGTGCAGTCATATAAACAATTTTGGGTCTATAGTGAGGCTAGAGAAAAAGCTTGTCTAGTACCGATAGAAGATAAAATGAAAGACACATACATAAGGTGATTTTCTTAGGTTTATCGTGCATGGTAGGAGTGGTTGCATCAGGGTCATGTTCCCAAAAAGCAGCTGAGAAGAAAAGTTCAGCAAGAACGTTTCCTGCAACCGATAGATACCATCCGTAAAGGGAATAATGAATGCGAGTTACACCACATCCTCATAATAAACCACGGTGGCACATTGTCATGCAAGTAACTCATCTACTCACTGCTTCGAAAGGTACTCCTGACCAAAAGGCATCTCAAATACTCAAGGAAACAGGTAAAGGTTTTCCACATGCGAAGGAGAGAGCGTCCTTCTGCCTTCCATAATAGTCTATACCTAAATGAACACCTACTTTTATCTCAACATGACAATCAACCATGATACAGAAGAAACAATCTGCAAAAAATGCATTTTACTTGCACCCAGTGGTAGGGCACTGTGATGATTAACTGCCCAACACTTAGAACCATAAAGCATGGCAGGTCTAATTGCTGCTCTATAAAATTTACCTTTTAACTTTAATGGTATCTTCTTATCACAAAAAATACCAGATGCTCCTCTCCATTTTAACCAACCAGCAATAATTCTATGCGAAACATCTCCATCAATTCTTCAATCACTTTAGAAAATTGACCCTAGGTATTTAAAACTTTCTTTTGAGAGATGCAATGTGTGCCAATTTTAATTTTTATGTCCTCTGAAGTAAGCAAATGATCAAACTTACATTCTATATATTTTGTCTTCATTCTACTATGTTGTAAGCCGTTACCTCCTAATGTTTCTTTTCATAGTTCCAATTTTCTATCAACTTTTTCTTTATACTCCTCCACTAACACAATGTCATCTAAAAATAACATACACCAAAGTACTTCATCTTCAATATGTTTTGTTAACTCATCAATCACCATTATAAATAAGTATGTACTTAAAGTTTATCCTTGAAGTAACACAATATTAACTTCAAAGAAGTCTGTCGTTCCTTTATGAGTCCTCACACATGTTTTTGCACTACCATAAATGTCTCTTATAAGGTTTATGTATGTCAATGGGATACCTCTTTTTTTCAAGGTTCTCCAAAGAACCTCCCTAGGTACTCTATCGTAAGCTTTTTCTAAATCAATAAATATCATGTGAAGGTCTTTTTTTGCTCTAAAATGTTTTATAAGACGTCTCAAAAAGTGAATCGCTTCAATAATAGATCTGTCTGGCATGAATCCAAATTGGTTCTCTGTTGTACTCGATACTTGTCTTAACCTACGTTCGATAATTCTTTCCCATAATTTTATAGTATGGCTCATTAACTTGATACCCCGATAATTCGCACAATTCTGAATGTCTCCCTTGTTCTTATATATGGGTATAAGTGTACTCGCTCTCCATTTCTCGGGCATCTTTTAGTTTTTTCATATTTCATTAAATAGTCTTGTGAACCAAGTGATTCCGATTTCTTTTAGGATTTTCCAAATTTCTATAGGAATAATGTTTGGTCCTACCAATTTACCACCCTTCATATGTTTAAGAACCTCTTTGACTTCATTCTTTTGAATACGTCGGTAGAAATTATGGTTTATATTTTTTCTGATTTGGCTAACTCTCCTAAGCTAATACTAACATCTTCATTTTCATTAAAAAGCTTACAAAAATAGTTTTTCCATCTATTTCTTATAGCATCATTTGCCACTAGAATTTTCTCATCCTCGTTTTTAATGCATCTAACAAAATTAAGATCCTTAGTTTTCTTATCTCTAACCCTAACTACCCTAAAAATATCTCTCACTCTCTTTTGAGTTGAGTTTTTTATATAAATCCTCCCAAATTTTAGCTTTCGCTTTGCTGACGGCATTTTTGGCTTCCTTCTTTGCTTTCTTATAAGTCTCTAAAGTTTCACTAGTTTTCTTAGCATAATATAATTTATAACATGCCCTCTTTACCTTATTTTATTTTGTACTACTTCACTCCACCACCAAGTTTCTTTTTGTGCCGGTACACCTCCATAGATTCACCTAACACAGTTTTCACCACTTTTCTAATATGTATAACCATATTGTTTCACATATCATAAGGTGTACCAACATAATTCCAAGCATCTCCTTGAAGGACTTTATGTTTAAATATACCTTCTTTCTCACTTTTGAGGTTTCACCATTTAGTCTGAATAGCTCGATGCACTCTTTTCTTCTTTACCCCTTTTTTACTTGTAAATCCATTACTAAAAGTTGATGTTGAGTGTCAAGCTTTCTCCTGAAATTACCTTTCAATCTTTACAACATGCTCTTTTTTTTCTATAAATAAAATAATCAATTTGTGTTTGTGATAAGCCACTCTTATAAGCAATTAAATGTTCATCTCGTTTTTTGAAGATTGTATTGACTATAAAGAGATCAAATGCCATAGCAAAATTTAAAATCTCCCTACCTTACTCATTTATATCTCCAAAACCAAAGTTTTCATCAATACCTTGATATCCTAATGCCTCTTTACCAGCATGTCCATTTAAGTCTTCTCCTAAACAAATCGATCTCCCTTTGTAGAATTCTTTGAATCACCTTATCTAACTCTTCCCAAAAAGCTGTCCTTATACTATCTTCTAGTCCTACTTGGGGTGCGTAAGCACAAACTATATTCAAAACCTTTGCTGCTAACACTAATTTCAATGTCATGATTCGGTAACCATATCGTTGTATGTCTACTACACTATCCTTTAAATCTTTATTTATGATAATACTAACTCCGTTTCGAGCCTTTTTCTTACTTGAGTACCATAATTTAAAACTTTTATCCTCAATCTCCTTTACTTTTTCTCCAACCCACTTTGTCTCTAGTAAACATAGAATATAAATCTTTCTCTAAATCATAGTATCTACTACCTCCATTCGCTTACCGGACAATGTTTCGATATTCCAAGAACCAATACGAATCTTATTATCTAGGACTAGCTTCCTTACGCCCTACATCCATCCATATTCAAAATGCAGAGACCCTCTATAATTTATTCACTATATTCAGGCGGTAATGTAGCGGAAATAACTTCTTTACCCACACCCATCCATGATATGGAAACCCTTTCTGCAATTGATTCACTACATCCAGGCAAAAATATAGTAGCCCTTGCTTACTTTTCACTGCATTTGGGCTCTGCAACGCATCGCTAAGAGGGGACGCCCTAACGCAATGCTCATAATTTGTGTAATCCCTGGTATAAAAATCTGACAAGGTTTTACGTTGGCTGTCAAAAGCCTAATACAACCCTCATCCTTTATCCGAACTTGAGACCAAGAATGCAAGGGTGATCCCATACATGGGCAGAGTTTTTTGATAAATTTGAAAAACTTTTAAAAATGAATTCAAGAGTTTTTAAACAATTAATTTTTTTTTATTTATGCGGGATTAAGGGATGAATTTAAAAATATTAGATCAAATCTAACACATAGAAAACCTAGACTAAAGGGAGACACTTTTTTGGTCGATCTAGTTATGGAGGAAACTAGATTAAAAAAACATTAGTGTTGCAAAAGAAGGCGTTCTTACCGCTTTTAAGCCGAGAACAAATATGTGCCTCCTCACGTCAAAAGACAAAAACTTCAAAGTACAAAAAGATAGATCAAACAAAAAGCCCACGGGACTATGACCAAACAAGAACACGATATGCCATTATTGCAAGAAAAGTGGTCATATCAAGACCACTTATCCTCTTCTTCGAAAGAAATATGGAACGTGAGAGCCGTAGAAGAAGGATGGAGGAGTTTTACCTACTAACATCAAAGCTTACATACAAGAAATGTTCAAAGAAAAGGCAAGCATTTCCAGAAATACTCTCTCCACTCTCAAGGTATGTCTTGGTTCTTAGACTTCGTGCTTTTCATATGACCCATAGCGAAAAATCTTTAAACAATTCTCAAGATATCTTTGGAAAACATGTTTTTATGGCCGATGATACAAAACATCAAATTAAAAAATTAGAAATTTTGAAAAAGATATTTTTAAAATACAAAATATAAGTTTTATACCTAAACTCAATTTAAATTTACTCTCGATTGCTCAAATTTGTAATAATAATTGTATAGTCACTTTCTCATCTAAGTATTGTGTGGTGGAGGATCACTTATCAAAGAAGGTGATTGGTCAAGGCCATAGAGAAAGTGGACTATACAAATGAATTGTTTATTTATGCCAAATTTTGAATCTTGTAATGTAGCCCATGATGTATTCTTTGGCATAATCGAAACATTTGGATATTCATAAACTATGTAATTTTTCCTTTATTAAAAAAAATTAGGGATCAAAAATTTGATTCTAAAGAATGTGTTATCTAAAAAATACATCATCTTCCTTTTAAAGAAAGAAATTATGTAAAACAAAGCTTTTGAATTAATACATTCTGATGTTTGGAACTTTGGGGGCCCCTGGTGTTTCCAAAGGAGGAGTCCAATATTACGTGATATTTGTTGATGATTTTACTCGATTTACGTGGATATATCTATTAAAATATAAATCAGAGGTATTTGATAAATTTTTTATTTTTTACAATATGATCAAGAATCAATTTGATTCCACCATTAAGATTTTTAGGTCTGATTTTGGAGAATACTTATAAAATGATTTTTTTTTTTTAAATTGAAACCCTATGTTATCGATAGCATGTTATAGGTGACCCTTAGCGGGCGACCCACCAGGGCTGCTATAGCGGTCCGCTATAGCGTTGTTAGTGAACAACGTTACTAACACCATTTTGGGTCGGGTTGATCCAATGAAACAAAAGATCGTAACCCTCGTCGCTAACATAGATGAAGGTTACTCTCTCTCGCCTCTCGCCTCTTGCCATCTCTCTCTCCTGCCTCTCGCCGCTACTCTCTGCCACCACCCGCACGACCACCATTGATCGTCCGTCGCAGCCTACAGGTACTCCCTTTCCCTCTTCTCTCTCCTTGTCTCTGTAAATCCTGCAAAATGTTTGTGGCCCTAGTAAATTGGATTTCTCGAAGGTCTACAGCCTACCCCTCAGAGGAGTTACGAGTTGAAAACACATGGATGGGCTACCGCGCTTCCTATTTCTCATTGGATATTTGACTGAGCATAGGCGATCCTACCTACCTATTGTATTGGCGTTGCTCTTCTTAGGGCCGCTCACTGCACCGATGTGATGAACTTCGAGTAGTCCTCCAAAAGAAGGAGTTGGACTTACTTGGTAGTGGTAGTGCTACTTTAAGCATCGATGGGTGGCGCATAGCGCTCTACTTTTCTTGACCGCAATGAAAATCCAAACTTCCACATTAAGCTCTGACCAGACGAGGTTGACCGAATTGTACCAAGAGGTCTGGGGCGTGAGAATAGTGGAAGACTACCTGTGTGAAGAGAGCGTTCACGAATGTGTGTGTAGGTAGGTATGCATGTATTTTTGCACACCTGAAGTGAAAAATAGAGTAAAAATCTATTGGCTAAAGCCTAAATGTTCTGGCTATATATTATTCTGTCTAGGTTGGAGAATAAATTTATGTTTGATTATGCTTGGTTTCTTTAACTAGTCTAACAAATATACATGGATTCATTTATGTTTTGGCTGTTGTTACTAGCTAACTGCGTAGTTATTCTTATTTTTATAATAAGTATGGATATTGAATCATCAACAAGTGCAATTGTTGTTGTCCAAGTGGTAGTGGCAATGGCAATTATGGCACCGACACTAGTAATATAATTAATATTGGGTTTTCTAATCCAGCATATAACTATAGACCCCCAGCTTCTAAGAATCGAGGATGGAATTGGGATTTGACAAAATCTAAGACAAATAATATGAAAGTGTTTTGTACATTATATGCTCATATTTCTACCAGTAGAATAACAAGATACAAGGACCATTTAATGAGAACGAGCAAAAATGTAGCAACTTGCAAGAATGCAATAGAAGAAATAAAGAAAACAATTTACGATTATGTATACAGTACATCAAAGAAGAAGGCCGAGAAAATTTCATTTCCACAAGGAGGAGAAGCTTCTAGTATGGAAGCTAACATAAGGGGTGGTGCCCAATGTTTATTATCTTCATCATTATTTGGCTCACGACCACCACTTCCAAAGAGACCCATAGATTCATTTGTGTGTTCATTGCTAGACTCATTACAACAAACTACATTAGAAAATCGATATAAGAAAGAAGAAAGAGAACGAGTATGTATATCCATTAGCAGGTGGATGTATCAAAATGGAATCCCTTTTAATGTCGTCATATCCCCTAGCTTTCAAGTGATGATTAGTGATATAGGATAATTTGAGCCTCGAATGAAGGCTCCATCGTACCATGAAGTAAGAGAAACATTCTTGGAGAACGAAGTGGGAAGAGTAAGAGAGTTTACGAATGGATTTAGAAAGCATTGGGCTACATATGAATGTTCTTTTATATGAGATGGATGGATGGATAGAAAACAAAGAACACTAATAAATTTTTTAGTGCATTATCCTCAAGGTACAATGTTTATTAAGTCCATTGATGCATCCCATGAAGTGAAGGATGCAAATAAATTATATACATTGTTAAAAGAAGTAATCTTAGAGGTTTGAAAGAAGAATGTTGTGCACGTGATCACACATAATGTAGTAAATTATGTTGCAGCTGATAAAATATTGATGATTGAATTTAATTATTTGTTTTACACACCATGTGTTGCTCATTATATAGATTTGATGCTTGAAGATATTAGAGAGACAAAAAAACTAAAAGGCATCTTCAATAGGGCAAAGAAGCTAGTGACATTTCTGTATAGATTCTTAACCCTAGATAACTTGTGGTAGTCAAAAGAAACTCTAAGGTCGATTATTTCTAAACAATGGGAAAAATGCCCTTTACCAAATAGTACTGAAAGAAAGCAATCTAAGCCAATAATTTTGCAACTCATATTTTGAAAGGGCATTAGTTTTTCACTTAGAGCAATGGGTCCTTTGATAGATATTTTACGTATGGTCGACAGTGATTAAAAACCAACCATGGGCTACATCTATTAGAAGATGGATCGTGTAAAGCAGCAAATAAAGGTTCATAAATATTTCAATTTTATGTGTTGTTATTTGTTAATCTTTACTTCTTAATCTTATAATAACATTTATCTTTTTTTATAGGTTAATGTGAAGAACAAAGAAGAGTTGTATGCTTTTATTTAGGAGATCATAGACAAAAGATGGGACATGCAAATGCATGTCATTGCATGTTGCTGAATTGTATTTGAATCCAGTGTGTATTATGATTATACAACAACAACAACTAAGCCTTTTCCCATACTAGACGGGGTTGGCTACATGGATTCTTTGTTTTCGCAGATCCCTATCGTGTGCCATGTTAGTAGTTAACTCACAATAAGCTAGATCATTCTTTATTGTTTCTTTTGAGCACTTTTGTGGTTGTCCTCTAGCTCTTTTAATACTTTCCAAATTTAGTTTTTCATACCTTCTTATAGATTCTTCTTTTGATATTCTTTCTATATGTCCAAACCATCTTAAACGATATTCTCTCATTTTATCCTCTATAGGTGCCACTCCTAATTTGTTTCTAATAACCTCATTATGTATACGGTCTTTTCTTGTATGACCACTCATCCATCTCAACATCTTCATTTCTGTCACAGACATCTTTTGTACATGATGATTAATTGCCCAACACTCATAACCATAAAGCATGGTAGGCCTAATTGCTACTCTATAACATTTACCTTTTAACTTTAATGGTATCTTCTTATCACAAAGAATACCTGATGCTTCTCTCCATTTTAACCAACTAGCATTAATTCTATGCATAACATCTCCATCAATTCTTCAATCACTCTGAAAATTTGACCCTAGGTATTTAAAACTTTCCTTTTGAGGGATGTAATGTGTGCCAATTTTAATTTCTATGTCCTGTGCGGTAACCAAATGATCAAACTTACATTCCATATATTTTGTCTTTGTTCTACTAAGTCGGAGGCCTTTGCTTTCTAATGTTTCTCTCCATAGTTTCAATTTTCTATTAACTTTTTCCTTATACTCCTCCACTAATACAATGTCATCTGCAAATAACATACACCAAGGTACTTCATCTTGAATATGCTTTGTTAACTCATCAATCACCATTATAAATAAGTATCGACTTAAAGTTGATCCTTATGTAACCTAATATTAACTTCAAAAAAGTTTGTCATTCCTTCATGAGTCCTCAGGCATGTTTTTGCACCATCATACATGTCTCTTATAAGGTTAATGTATATCAATGGGATACCTCTTTTTTCCAAAGTTCTCCAAAGAACCTCTCTCGGTACTCTATCATAAGCTTTTTCTAAATCAATAAATATCATGTGAAGGTCTTTCTTTTTTGCTCTAAAATGTTCCATAAGACATCTCAAAAGGTGAATCACTTCAACAAGATATGTGCCTGGCATGAATCCAACTTGGTTCTCTGTTGTATTTGATACTCGTCTTAACCTACGTTCGATAATTCTTTGCCACAATTTCATAGTATGGCTCATTAACTTGATACCCCGATAATTTGACAAATTTTGAATGTCTCCCTTGTTCTTATATATGGGTATAAGTGTACTCGCTCTCCATTCCTCAGGCATCTTTTGGTTTTTCTATATTTCATTAAATAGTCTTGTGAGCCAAGTGATTCTTATTTCTCCTAATATTTTCCAACCTTCTATAGGAATATTATTTGGTCCTACCGATTTACTACCCTTCATATGTTTAAGAGCCTCTTTCACTTCATTCTTTTGAATATGTCGGTAGAAATTGTGGATTATATACTTTTCTGATTTGGCTAACTCTCCTAAGCTAATACTAACATCTTTATTTTCATTAAAAAGCTTATAAAAATAGTTTTTCCATCTATTTCTTATATCATCATTTGCCACTAAAAATTTTTCATGCTCGGCCTTGATGCGTCTAACATAATTAAGATATTTAGTTTTCTTATCTCTAGCCCTAGCTATCCTAAAAATATCTCTTTCACCCTCTTTAGAGTTGAGTTTTTTATATAAATCCTCCCAAATTTTAGCTTTTGCTTCACTCACGGCCTTTTTCGCTTCCTTCTTTGCTTTCTTATAAGTCTCTAAAGTTTCACTAGTTTTCATAGCATAATGTAATTTGTAACATGCCCTCTTTGCCTTGATTTTATTTTGCACTACTTCACCCTACCACCAAGCTTCTTTTTGTGCCGGTACACCTCCTTTAGATACACCTAACACATCTTTCGCCACTTTCCTAATATGTATAGCCATATTATTCCACATATCACAGGGTGTACCTACATAATTCAAAACATCTCCTTGAAGGACTTTCTCTTTAAATATATCTTCTTTCTCGCTTTTGAGGTTCTACTATTTAGTCTGAATAGCTCGATGCACTCTTTTCTTCTTTGTCTATTTTTCTATTTATAAATCTATTACTAAAAGTCGATCTTGGGTGGTTAAGCTTTCTCCTGGAATTACCTTGCAATCTTTACAACACGCTCTATCTTTTTTTCTACAAATAAAGTAATCAATTTGTGTTTGTGATAAGCCACTCTTATAAGTAACTAATGTTCATCTCATTTTTTTTTAAGATTGTATTGACTATAAAGAGATCAAATGCCATAGCAAAATTTAAAATCTCACTACCTTACTCATTTATATCTCCAAAACCAAAGTTTTCATCAATACCTTGATATCCTAATGCCTCTTTACCAGCATATCCATTTAAGTATCTCCTAAACAAATCGATCTCGCTTTGTAGAATTCTTTGAATCACCTTATCTAACTCTTCCCAAAAAGCTATTTTTATACTATCTTCTAGTGCTACTTGGGGTGCATAAGCACAAACTATATTCAAAACCTCTGCTCCTAACACTAATTTCAACGTCATGATTCGGTCACCATATCGTTGTATGTCTACTACACTATCCTTTAAATCTTTATTTATGATAACACCAACTCCGTTTCGAGCCTTTTATTTACCTGAGTACCATAATTTAAAACCTATATCCTCTATCTCCTTTGCTTTTCCTCCAACCCATTTTGTCTCTTGTAAACATAGAATATGAATCTTTCTCCAAATCATAGTATCTACAACCTCCATTAGCTTACCGGATAATGTTCCGATATTCCAAGGACCAATATGAATCTTATTATCTAGGACTAGCTTCCTTACCCCCCCGCATCTGTCCATAATCAAAATGCGGAGACCCTCACTGTAAATTATTCACTACATTTGGGCGGCAATGTAACGGGACTAACTTCTTTACCCACACCCGTCCATGATGTGGGAACCCTCTCTGTAATTGATTCACTACATTCGGGCGAAAATATAGTGGCCCTTGCTTACTTATTAATGCATTCGGGCTCTGCAGCACGTCGTTAGGCGGGGACGCCCCAAAGCAATGCTCATAATTTTTGTAATCTATGTTATAAAATCCGATAAAGTTTTATGCTGGCTGTCGGAAGCCTAAAAGAACCCTCCTCCTTTATCCGAGCTTGGGACCGGCAATGCAAGGGTGAATACATGTAAGAGAATCATTGTCACCAATGAACTCATCATGAGTAAAATATTCATCGTGATCTTCAATCGATGCCAACATGATGGGGTCGAAATTTGCTCTATTAGATTTTCTCTCTTCGTACCTTTTTCATAGCTTTTCGTTATATTGCACAAAATCTAAGTCGTTAAGCTTTTGATTTCTTACCATTTCAAGGGTAATCCAGTTGCATTCACATGGGGTGACACTACAAGTAAGACTTAAAACCCGTATAGCAAAATTTTACAATTTAGGGCATCCATAACCAAAGGTCATCCACCATTCAGCTATTACAAAAAGTTAAAAATCATGTATAAACAATAAATTAATCATACTAAAAAACCCTAAATCATATCTTAATAATGAAATAATTAAGAAAGCAAAGTTGCTTGAATTAATTACTTGGTGTATATACTTTTCTCAAACTTATAGCTAATTCTAATCCAAAACCACTCGTTGCACTTCGATAACTCATAAGTTGTTGAGTAATTTGTTGTTGTTTTTCCTTACTTCGTACAAGTATAGCTATAACTTAAACAAACCACCTTTAATCTCAGCATTAGATTTTATCCCATCATAATCATAATACAACACTAACTCCGCCCATGTTGGTATCATTTGGGTCTAGTTAGGATCATTTGGGTTTACCATTTAGTTTGGGTCTAGAGCGATTCATTAAGGTCTATTTCCATTGATTATGATTTTGTTATTTAATCTCTCATTAAGCTATTATAAAGGTGGACAACATATTGAGTAAAAAATCCATCTTTGAGAGTAAGATCAAACTCTTTTGTGTGTCTACGCTTGAGGGACTCAATCGACTAGAGTCAAGTAGGTGCATCTGCGAGGGGGGACATGTTGGTCATGACTTATTGGAGTGAAGAAAGTTTGTTCCATCCAACTTTATTCCACTACGTGTTCGAGAAAGAATGAGTTGTGTTAATCGGGTGTGATTGTCATTATCACCGGATACTTCTAGGCACGAGCCAAATACCTTATATCATTGTGTATGTTGAATATCACCATTCTATTAAAAGGGGTTGGATGTTTGGATTTGGCCAGAAGATTGCCCCACAAGTTCATTGGGTCTGCTAACAAGCATGCAATCTTTGTGAAAGTAACCCATTTAACCCAATTAGATAAAAGCATATCAATTCAAATTTACAACCAAATGTTGGGATTCGGTGGCAGACAAGTAGAGGATTTTAAAGCTTGGCCAACTATCCACTTTAAGTAAATGAGTACTTAGAGGCAGTTTCATGATTTCCCCCCCTGTTTCTTGTGTAAATTCCATATTTCTTTTATTTTATAGCATGGGTCTTACTTTGGTGGAACACAATTACTTTTATGAAGGTCGAGATTGAAGGAAGACATAAAATGTGTCTTTAGAACCAAATCAGGCTGAAACGGATGGTTGAGTTTAGGGGTGCTCATGGTTCAGTTCTAAACTAAACCGCTACTCACGGTTCTTGGTATTTTTGTTCAGTTCAGTTCAGAATCACGGTTCTTATTGCAGTCAATGCCCACGAACCAAACTACCGTAGGATGCACCCTCTTCCAAATAAATTAATTTTAGACCACGTAGAAAATATTGAATTGATAAGAGCAAACTACCAAGAGTATGTCTTATTCGGTGCCCTTCACAGGTTTTTATAGTGGTCAATCCATCTTTCATTCCATTTCATGCTTCATACCGGACTAAAGTAAGGGTTAGCATAAGAACTTCATAATAGTTCCTTGTGGTTTTACTGAAAATCTATTTTAATATCTTGTAGTTCACTTTTTATCACTTAAAAGACTTAATTTTAAAAAACTTATTACTTTAATGCAAACTAACCTGACGAGCTGACAAAAAATATCGACATATTATAGTTAATGACATGGCATGATGTCATTAATGACATGGTACATACATGGCACTTCCGTCACTACAAACATGTGAATTACGGTATATTCTATAATATCATGAAAATTCACTTTAATACCTTCCGGTATCTTAAATTAAGTTTATTAATGTAAATTACAATGCATACATTGTAGCATGTTTGACATGACCCTATCATCAATACTGATGTGGCATTGAATCAATGCTAACATAGTATTGACAATAAATGTAGTGCTAAATCTTAAGTGTAGTACCTTTTAGTATCATAAAAATCCATCTTAGTACCTTGTGTTATCTTAAAAATCCATTTCAGTACCAAATTATTAATATTTAATAAAATATTAAATATTCAAAAGTATTTAATATTTAAATTAAGGTTATTAATACAAATTATAATTAAGAAAAAATATTAAAACTAATTTGTGATAATAACCTTACTTTAAATATTATTAATTTTTGTTGATAAAATGAATTTTATTTAAACATTTAATTTTTAATTTAAATATTGATTTGCATCAAGGACTTTTAATTTCTAAGTAATCACCCATATAAGAATAAATTTTATGTTTTGATGGGCATTAGAATTACACTTGATTGAGTTAATCTTAAAGACTATTAAGTTGGTAGGCATCAAAGTTAAGTTGTTGTTAGTGATATGAGAATTAAGTTCATAAAAATCAATATTTAATAAAAAAAAATTTAAAGTACATTTACATTTACAAATTAATTTTAAATTTATAATAGAAAAAACTTTAGATTGATATCTCATGGTTTACCAAAAAATCATTTTGGTACCCTATATTTCATTTTCTATCACTTAAATGACCTAAATTTCAAAAACTCTTGGTTTTAATACCCTATCACTAATGTTGTGAGCATATGGGTTTGACATATTTGACAAAAAATACTCATGTGGCGCTGACTCGGTATTGACATCAGATGTGGTACTAAATCTTCAGTTTAATACCCTATCACTAATGATGTGGTACAAAAAATACTTACGTGGCGCTGACTCGGTATTAATATAGCATATCATTTTCATGCTTTCTAACATTTGCTGGTTCATTTCTAAACTAATATTAGTAATGTAAATTAATGTTCAAATAAAAATAAATTTATTTAGTAATTAATATATAAAGTAAGTTATTGTTACTACTTAATTTTAAATATACATTTTAATGAAGCTTTGTAAACTATAATATACATCAATAAACTTACTCTAAATATTAAATATTAAATTGCTTTTAAATATTTAAATTTTTATTGAAAGATTAATTTATATTAATAATTTAGGACCACAATGGATTTTGAGAATTCACAAGGTACTAAAGTAGATTTTATGATATTATATAGTATTCAACTCAAGATTTAACACCATACTAGTGTCAACGGTACATTATCATTGGCATCATATCCACGTCATTGTTGTGTATGTAACCGTGACATGTCACTATTCTTCGTCAACCACATTAGACACATGTTGATGGTGTTATGACAATATATTAAAGTGCTAAGTTCTTTATGTGGTTTACTTAAAATTCATTTTGGTACCTTGTATTTTACTCTCTATCACTTAAATGACCTAAGTTTCGAAAATGTATCACTTTAGTACCCTATCACTAAAGCAATCAACATGAGTCTAATCTACTACAATTGTTGAAGTGATATTAACATGACATTAGATAAAGTTAGTGTTAGGGTGACACTCACTCGGTGTTGGATACCGTGTTAAATCTTCAATTTAGTTTCATGTATTGTCATAAAAATCTATTAAGTTAAAAATCCATTCAACAATTATTAATTTTAAATAAAAAATTAATATTTAAAAGTTAATATGTAAATAAAGTTTATTAACGCATAATTAAGAAAGCTTCATTAAAATGTTTAAAACATATATTTAGCATTAATTTGTAATAATAACCTTATTTTAGATATTAATTACTAAATAATTTATTTTTAAACAATAATAATTAACTGAACGAGGCCAAGAACCGGCTGAAACCACAAACTGTCAAACCGGACCTAGAACAGAACCCAGGATTGGGGCTATGCGGTACAGTTTTGGTTCCACCTTTCATGGAACTCAAACTGTGTTAGAACCGGAGCCCGCAATATCAACCCACCGGTTCCATATGTATTCAATTGTTGAATTATTTTATGAGAGTTTCTTTTGTTACGAATAATTCACCATAGAAATGTATGCGAGTCACTACATGTTCCCTCCTATTAGGTAGGAATCAGCTGGAAGAATAAAATAGCCACATCTTTGGTCATGTTGTTCTTTGAAAACTTTTAAAATTGTCCTCTCTGATGTTAGGGTGAAACTATACCACCAGAGGGGCATTAATTTGAGGTATGGAGATTGATCGTCTGAAACATTACTAGGTAGGGCGTCTATGCCACGAAGGCCTTCATCTCCGCGGCTGAATTGGCTGTAAGCCTGAGGTCATCGTGTAACCACCCAAGGTTTACCCTTTTTCTTTTTCTTTTGGTACAATGGCGTGACCTTCAACTTGTGAATCTACCCTCTAGCCAGGTGAGCCATTGCTTTTTTGCTTTTTTTGTGCAACCCAAGGTTTATCTTGAAGAGGGTTCCTCGTCATCAAAGAAATAAAAAGGTGTGGAGAACCAGATTTAATCATGTTTTATAGAGTGTATAATTTCATTAAACTACGGACAGATTAGTAGAGGACGAGATTCAAAGGGTTCTCCAGCGATTTTTGGTAAGCATTTATTTGGATCCATCATGCGGATGCATTTAATTCCACCCATGTTAATACCTTTACGGGCGCAAACACTAACAAGTCAATTTGTTTGTTCCATCATATTTGGCATTGAATGATATGGGGTCCAGTAGGTATTGAAATTAGTTCTTTCAATTATTTAAATTTCGCTCATTCCCTTGTGGTGGCGGTGGGAGTGGGGGAGGTTAGGAGGACGAAGCCTAACACACACCCATGCATGCATGACATGGGACTTGACCTCACCACCTGCGACATGGGAGCCAGAGGCCCTGCTGGGCGAGCTAATGCACCTTGTGCAGATATAACTTGTATTGCTGTTTCCATCACGTCTTAGCACTTCAAACGACTGAGCTTCCTTAGGGTCAGCAATTGTGCAAAGGGTCTGGCTTCACCCAGACCTTAGCCATCATGATGCAGTCACTTGACGGGTGTGAATTTTGGTAGTCAACCATTTCAATTAGATCGGGGTTTCAGCTTTAATAGAGGGGCTTTACACACATGTATGTATATATATATATATATATATACATAATTGGATGGTTGAGATTGGTTGGATGTGTAGGTATGTACATTGCTAGCATATGCCAAGTTTCATATATATGTATACACACACACACACACGTATATATACAGTGTGTCTATGAGGCTTGGTATATGCTACTAACATTACATACTTCAACATCCAAACGAATCTCAACAATCCAATGTGAAAGATGGATGATTGACTTTAAATTAAAAAACAAAAAAATATACTTATAATTTTCACATGTATAATTAATTCAAAAAGCAACATTTTGTTTTTTAATTCAAAACTCAAGCATGATGGTTGAGATTTGTTTGGATCATGCACTATAATATATAATTCTAGCATCCCCTCTCTAATTTCAAGATAAATAATCTTCGCATCACTAATGAAAATCTCCTCACACATGGTGTGATGAAAGTAGTTGACCTTAAGAAATCAACACTAGGCCTTCTGCTGATCCACCTGATCAAGAAACTGAGTAAATTTTCTTTAGATAATGTCAGTAATGAAATTGAATATTTTCCACACTGATCACTTGAAGACTATTTGAAAGATATTCATTTCAAAGTGTGGATTTGTAGCCATGCAATTAGGACTACCAAGCAAGAAGAGCTGCTCATTGTTCAGCTCATCCGAGCTTGTTTCAGGTTGGTTTGTGAACCTAAAGCTCGTATAGGTCCGCAACAAGAACTGCAAGCAAGATGGTCTCATCCTGGATCAGTCCATATAGGTTTAGTCCAGCTACTACTATAATATGTTGGGGAAGCATGCTAACCAAATAAGTTAGATGGATGTACATAACTTTAGCAGCCAAGAATACTCGTATTCAGCTTGTCTAGCTTTCAAATATGCGACTTGCCTGATGAGATGAGCCACAAAAGCCCAGTCAGCTTGTTTCTTAGATGCAATAGCCAATAAACATGAACCAATTCCTTCAATTGTACTTATAGTTAATCGGGTTCATGGCCGAAGAATTTCCTACCAAGACACACAACACTTTTTACCTCTTCTTCGACTTCTTCAATTCTTATTGTTCTTCAATTTGATAGATGATTCAATTGATTAAGTCTCCTACTGTACAAAATTCACTTGTTTTGAAATGAAGTAGACTGGTGGGGGTGCTCTGCCCAAGCCCAGATCGACGAGCCAAAAAGAAAAGGATAATCAATCTCTCTACTCTTCTTTTGAACTCTTACTTAATGACTTCATAAAACGCGTTCTCTAAACATTCAGAAACGTGTGCATCAGCAGCTAAGGAGCCAAGTTGCATGCTGATTCCTTCATTAAAACTTACTTTTCCCTATTATGTAAATACTAAAAAAAAAATTAACATTTCTTCAACTTGTCTTTTCTGTAACAATACCTAGTATCGTGAACAAATTTAGTGTCAATGCGTTAGGTATATTAAAATTAAAGTTACTGCCAATGGAGCTCAAGTTCCCATGGAGTAGGTGTGACTTTTTTCCAATTGCTCCAACAAATAGCTCCCAAGACCAATATACTTATAAATAAATAAGTAGATGCGTGTATATACATACGTGTGTGTGTGTGGCTTGGTGTAAACCAACTCAATCTGCTCCAAGGGAGCCTGGCCCGGCACAATAATATGGGTTTTGGCTGCTAGATGGGCTAGAAATTTACTTTCCAACTACAGAAGTGTTCAGCAACAAACAATGTGTTTATGGCAAGATAAACAATTTGTTTGAGAATTATGTTTTCTATACCATGAAATAAGACCTTGGAAAGCATCCCCACCGTGGGTAGCAACTTCAGACTCGACATGCCCGAACCCGGACTGAACCTGAGCGTAAAACTTCACAACCGTGTCGGGTTTCAGCTCACCCTGGGTGGTGTCGGATCTGAAGCAACCCAACAGAAGTTGGGTAGCATCCGAATGAACTGGAACCCCAACCCCAATTCATATGATATATATAGTTTGCACATAACTCAACCACCATAACATATTTCATTTTCTTTCCAATTCTTATTTTTTGGGGGCATTCTCCCTTTTCAGCGAGTTTTTTCCTACTTTTAGTGTTCCCTAATGTAATTTTACGTAAGATCTTCCTTTTACATACAGTTGGGTCAGGTCGACTCAAAGATAATCCAAGTCTAGGTTTGTGCTAAACAACCCAGAAAATGTGTTGGCTCTAGGCCAACCGTATTTTTACCCGAGCCCGAAATGATCTTACGGGAGCCTATACCAGTAGATATAATTTGCCACCCTTAATCCCCACCGGCTTTTCTTTAGACACTGTCGTCAAGTCCCAAATCCCCAACTCCTCTAGACGGGTCTTTGTCATAAAGAAAAAGGAAACTTGCTCCACACAACCAAGTCCAAGCAAAAGATCAAAACCATTTAAAACAATATGCTGGTGCTCACATTCAGGTTAGCTCCATTAAAAAGAAAAGGGCATCAGCATATAGTAGCATTTCTAGTGTGTATGTTGTGTTTATACGTACAAACATATACATAGATACACACACACATATGTATGTATGTATACAATGGAGAAACATAAAGGCCATCTGCTTACACTAGCACTTATACATGTTTGTATAGAACGGAGAAACATAACATATGTGTGTGTATATACATATGTATGTATAGAACGGAGAAGGCCATCAGCCTATACTAGCACTTCTAGTTTGTATGGGATGTGCATACATACATACATGTATTTATGTACATATGTATGTATAGAAGAGAGAAACAGGAAGGCCATCAGCCTACACTAGCACTTCTAGTGTGTATCTGTGATGTGTATATATACAGACGTATACGCGGAGAAACGGAACATATGTATGTATAGAACGGAGAAACTGAAAGATCATCAGCCTACACTAGTACTTCTAGTGTGTATGGGTGATGTGAATACAAGCATACATGTTTCATACGTGCATGTACATACATGTATATGTATAGAATGGAGAAACAGAAAGCTGGCCAACGGGCAAGCTCTGGACCTACTTATTCTCGATCTCTTCTGGGGACCAACACAAAATGGTAGCTGAACTATTTAATGGTCAATAAGGAAAAACTCAGACACAACTTAAAGAACCACTATTTTGTTGTTTTTATGAGCTCATCGACAAGAATTTTATTGTAAAGTTGGTTCTGTGGCGAACCAGATTCCACCATACTTAAGTCCTATTGATGTTTATTTAAGATCTTCTATAATTATTGGTTTTGTTGAACTAGGCTTGCCTGAATTTCCTTCTCTATCCATGAGCTAGCCGAGATGCAACACGAAAGATTAAATGGATCAAGTCTGCACTTTGATATGTTGAAAATTCTCAAAATTGATTCCATTAGAGGTTCATTAGCATCATCATGAATAAATTGAACTTATTGGCCCAATCAATGCTTTCTTTGTGTTGAGCTTAGTTAATGTTAGATGATGTCACTGTTACTGAAAAGGTGAAGCTTTCGAGCTTTATCCCTCACCCTTGGCTCATTGCTTCTGAAAATATGCAGTTTAAGCTCATTCTCTCAGCTCGAAAGTTGACTAAATTCGACCCATCAAAAGGTTAAAGAATTCCATAGCTTGACTTAACCAAAACTTAAACGATCGAAAGCTCGCATGAGCTCATCAAGGCAAACCTCCTTCCTGTTCTTACAAATCAATTAAGGTCCTCATAGGCACTACTTGGCGTTGGATGTCACCTGATGACCATGTTGGCTTTAAGTAAATGACACTGTAATAATTCTCATAATTAATTAATCAAATTGATGATTTAATAAACTAATATCATGTTGTGTCTGCAAGTGTGTGTCCCTACCCCCAGAGGTATAGCTCATCAACTAGGGGGTTGACTCTCTTACAAAAGGTCAGGAGTTCAACACCCGAGTGAGCATCCCGTAGGGGTCTGCCTCATAATCCCGGCTTGCCTATCAAAAGGATGCTTGACCTTGCAAGGTAAAGAACAGTGTAAACAGTAAATGGCACGCAAAATCTCACAAGAAACTGAAAATCTCGCGAAATTTTCTTCCGACGCCCTTTAAAAAAACGCGTAAAACATGATTTTGACGAGAAATAACATTTAAAACAAGGAATACTTATCTTGTTTTTGTTTTTTTTTAAAACACAGTTTTTGTGTCACTGTAGGAAAGAAAGACAGCCCACCAATCCGGACAACTTTGGCCCAACTGAGAATTTAAAACAATTCCCTACCTGAAATTTTGATGGAATCTACGTACGTACCATTTGGACTCATGCACTCGGCCACATGGCTTTCAGTACTTTTTTTCATACTTATCAAGCACTGCCATTGAAAACGAGTGTTCTCTTATACGATCAAGCAATCCCAAGAAACGCGTGAGGTATGAACATTATTCCCTTACGAAAATCAACAGTTCCACGAGAGGAAAATATATCACGAAAAGGTAGCTTGATAAATATTTTACTGAGTCCAAGCGCCCACCATGCTCCGAAGCCATAAACAAATGGTGCAGATGAAGAAAAAGCAATAGTCAATATTGAAAAAAGACGAAGGGTACTTGGGTAATCGTGGCCATAGCCATTCTCGTATAAATAAAGCAGCTGCAAGTATGTGTTCAGTGTCGCAAGACGAGAGTTGGTCACTTGCCAGGGATCCCGTCGCCTTGGGTTTCCGAGCAGAATTCTTGCCGGGAAATTTTCCGGCGGCTTCGCCAGGCTGCTGCTTTGATCATATTGTGGTATGGTTGATTGTGCTTTTTCGCCTACGTTCTTCATACATTCATCTGTGCATTATATACACTGATGAGTTCAGTTTGGTACGGTATATGGCATTAAGCACTTCTCCTTCCAAGCTTCTACTTGTTACTGAATGATCATTCAAATGATCAATATAGAACAAGTAGCGTCCACATGTTATTTAAGACAGAGTTCGGTGAGTGCCGGTCAGTAAACCGGCACGAACACACCAAATTCATCCTATTTTCTTCCATGAATTTTGACGGATTACCAAGCAATAATGGGGTGGTAAAATTTCTTTCCAACAATAAAAAGTATGGCTTAAGCGAGAACAGAAATTATATATATATATATATATTCTTTTTTCTGTTTTTTTCATTTCCACACTGAGCTTTAGTTCACTTGCGCGAGAGCAGCACTGCCTTCTTATTATGAAGTCCTCATCTGACCCCCTCTAGTGGGAGGAATACCTTTGTTAAAGTCACAGACAAGTATTGATACTGGATGTTGGGATCCATGCATCTATCAGCTAGCATACTTTTATTACATACTTGCCGGTCAAAACATTACCTAAAAGTATGCATAGAGTGCTGATATAATCTCAAAAAAGAATGCGCACTTTCGGAGAGCAAGGGAATTTCAAAAAAGCCTTAAAGCTGGAGGAGGTCATGAATTCGATACCTGACGTGTGATCTGCTTAATTATTTTCCAAACCCAAAAAGCCTCGAGACCTGAGTTTTCTACTTGATGTTGAAATTTATGAATGTCATGCTGTTAGAAAAGGGGAGACGGGGGTAAAAAAATGAACCATGTGGTTCCCATTCAATATGAAAATAGGCTGGTTCGATCTTCGAAGATTCTTTTGATTTGTGTGTCTGAGTACGTGTGTTTGTCTCTCCATCTCCATCTCCATCTATATATGTGTGCACGCGCAAGTGAGAGAGAAGGTTTATGTCAACACAACTTTTTTTCTCCATCAAATAGTCGCTCTCTCTCTACATATATATATATATATATATATATATATATATATATATATATATATATATATATATGTGCGTGTCTTTGCTTATTTTACCTTCCTGAAAAATGATGGCTGCTGTTTTAGATTCTGGGCATATGATTGTTATTATTGTTTTTCATTTTTGTCAAATATTATTTTTTAAGTATTATTATTACTATTATCATCGTCATCGTCATCAAGCCGTATTCCAACTACATGCCGACTAACTCTGCACACAACTCAAACTGCTCCTTCCTCTTAATTTCTGCTACAAAAGAAAAACCTTCTTTTATGGTTTTGTCAGCCATTATATACCTATAAGATCAGCAGTTCGAGTCTTAAGAAATCTCAGCCATTCAGTTTCTTAACGGATGCGTGTGGCTTCTTCTAATCATGTCATAACTTTCTCTTAATGTGAGGGACACTCTATCCGGACCCAATTTTAGGATCAGACAGAGCTGAGATTTCATTGTTACACTAGGAGGCTGAAGCGTAACACACTTGGATGCACCCCGAGAGAATCGAACTCCCCACCTGTTTAGGGTTATGGCAATGAATGACATGGGCGTCCCATGTGTGTCAGGGGCACACTAACACGTCTATGTCGTGTATATGATGTCTTAAAGTGATACTAGTATTACTTGGAAGGCTGTTCGAAGAATGGCCTGAGCTACTCGAATTCAAGAAGAACCTTTCACAGATGCGATTCGACTCATAATTAAGTCAGGGTGGAGTCAGACCAATGTCCTTAACAATGTAAACTTTAGAAGCTGAAAATCTTGTTCAGCTCGACGTGTTCTATTTGACTACTGTTACTATTGCTGCTACGAGAAGGATTCAACTTGGGGTTTTTTTTCGAATAAAAAAAAGGAAAAGAATACAACAAAGCAAAACCAAGTCGAGATGATCCGAATCAACCCGTTCTTGATGTACCAAAGATCTTATAATTCTCAGGGAAACTCGAGCTATGGTCTCCTTTCGATTTCTATGAAAGCGTTCTTATGTGCTTACCCTCCAAGTACTTTTCATTTCAAATCTTGAAAAGAGGCCACTTTGAGAGAAACCCGAACCCACTTTGAGAGAAACCAAACCTAGACCCAAACGCACCTTGTTGACATGACTCAACTCAAGTACGTACTTAATTCGTTTAAGAAACAGATTTCGGTTCCGGACATTCTCCAACGCCATCCCGATTCGCTCTTTGAGCGGAAACCCCGAGCGCCTCATTTAGCGGGAAGCGTGATTTCGAAAAAGAAGCCTCTGGCAAATTGAGGAAGAAGAAGAAGAGGAGGAGGGATTAAGGGTTTCTTGGACCCTATTATTTACGGTAGCCATGGAGAACCTAGGCAGTAAGCGGTCTAAAACCCTAGATTTCTCTATCGATATCGTTCTCTCGTTTGGTCGAGTCATTCATTGTCGCTCATTGCTTCATGGTACGTATGCATCGAGGGACGGAGCCCCGCAGGGGAAACGTACAGAATGTCGATTTAGGGCTTTCGATGGACGCACAGAAATTTTCATTGACCATTTGCTTCGCAAGTGCTTTCGCTGGCTTCAGCGACGCAACTTTTGTTCTTTCGGTTGTAAACTTCTTCGTGTTAAAACAACGCAGGAACTCTTTTGGCGAAATTCATCGTGCAATTAGTCCGGCCTTTCTCTATGCTGTTATAGATGTGGTTCTTCCTTGCAGCGAGTTATCGATTCCATAAGAAAATACACCACTCTGCTTTGATTCGGTGCGTTTTTCAAAGAGAAACATGGTTTTAATGTGAAAGAACTCTCATAGGGCTTCTCGAGCAGAAAAGGGGGCAATTGTTTCGTGAAAGAGAATGTGTCTTAGGAAGGCACTTTGCCTGTTATGGGCCACACACATAGCAGTGCAAAAGATTCTGGCTCCTGCTTTTTGATCTTTATCAGGTCACAGGAATGCGCCTGAATTTGTTATAAACACCTGATGAAGATTGTTTTCAAATGTGGAATACGAAAAGGCCTGGGAATATGGAGATAATTTCTCAGAGAAAAATAACTCTTTATTTAGATATACTGGAAAGAACAACTTCAGAAGGTCCTGTGGGTTTTGCCTGTCTTTCTGTGCTGCCCCACGATAGATACTCTGATCCAAATACAATGCCGCTGATGGCCCTTGGCTATATGATGCTTCTTATCCTGCATGACACGATAGAAATTTCAACTACGATGCATGTGTTTACAGCACATCAGAAATTTCTTTATGAAGGATATGCTTCACTGGAAAATAATCAATGTTAGCGAGATCATTTAGTTTGAAGTCGTCATTGACAGTGTAAGGGTAAAAATTTCTCTTTTGATCCTTGTATTGGATATCAACAATTTCTTGTTCAACGCTTTCTTAACATTCATGGAAGGAATTACAGTTCGATTGATTATTGACCTTTTCTTGGATATATTTCATTTGCATTGGGTGTTTGCCACTGAAAAAGGTATAAGTATTGTGCAGTAGGATGATGTTGGTAAATGGGATACATTGTGTCTATCATTTGGATGGTTTTGCTAACTAGTATTGCTGGTTTTGGTGCCATTTGGATGATGTTGTCAAATATGATGCTTTGTGTGTCTGTTATTTGGATATGTTGCTAAATAGAACTCCTTGTTTGGAACTAGGAAACCATGGCGTCATCAGACATCTGTGGAACCTGTGTGCTGAAGGCCGAACATGTTTCTCAAAATGGCTTCAATGCAGCTCAAAACTTGATTTCCAGTCTCAACCACACTATTGCTACTCAAGTTCAGAAGCAAAAGGTATGGTTCTTTGCTTCTTGTGGATGATTTCTTTATTAAAGCATTAAGTTAATCTTCCCATTCTTCCAGAGAGTATATGCATTTGGCAAAGGAAGGAGTGAAGGCAACAAAGGCATGAAGGCTTTGGTGAGATTCCTTATTATTCTTTTCTTCCTTTTCTATCTTTAAATTATAAAAGACAAGTCTCTTCTTTTCTTTAGAAACTTGTTTTGGAATAGACATTGTGTATCTTTTCTTGCAATTTATAGCTTGTAGAAGAATGACATTGTTATCATCTTGTCCAGACCTGCTTTAAGAGTATACAGTTTTCACTAGGTGATTTTCAGTCTCAACCTTCTGTTTCAAGTTTAAGCTTAAACATTTCAAATTTTTAAAAGCCATAAATGAGCTTTCATAAGCTGAATACTTCTGAGACATAGGATAGTATGGCAAAATTTCTTCAATAAGTTGTTCTGTGATCAACCTAAAAAACTTCTATTAAATTCTATGGCTTGGCATTTCTCCTTGCATAGTCTTGTGCACAGTTGAAGTTACAGATTGTTATAACTATGCACAGAACTTTTTGATTCTTTTAAGTTGTATATTGTAATGTTTGCAATGGACTCTTTTGTTTCCTTTTTTGTTTTTTCACTAGTTGAAACTTGCAACTTATAGCTTGTGATTTTCTCAACCCAGTTGGGAGGAAAAGGTGCAAATCTTGCTGAAATGGCGAGTATAGGTTTATCAGTTCCCCCAGGTTTGACAATTTCAACTGAGGCTTGTCAAGAGTACCAGCAAAATGGTAAGAAACTTACAGAAGGTCTGTGGGAGGATGTACTGGAGGCCCTGCAAACGATTGAAAATGATATGGGTGCTTTTCTTGGTGATCCTTTGAGGCCATTACTTGTTTCAGTTCGTTCTGGTGCTGCGGTAAGTACCCAACAATTCTTGCATGAAGTTTGCACTTATCTTACCTACCAGTAAGCTGAAACCTATAATCGTGTTGAAAGAATGACTTCTATCTGTTGAAGGTGAACTCTTAATAGTTTTGTGCCACATCACATAGTTAAAGGTGTGGATATTGGAATATACAACCGCTTCATGAACTCTTCAATATGATCAGTTTGTAAAGGGGGATATAGAATAGTAGCACAAGTGCACTACCCTTGCTACACAGAGGCAGGGCACTCCGCTCCTGACTTTTGACATGCCTTTTATGGTTCGTGAAGTGGGATTTTCTGTTCAGGTTTTGAAATTATGTAGAAGTAACTTTTTCTATAACAATAATTCATCCAACCGCATCCTTAGAATTGTTAGACACGTCAATGAATGTCAAGACAACGAAGCACAAACTCCACATTGCAAATTAAAGAAATGAAAATTGAAAATTCACGTAAAGGAATAACTCAAAAAATATGAAGAAAGCAACCCAAAGAAACATAAACCTAATTAAATTAAAAAACTCTTTATTAAAATTTAAAACCCTTCATTTCTCCTTCAAACTATATTTAAACTCTTGAGAGAGAGAGAGAGACTTACCATTGCCGTCACCGGTGGTTGCTTATGCTATTGGTGGAGGCGGTATGCAAGAAAGAGAGGGGAGGGTGGGACAGAGAGAGAGGCAGTTGTTGCTGCTAGGTTTTGTGTAGAAATATCGAAAAGAATAAAATAAACAAGTTGCAAAAATGGCGTTGAGAAGATGGTAGGATTCGGTCGGCCACTCTTGTGTTGCCACCCCTCTTTCTTTCTCTCACTTTCTCATTACTAGCAGTAGGGTTTACATCTCTTAAATACCTGTCTAACAAAGTCTAAGAATTACCTAAGTGCTATTAATGAGGCTTATTTGAAACTACTTTTAAAAACAAACTAAACAGTACATAACAAAAGACTAAAGAAAATAAACAAAAAACCACTGTCGTGCGCAGATGGCTGATTTTAATGTGATTCTCACACTCCCTATCTCTTAACACCCCCCCTCAAGTTGGGTGAAAGATGAAAGATACACCCAACTTGCTGCACGATCTGCCCAACATGCTCTTGTTAAGAGCTTTAGTTAGTATGTCTGTATATTGACCTTTTGATTTCACGTGTTCCAGCTGAAATTCTTTACTCTAAACACTGTCTCGTATAAAGTGACAATCGATCTCAATATGTTTAGTTCTCTCGTGATAGACTGGATTTGAAGCTATATGTATTGTTGTTTTACTATCACAAAATATAGGAATAGAGTCTCCTACAAGACAACCAATTTTTGTTAATAAAGAGCGCAACCATTTCCCTTCACATATTCCTGATGCAATCGCTTTATACACTGCTTCATCAGTTGACCTTACTTTTTTATGATACTATATTACCTCCGACTAGTGTTATTTATTCAGTGGTTGATTTTCTATTTCTATAAAACCTTCCTAATTAACATATGTATAGATTTCAATCCTTGTGTGTCCATTGACTTTATACGTTATTCCATGCCCAGGAATAGCTTTTAGGTATCTTAGTATATGAAAAACTGTATCCATATGATATTTGGAAGGTGATTGCATCTATCGGCTTACTATGCTTATTGCATATGCTATATTTGGACTGGTAATAGTCAAGTATATCAACTTCCCAACTAGTTGTTGATATCTAGTTAACTTATGGTTGACATCTATGGGAGTAGCGCTTGGTTTATAATTTTTCATCTTCACGTCTCGTAGCAAATCCAAGGTATACTTTCTTTGATTTAAACAAATGTTAGTACCTGAGTAAGCCACTTCAATGCCCAAGAAATAGTGCAGTCTTCCAAAATCTTTGATGTCAAATAACCGATGGAGATCTTGTTTTAATCTCTGAATTTCCTCAACGTCATCCCGTGTCACAATAATATTATCAACATATACTAGTAATAATGTCAACTTTTCCTTCCTTTTATAACCCATAAATCACCTTCTTTAATCTGCATACTTTATTTTCTGGATTTGGATAACTAGGTGGCAGTTCCATATAAACTTCCTCCTTGAGCTCCCCCTGCAAAAATGCATTCTTTACATTAAGCTGCCACATCGTCCATTTTCTTTGTGCTGCAATGCTAATGATCACTCGTATAGATGTGAGTTTTACCACTGGAGCGAAAGTCTCCTCATAGTCAATCCCATATGATTGACTATAACCACAGGCTACTAGTCTCGCCTTATATCTCTCTAATGTCCCATCTGCTTTGAACTTGACTGTATACACCCACTTACAACTAACTGCCTCGTGGTATAGTGCTAACCTCCCATGTCTGATTTTTCTAGTGCTTGAAGTTCTGATTTCATGGGTTCAACTAAGTGTTCTTGCTGTGATGCTTCAAGAAAACTTTTAGGAACTTTATTTAATTCAGCTTCTAACATAAAATTATGATAGTTGGATGATAGTTGATCATAAGAGATAAATTGAGAAATGAGATAGTTACCACTTACCACTTGATCTTTTACCTTTCCAAAGAGCTATTGGAACATAAGTCTTCAATTCCGTTTTCTTCTGAATCTACCTTTGAATATGAAGAAGGTACTCTCCCTTGGTTCGTGGTGTCTATCGGATTGGGCATGACTACTTTTCTCTTCCCTTTTGTATACACTTGCATCTCTTTTTTTCTTAAGGTAAATAATTTTCTACAGTAGTATAATCTTAATCTATCTCATCACTTGTAATATCCATGGGGATAACTGTCTCTTCAATACTAGAATTTGACAAATCAATAGGTTTTTAAAAAAATAGGTAGTCTCAAAGAAAGTTACATCCATGGATATATACTTCCTATGAGTTTTAGGATCATAACAAACATATCATTTCCTTTCACACGAATATCCAATAAAAAGTTGAAAACACATTTAACAACCCTTGGATTAAGTTTATCTTGAAATTGAGCATGTATATAAACATAACAAACACACCCAAACACTCTTGGAATAAGATGGAATGAAATAGTTTCAGGCTTAATGAATTTGAATGGGGATTTTCCTTCAAGAACAACCGAAGGAAATCTATTCAATAGATATACTGATGTAAGTATAGCTTCAGGCCAAAAGAATTTTGAAACATTATTTTCAAGAAATAAGGTTCGAGCAATATCCAAAATATGTCGATTTTTCGGCTTAACAACTCTATTTTGTTGTGGAGTATAAACACATGAGGTTTGATGAAGTATGCCATGAAGCTAGAGTTATGATTCCAACTGAGAATTGCAAAATTCACCACCATTATCAGTTCTAAGAATCTTAACAGTAGACCCAAACTGCGTTTTAATCAAACTGTGGACTATAGGAAAAATTGAGGATACTTCTGATTTAGACTTTATGAGATAAACAAAGGTAAGTCTAGAATAATCATCAATAAAAATAACAAAATATTTAAAGTTTCCCAAAGAAGGTATCAAACATAGTCCCCATACATTAGAATGAATTAACTTAGATGGAGTTGATGATCTTGACTCACTATTAGGAAAAGAGGCTCCATAATGTTTAGCCCTTTGACATACATCACACTGAATAACAAAATCACTGGAGATTGCAAGAGGAACTAACTCTCGAATTTTAGACAATGGTAAATGACCTAACCGACTATGCTAAATTATTATTTCTTCTTCTGTAGTAGTGGATGCTAATGCTCTTTTTTGTATTGAATTCTATTGTCCAGAAAGTATGTATAGCCCATTCCTTAGTTCATCACGTCTCAAGGTTATTCCCGTCCTCAGATTTTGAAACACACAACCAGATGATAAAAAAGTGACTCAACAATTTAGATCTCTAATCAATGAACTCACCTAATCAATGAACTCACTGAAAGTAGATTCATTGGGAATTTGGGAATATATATCACTAAGTTAAGTGTACGATTGTTTGCTTGAATTACTCCTTTTTCTTCTATTAGGATTAAGGAACCATTTTTCACCTTAACATACGGAGGTGTGCATGTAACTTCATATGTTATAAAATCAGACTTATCTCCAACCATATGATCAGTAGTACCCAAATCTATTACCCAGAAAGTAGAACGTGCAAAATTTTTTGGAAAGGAGTTACCGCTGATACTATAGGAGGTAGGAGGACTTAATTCTATCTTAGACGAAGAGGTTGAAGGTTGGTCGCGTAGTCTTATTTTTATTTCTGCAATTTGCTTCTTTAACTCCGCCATTTCATCTATAGGATTTAGTTTAGTCTTCTTTTTAGAGGTATTTGCCACATGACTGCCATAGTCTTTATATTCTGTTGGACATCCAATAACTTCCCAGTAATGTTCACGTGTATGTCTCCTCTTTCCACAATGAGTACACTGTAATTTATTCTTATCCTCATAATTATGAAATCTTCCTCTTCCTCGGCCTCTGACTAAATCTCTTCCTCTCTGATAATTGATTTGTCCTCGATTAGCAAAGGCAGATTTCTCAGTTTGTATCTGATCACCTTTTTCTAAATTTCTTGTATCTTCCTCTCTCAAAAGAAGAGAATATACTGTTCCTAATGAAGGACGTTAACATTTAGTTTGATTGATTCGTATTCGAGAGAAATTCTCCAAAGCATATCAAACACTTTTCGGATTTCACCATCTGCCGTTCTCTCCTTTATACAATGACTGCATTTGTTTTCCACAAGATATCTTTGTTTATTCCAAAGTTTCCTTAGTTCTCCGTAATACTCACTCACGGATCTGGTTCCTTAACGACATCTTCTTATCCTCTCAATGATTTCATACTCTTTGGCTATATTTCTTTGTCTTAAATAAGCTTCTTCGATCGCAGTCCAAATTTCTGGAGCCGATTCCATGTACATGAATGTTTTGCTAATGGAAGGATGCATAGATTGAATAAGCCATGAACTTACCAATGTGTCATCCTTTAACCAATTTTCAAAATCGGTGCCATCTTCTTCATGTTGTGGTTGCTTCTCTTTATTAATATGTAATTTTCCTCTAGCATGTAGGATAAGTTCCATCGATCTTTCCCATTCTCTATAGTTTTTTCCTTCTAACCGAATACTCATGACTTGAAATGGCTCGATTTTCTGATCATGTCCATAAGCAGTAATCGTGGGTACAACAGAGAACCAATTTGGATTCATGCCAGGCAAATCTACTGTTGAAGCGATTCACCTTTTGAGACGTCTTATGGAACATTTTAGAGCAAAAAAGAAAGACCTTCACATGAAATTTATTAATCTAGAAAAGGCTTATGATAGGGTATCGAGGGAGGTTCTTTGGAGAACTTTGGAAAAAAGAGGTATCCCATATGTTATCGATAGCGGTTAGCGGGTTGTTAGCGATTTACCCTGATATAGCGGTAGCGGGGATATAGCGGATTTAGCGGTACACTTTTATTTATGATTAAAAATTTATATATATATATAATGGGTTTTCTAATTTCTAAAAAATATCAAGATCTTAAGTAGATTATTGCCATGAATAGATAATGACAAATCAACTGTAAGAACTAATCAAGCACGGTAGCATCTACCAACAGTCTCAAGAACACATGATACTTGCAGAAGTAGAAGAATCCAACGGATGTTAAACTACAAAATTACATGCCATATGCATTAAAAATTTGAGTAATAGGACAACCATGAACAAAGAACGAATTGAAGAGAAGGGAGCAAACCAGATGTTTGAACTTCGACGGAGATGTGAAACCCACTTCAACCGATCAATAATATATTTCCTGCATGTGAATAACTATTAGAGATTATGTATTTGAAAAATAAATAAAACAGGGTCCAACAAACTAGTGCTAGCAGTGATGAAATTCATAGACTATCAATTTTAATGGGAGATGAAATCAATGCGTTAGACCTATTCCTCTAAATTGGTACAGGATGAAATTCATAATGTTATGCATCCATCAAAAGTACTTGTAAAGGCCAATAAGCTCATTCAAAAAGTACATAACATCCATAAAAATTCAATTACAAATTTACAATCACACTTAATTGTTTAGGTTCATTCATTTTCAGAAAAAGACCCGTATTCTTCTATTTCCTCTTCCTCTTCATCTGTTGCTTCAAAATTAAATTCTTCTTTGCTTTGCCTTCTTTGTCGCTTTCGTGTCCTTGACCTTGTATAAAGAGCAGTAGCACCCGCTCTTGATGCTTCGAATGCCATATCGATATTTCGCCAAGGGAATCATCGTCACCAACAAACTCATCATCAGTAGGATATTCATCGTGATCTTCAATCGATGCCAACATGATCGGGTCAAAATTTGCTCCATTAGATTTCCTCTCTTAGTACCTTCTTCTTAGCTTTTCATTATATTGCACAAAAGCTAAATCGTTAAGCTTTTGATGCAATAATCTATCCATTTTCTTCGTATGAATCTAAGATAAGAGAAAAAATATAGGTAAGTCATTAACTCAATAAAAAAACTTTCATTTAATTATAGTGTAAATAAAAAGCATAATTCTTAATTTCTTACCATTTTAAAGGTACTCTAGTTGCATTCACATAGGGTAGCACTACAAGTAAGACTCAAAACCCGTATAGCAAAATTTTGCAATTTAAGGCATCCATAACCAAAGGTCATCCACCATTCAGCTATTACAAAACGTTAAAATTCATGTGTAAACAATAAAGTAAATATATTTAAAAACCCTAAATCATATCCTAATAATGAAATAATTAAAAAGCAAAGTTGCTTGAATTAATTACCTGGTGCACATGTTTTCCTCGAACTTATAGCTAATTCTAGTCCAAAACCACTTGCTGCACTTCAATAAGTTATAAGTTGTTGACTGATTTGTTGTTGTTCTTCCTTACTTCGTACAAGTATAGCTATAACTTCAAACATACTACCTTTAATCTCAACATTAGATTCTATCCATCATAATCATAATACAACCCTTATTCAGATATGCAGCAGCATGTAATGGCTTATGCATTTGCCTGTCCCATCTTTTGTCTATGATCTCCCAAATAAAAGCATACTGCTCTTCTTTGTTTTTCATATTAACCTATAAAACAAGAAGTTAAATGTTATTATAAGATTAAGAAGTAAAGCTTAACAAATAACACATAAAATTGATTCATTAAAATATTTAATAATTTATGTACCTTTATTTGCTCCTTTACACGATCTATCTTCTCATAGATGTAGCCCATGGCTGGTTTTTCATCACTGTCGACCATACATAAAATATCTACCAAAGGACCCATTGCTCTAAGTGAAAAACTAATGCCCTTCCAAAATCTAAGTTGCAAAATTATTGCCTTAGATTGCTTTCCTTCAATACTATCTGATAAAGGACATTTCTCCCATTGTTCAGAAATAATCATCGACCTTAGAGCTTCTTTTCACTGTTATAACTGTCCAGAGTTAAGAATCTAGTAGCAAAGCGGGTCACAACCGGTCTATGTATGTCTTTTCCTTCTATAAAATGTCTCATCATATGCTATATCTGACCATGAGTATACATAAATGTCACTAGCTGAAGATGACTTTTAGTTTTTTTGTCTTTTCAATATCTTCAAGCATCAAATCTATACAGCGTGCAACACAAATGATTAAATTCAGCCATAACATTCTACCAGCTGCAACATAATTTGCTGCATTATGTGTAACCACCTGCACAACATTCTTCTCTCCAACCTCTAAGATTACTTCTTTTAACAATGTATACAATTTATTTGCATCCTTTACTTCATGGGATGCATTAATGGACTTAAGAAAAACTGGACCTTGAGGACAATGAAAAGTGAAAATGTTCCAAGCAAGGTCACCTTGTTACATCAAAATAATGTTGTACTACTGAAGTGATTTGATTTAGAACAATTGTTGATGCTGATGAAGTTCAAATATACCAACACATTGTCAATAACGGTTAATGTGGGCTAAATGTTCCATAAGCTCTACTATTACAGACTTCATGGTAGATAAAAATTAAATTAGAAGTATTTATGTCGATTTAACACATTTCACGAACATGAGTTAATTTAAATAGCAGTCAGTAAAAATATGTAACTTCAAACATCATTGTGAAGCATAAACCATCACTATTCAATATCTTTAAATATTTTATAAAACCTAAATGTATCATATTAAAGAAATATGTTACAGTTGCCACTTAAGAAATTGAATTTTTCAAAGGTATATTGAAATCTCCAAACAGAAAAACAAGAATGACAAATGAGGGAGACAACACATGCGAGAAAGAGATAAGTCAAGAGAGAAAGAGACCCATAGGATGCACGGAGGAGAAGAAAGAAAGAGGGAGAGATTAAGGTGTAGGAGGGTACATGACTTATTGAATGGCGTAGTCTCTTTAAGCACTAAGACACACATAGGATGCTTAAGCACTTGGGATCTACCATGAGTAGTGCTGCGTGTGATGATAGAGGACACGTAAATTAATTGTAATGGTGGCGAGAGAGGGAGAGGCGAGAGAGAGAAGGAGAGGCGAGACAAGGGGAGATAGCTGAGGCGGGAGATGGTGGTGGGAGAGGGAGGGGCGAGAGACATACCTGGAGATGGTGGCTGCGAGAGGCGGGAGTGGCTCGGAAGACAGGATGGAGAGGGAGAGGCGAGAGACGCAGGGATTACATCGTCTGATTAGGGTTGAGTATAACCCTTTATATAATTTGGGTCGGGTCGATCTGGATTAACCCAACCCAATTGGATCCGAAGGGTTGTCCGCTTACTTCGCCTTGGCGGGTCGCCGTCGCCCGCTAAGGGCGACCCACTATAGCGGTTTTTGTTCCGCTAAAATGATATAGCACGCTATAGCGGCCGCTATAGCACGCTATTGATAACATAGTCATTGACATACATTAACCTTATAAGAGACATGTATGATGGCGCAAAAACATGTGTGAGGACTCATGAAGGAATGACTAGGTTACATTAAGGATCAACTTTAAGTCCATACTTATTTGTAATGGTGATTGATGAGTTGAGTCTAAGGAAAAAGTTAATAGAAAATTGGAACTATGGAGAGGAACATTAGAAAGGAAAGGCCTCCAACTTAGTAGAACAAAAGTTTGATCATTTGGTTATTTCAGAGGATATAGAAATTAAAATTGGCACATATTGCATCCCCCAAAAGAAAAATTTTAAATACCTAGGGTCAATTTTTAGAGTGATGGAAGAATTGATGGAGATGTTACGCATATAATTAATGCTGGTTGGTTAAAATGTTGAGGAGCATAAGGTATTCTTTGTGATAAGAAGATACCATTAAAGTTAAAAGGTAAATATTATAGAACAACAATTAGGCCTACCTTATTTTATGGTTTTGAGTGTTGGGCAGTTAATCATCAACATGTACAAAAGATGTCTGTGACAGAAATAAAGATGTTGAGATGGATGAGTGGTCATACAAGAAAAGACCGTATACATAATGAGGTTATTAGAAACAAATTAGGAGTGACACCAATAGAGGATAAAATGAGAGAATATTGTTTAAGATAGTTTAGACATATAAAAAGAAGATCAAAAGAAGAACCTGTAAGAAGGTATGAAAAAACTAAATTTGGAAAGTATTAAAAGAGGTAGAGGACGACCACATATGTGTTGGAAAGAAATAATAAAGAATGATCTAGCTTATTGTGAGTTAACAGCTAACATGACACACGATAGGGATATGTGGAAACAAAGAATCCATGTATGAGAAAAGGCTTTGTTGTTGTTGTTTATCCATCAGCAGTAATCGACAACTCTTCCTTTATTCTTTCCACCATCTTTCAAATCCTTTTTCTTGAATTTTTACAAGTAGACGATCTGTGAAAATCTTCTCTTCAGATATGTCCCATTTTTTTTTACACGATAAAGTAAATAGTGTAGAGAAGATGACAAGATTCGGTCGGCCACTCTTGTGCTGCTGCCCCTCTTCCTTTCTCTTTCTTTCTCTTACTTTCTCGTTACGAGCAATAGGGTTTACATCTCTTAAATACCTGTCTAACAAAGTCTAAGAATTACCTAAGTGCCATTAATGAGGCTTATTTAAAGCTACCTTTAAAAACAAACTAAACAATACATAACAAAAGACTAAAAAAAATAAACAAAAAACCACAGTCATGCGCAAATGGCTGATTTTGATGTGATTCTCGTGCTCCCTATCTCTTAACAGGTTTTACGTGTTGGTTTTTATTAAACTCTTGAATTGGATCGGGTCAACTCATGTCCATGTAGATCGACCCACTTGTACACAATTAAAGACTTAGTGGACCGCTATAACGGTCTGCAATAGCGCCAACACTATTAGCATTTTTCAGGGTCAGTCTTTAAGCACCCAGTGCAGTAGTGGCCACCAAGACGCTAAAATGCTATAGCGCATTATAGTAGATGCTATAGCATGCTATTAACTACATAGGTTTTATATTTTACTGTTGAGTTCTACTTCATATTCCTTGCGCAGGTTTCCATGCCTGGTATGATGGACACTGTGCTGAATCTTGGCCTTAATGATGAAGTGGTTGTTGGATTGGCTGGAAAAAGTGGCGAACGCTTTGCATATGATTCATATAGGCGTTTCCTGGACATGTTTGGTGATGTGGTATGTTGTTTTACAAAATTGTTCCATTTTCTTTCTGTAAAAGATTTTGTTCTTGAGAAAGATGTTTTTTTCTTGGTGTATGGACAAGTTGCCATTTAATCTTTGACAAACTCATGAACTTGGAAATCGATTGATATGCTTAGTTCATTCTGATAATTGATGAATCCGTAGGTTTGCTTGTTTATGATAACTAAATATCTTGCTCTATGTTATTATTCACTGAAGGTGATGGGAATTCCTCACACCTTGTTTGAAGTGGAATTAGAGGAGCTCAAATCTGCAAAAGGTGTAAGCTTAGATACTGAATTGACAGCTAGTGATCTTAAAGAGTTGGTTGCCAAGTATAAAAAGGTGTATCTGAATGCCAAGGGAGAAGAGTTCCCATCAGGTACTTTCACAATTCTAACAAATCATTTTTGTATTATTTTATTGCTGTGATACTTTCGTGCTAGCACAGCCCTATAGACAGAAGCTATAATCTACTCCACATGCATGATCTACATTTCTTGCTTTGCAACTTGAAAAAGAACCACTATTCAGCAAATGAGGCATAGCTTGCATCCACAAAAAAGACGCGTTTATTCACTGAGTTTTACATGCATGAAAGAAATATTTATCAAAACCAGTGATGGGCCTACATTTGGTGATGATCAAGTTATTGCAATAAAAACGAACAAGTGGTAGGACATGTTGCCTATGTAAGAAAATACAAGGACAATGCAACTATTTATGGGCATAAATCATATAAGATACAGTCAGGTTCTAGAGTTCACGGTCTTTCTTTTGACACTGCTGTCAAGGGAATGTACTTAATGTGCAAAAGAGGAAATACGTGTAACCATCACTGATCCACAGGATCCATTTGTCTGGCTTATGCAGGATGTATGACCATCTTTAGCAAACAAACCGTTGATGGTTTCTTGCTCAAAGCTAATATGTATAAATATTTCTACATGTGAGCATTCGAGAATTATGCAGAATCTGCAGATAACTGAAGGATAGCGTCTTCAACTCTGTTATTTTTCTTGTATCAGTGTGGATATGTTGGTCTTCACAAAACATCATGAATTTCATGGCGCAATTGAAAAGTTCATTAGATTATGTATGCGTTCAAGCTACAAGAGCTCTATTATAGTCAACTACACTGCTGATTATGTGCTTCTTAGGTTACCTTGGTTTCCCAGAGCATCGTGATTTCTTTATCTCTTTTGTATATTCTAAATTTGCAGATCCAAGGAAGCAACTATATTTGGCCATTTTAGCTGTCTTTGATTCATGGGACAACCCTAGAGCAATTAAATACAGGACCATCAACAAGATAACGGGATTGAAGGGAACTGCCGTTAACGTGCAATGCATGGTATTTGGCAACATGGGAAATACTTCAGGAACAGGTGTTTTATTCACCAGGGACCCAAGCACTGGCGAAAAAAAGCTTTATGGAGAATTTCTGATAAATGCACAGGTTTATTTAGTTGCTCTGGCTTTTGTTTCCTATTGTTCTTTTTGCAGCATGGAGTGTCCTTTTTTCTTTTTTTTTTCAATTTAGATGATATACCCCTTCAGATAACAAAAAAGTTTCTTGTTGCAGTGGTATATTGACTTCAAATGATATCTTTGGTAGGTCACTTTCAAATTTTATGTTTAGTTTAGAGGATGCTAGGATCTTTTCTTGGTGTATGTCTAGACAAGCATCTTTTTACAACAGTTGTCGTCATGGGTCATGTTTTGCGGGGAAATATGGAGCATTTTACAAAATTCAATCTGAAACGTGAGAGCACCCATGTACTTCAAACAAGCTCCTTTACTTTGAGAGGTATTTGTGTCATTTCAGTCTATTGTTAAATACAGCAGTAGTTACTTCCATGTGTACTTGTGCAAGTGTCCACGTGTGTGCTTCCATGTATGGATGCATGTGGGTGTCTGTGCATGCAGTCTCTGTCACTATTTAGTTGCTATACATTGCAATTCCTTCACAATTTGCTATACAAGCTGCACCTCTAGAGTTAAGTATTGGCTCTTAAAAAATCCAAGGCGAGACCGTTTAACAACAGAAGTTGCTTATAAGAGCTGCATGCACCAAATTAAGGAAGCTGCAAGTCCATCTCCATATCAGCTTACTCAAGAACTGACACTAATTTTAGGTTAACATAACTGCACTGCAAATGTTACCAGGTGTCTGCAAATCACCCAAGGCTTCCTGACCACAACTACGTCTCAATTAGTTAATGTCCAACAGCTATAGTGATCCTACTCTGGATATTTCGAATGGGATAGTGTTTTGGAGGGAGGTTTTCTACCTTTCCTTGCTCATGTTATGGCTTCCTATTTTTTGCTTTCCAACAACCTCTTAGTAGGGAAAGTGATAAGGCTCAATTTAGTGGATCACAATAAATGCTCATCCTCGTTCCATTTTCTGTTGGAACAATTGCATGGAAGATATACTTTAGTAAGAATATTTTGACATTTTTAAGAGCATGGATATCTAATGGCTTTAGTGGTTCACTGAAGCAGGGAGAGGATGTAGTTGCAGGCATCAGAACCCCAGAGGATCTTGATACAATGAAACGGCACATGCCTGAAGTATACAATGAGCTCGTGAAAAATTGTGAAATTCTGGAAAGACATTATAGAGACATGATGGTCTCTCTCTCTCTCTCTCTCTCTCTCTTTTCCTCCTCTGTTTGCATGACCAATGCTCAGTGTGCTCACCGATTTCAGAGACTGATAGACAAATGATATGAAACAGCCTTGCCAAGAAATGCCAGCGAATGAAGTTTGATGCAGAATGCTTTCACGTGATACACACTGTTAATGATTGTTTCAATGAAAATTTCTACTCTGAAGCTGCTTGGACTTCTGAAATTGAATGTTTCTGGTTTTAAGTTCAAATGCATGAATGGTCTAAAGATAATTTCTTTCTTGGTTGCAGGATATAGAGTTTACGGTGCAAGAGAATAGGTTATGGATGTTGCAGTGCAGGGTTGGGAAGCGGACAGGAAAAGGTGCAGTCAAAGTTGCAGCGGACATGGTGAAAGAAGGTCTTGTTGATACTAGATTAGCCATTAAAATGGTGGAACCTGGTCACCTTGACCAACTTCTTCATCTACAGGTAGATTCTATCATATTCATAATGACCAAGCTAGACAACTTTAGCTAATGAACTGTAGGGAGTTGATGTGTACCTCGCCACTTTCTCTCTTGCCTCTATGTGTTTATGCACTCTTTGTACACTGCAAACACAGTCTAGGAGAATCCTATCTTGAGTCTGAACATACGTCTAAATGAGGGGTTCGTATGTGGCCTGAAGATCTATGCTGTATAGAAGCATATTCAATTCATGCATTCCATAAACAGTTAAACTGAGTGATTGATCTAGAATTTTCCTCGATGTAATTATTTCTAAAAGTTTTTAAATTTGTATTAAGTGTTGGTCAGGACTGAGGATTTAGTTCATTATGACTTGTCTCATTTTGGATGATTGCATGTTGAGTTGTTTTCCTGTAGGCTATTCATTAAAACAGGATGTTGTTCAGCATATTCTGATAGAAAATCTCTATAACTTTTAGGTTTTGAATTTTAGTTTTTTTATCAAAAACTAAAGTTTTTTAGTATTTGTAGTGAAATGGAAATATCACGGATATCTTTCTAAGAGCTTTGGATTTCAGAAGTTGTCCTTATGTTTACATACAGAGTACAGAATCCTTATCTTTACATTAGTGTTTCACATCCAAAGAATAAAGTATTTTTAGTATTTGTATCGAAATGGTAATATCCATATCTTTGCGCAAGCTTTGGACTTCAAAAGTTGGCCTTATATTTCCACACAGAGAAGTATGAAATCCTTATCTTTGGATTAGGAAGTGCCATAGCTTTCATTCATCATTGTCATCACATTTTTTCTATTTATGCATGTCAATGCATGAGCATTGCTTTGGGGCGTCCCCGCCTAGCGACGTGCTGCAGAGCCCAAATGCAGTAAGAAGCAAGCAAGGGCCACTACATTTTTGCCCGAATGTAGTGAATCAATTGCAGAGAGGGTTCCCACATCATGGACGGGTGTGGGTAAAGAAGTTAGTCGGATGCGGGGGTCCCACATCAATTGCAGAGAGGGTTCCCACATCATTGCCGCCCGAATGTAGTGAAAAATTTTCAGAGAGGGTCTTCGCATTTTGATTATAGACGGATGCGGGGGGTAAGGAAGCTAGTCCTAGATAATAAGATTCGTATTGGTTCTTGGAATATCGGAACATTATCGGGTAAACTAATGGAGGTGGTAGATACTATGATTCGGAGAAAGATTCATATTCTATGTTTACAAGAGACAAAATGGGTTGGAGAAAAAGCAAAGGAGATAGAGGATACAAGTTTTAAATTATGGTACTCAGGTAAAGAAAAGGCCCGAAACGGAGTTGGTATTATCATAAATAAAGATCTAAAGGAGAGTGTAGTAGACATACAACGATATGGTGACCGAATCATGACATTGAAATTAGTGTTAGGAGCAGAGGTTTTGAATATAGTTTGTGCTTACGCACCCCAAGTAGGACTAGAAGATAGTATAAAGACAGTTTTTTGGGAAGAGTTAGATAAGGTGTTTCAAAAGATTCCACAAAGGGAGATGATTTGTTTAGGAGGAGATTTAAATGGACATGTCGGTAAAGAGGCATTAGGATATCAAGGGATTCATGGAAACTTTGGTTATGGGGATATAAACGAGGAAGGTAGAGAGATTTTAAATTTTGCTATGTCATTTGATCTCTTTATAGTCAATACAATCTTCAAAAAACGAGATGAACATTTAATTACTTATAAGAGTGGCTTATCACAAACACAAATTGATTACTTTATTTGTAGAAAAAAAGATAGAGCGTGTTGTAAAGATTGTAAGGTAATTCCAGGAGAAAGCTTAACCACCCAACATCAACTTTTAGTTATGGATTTACAAATAAAAAAATGGACAAAGAAGAAAAGAGTGCATCGAGCTATTCGGACTAAATGGTGGAACCTCAAAAGCGAGAAAGAAGATATATTTAAACAGAAAGTCCTTCAAGGAGATGTTTGGAATTATGTTGGCACACCTTGTGATATCTGGAATAATATGGCTATACATATTAGGAAAGTGGCGAAAGATGTGTTAGGGATATCTAAGGGAGGTGTACTAGCACAAAAAGAAGCTTGGTGGTGGAGTGAAGTAGTACAAAATAAAATCAAGGCAAAGAGGGCATGTTACAAATTACATTATGCTAAGAAAACTAGTGAAACTTTAGAAGCTTATAAGAAAGCAAAGAAGGAAGCAAAAAAGGCCGTTAGTGAAGCAAAAACTAAGATTTGGGAGGACTTATATAAAAAACTCAACTCAAAAGAGGGTGAAAGAGATATTTTTAGGATAGCTAGGGCTAGAGATAAGAAAACTAAAGATCTTAATTATGTTAGATTCATAAAAGACGAGGATGAAAAAATTCTAGTGGCAAATGATGATATAAGAAATAGATGGAAAAACTATTTTTATAATCTTTTTAATGAAAATAAAGATGTTAGTATTTGTTTAGGAGATTTAGCCAAGTCAAAAAAGTATATAAACCACAATTTCTACCGACGTATTCAAAAGAATGAAGTCAAAGAGGCTCTTAAACATATGAAGAGTGGTAAATCGGTAGGACCAGATAATATTCCTATAGAAGTTTAGAAAATACTAGGAGAAATAGGAATCACTTGGCTCATAAGATTATTTAATGAAATATGGAAAAACCAAAAGATGCCCGAGGAATGGAGAGCAAGTACACTTATACCCGTATATAAGAACAAGGGAGACATTCAAAATTGTGCGAATTATCGAGGTATCAAGTTAATGAGTCATACTATGAAATTATGGGAAAGAATTATCGAACGTAGGTTAAGACAAGTATCAAGTATAACAGAGAACCAATTTGGATTTATGCCAGGTAGATCTACTATTGAAGCGATTCACCTTTTGAGACGTCTTATGGAACATTTTAGAGCAAAAAAGAAAGACTTTCACATGATATTTATTGATCTAGAAAAAGCTTATGATAGGATACCGAGAGAGGTTCTTTGGAGAACTTTGGAAAAAAGAGGTATCCCATTGACATATATTAACCTTATAAGAGACATGTATGATGGTGCAAAAACATGTGTGAGGACTCATGAAGGAACGACAGACTTCTTTGAAGTTAATATTGGGTTACATCAAGGATCAACTTTAAGTCCATACTTATTTATAATGGTGATGGATGAGTTAACAAAACATATTCAAGATGAAGTACCTTGGTGTATGTTATTTGCAGATGACATTGTATTAGTGGAGGAGTCCAAGGAAAAAGTTAATAGAAAATTGGAACTATGGAGAGAAACATTAGAAAACAAAGGCCTCCGACTTAGTAGAACAAAGACAGAATATATGGAATATAAGTTTGATCATTTGGCTACTTCAGAGGACATAGAAATTAAAATTGGCACACATTGCATTCCCCAAAAGGAAAGTTTTAAATACCTAGGGTCAATTTTTCAAAGTGATGGAAGAATTGATGGAGATGTTACACATAGAATTAATGCTGGTTGGTTAAAATGGAGAGGAGCATCAGGTATTCTTTGTGATAAGAAGATACCATTAAAATTAAAAGGTAAATATTATAGAGCAGCAATTAGGCCTGCCATGTTTTATGGTTCTGAGTGTTGGGCAGTTAATCATCAACATGTACAAAAGATGTCTGTGACAGAAATGAAGATGTTGAGATGGATGAGTGGTCATACAAGAAAAGACCGTATACATAATGAGGTTATTAGAAACAAATTAGGAGTGACACCAATAGAGGATAAAATGAGAGAACATCGTTTAAGATGGTTTGGACATATAGAAAGAAGATCAAAAGAAGAACCTGTAAGAAGGTTAGAAAAACTAAATTTGGAAAGTATTAAAAGAGGTAGAGGACGACCACAAAAGTGTTGAAAGAAACAATAAAGAATGATCTAGCTTATTGGGAGTTAACTGCTAACATGGCACACGATAGGGATCTGTGGAAACAAAGAATCCATGTAGCCGACCCCGTCTAGTATGGGAAAAGGCTTAGTTGTTGTTGTAGTTGTTGTTGTATGCATGTCAATGCACCACTCTGCTCATGCAATAGTGTATATATTGATTTGGCCATTCTTGTTCACACATTCTAGATTCTTTGAGTATGTGCATACAAACAAAGGCGTGACATTTGTGAAGTTAGTCTCTTTCTGCCCGTGTGATCATTTATATGTATACCCGCTACTTTATGTATTCTCCTTGCTTATTACTGATGCTGGGTTTAACTGGGTTTTGTTACTTGGTCTGTCTCTTATATCAGTTTGAGGATCCAAAGGCCTACAAGGATAAAGTGCTAGCAAAGGGCTTGCATGCTTCTCCAGGGGCTGCTGTTGGTCAGATTGTTTTTAACGCAGATGATGCCGAGTCATGGCATGCACAAGGAAAGGCAGTTATTTTGGTATTTCCAGTATACTTTCTTTTACTTCACATCTGGTTCATATATTTATGATACAACTATATCTTTTTCTCAGATTGCTCTTATATCAATCCGTCTATGATGTTTCAAGTAGGATAATACTGGGTTGAGGTTTGAGTATGTTGCCACGGATTTTTCAGTACTAAATATTGAAAGGAACTTTTAACTGCAAAATCACCTGATATGTACTGTCATTTCTATTAGAATGCCCTTATATATGCATGGATGAGCTCATTTCAGTTGTATTAAGTTACTAACATGAACAATGAAGATTGTTCTGTGTGGGTTTGTAAAATTATACGGGTAGCCTTCGTTTCAATCATGATGACACCACATGGTTTTGAAGGAATCTTTGATGAGGGTATTTAGTAGTTACTAAGTGTTTACAATTCAATTATTCCATATTGTCTATTTTTCTAAAAAAATGTTAAGTACGTTATTGATTATTTTGATGCTAAAGGTGAGGATGGACACTAGCCCAGAGGATGTTGGTGGCATGCATGCTGCCGAAGGAATACTTACAGCAAGAGGTGGTATGACATCACACGCTGCTGTTGTTGCTCGAGGCTGGGGAAAATGTTGTGTAGCTGGATGCTCTGATGTTCGTGTGAATGATGCTGACAAGGTACAAAAGCTCTATGTTCCAATATGGCATGTGTAAGCACATCGATACAGGTGGTGTTTGCAATGTCAATGTAATATAACAACTTTTTTCTTGACGGTTATGAATATAATGACTTTGGATGCTCTGCATGCTGCCTTTTATTTCTTGGCTTGTTTAAATTAAGTATATTTATATTTCTTATTTACATGATGATCTCACAATTGGTGGCCTGCAATATTTGATTGTACTGTACAGATTTGCTGGTAATAGGTAACCTTTTCGTCATTGGTTTTCATTCTCTTAATTTCCACCTTGTTTTGCACTTTCTCTTGCTTTCAAACAAAATCGGCAATGGCATTTGCTGGTCCTTGATGATTTGGTGGTCTTATCTTGTGCTAAATTGCCACTTAGAGTTCATCTACATATTGGATTTTGCAGCGTAAAGTTCCTTGCATATTTGTCTTCTCTTGTTCATCAAGTAGACAATATGTGGACCATTTAATCTACCTTTTAAGTACTTCAAAATTTATTTTGCAGACTGTTGTAATTGGGAATAGGCTGCTTAATGAAGGTGACTGGATATCACTTAATGGTTCGACTGGTGAAGTTATTTTGGATAAGCAGCAGCTTTCTCCTCCAGCTCTTAGTGGTGATCTTGGAACTTTTATGAGTTGGGTGGATGAAGTGAGAACACTCAAGGTATTCTATAGCAATTCTCAATGGTTTTCACCTATCCCGCATGAGTTCGAGTGCGGGTGCAGGTGTATGTGCACGATGCATGAGTTTAAAATCATGGGTGTGGGGATGCAACTAGATAAGTATATTTATATATATATGATATACATTATTATTTAAATAATAATATATCATCAAAATAAAAGGAAAAATGTGGTTTTCACAAGTTAATTTACTAATGAAGTAATAATTGGTCAATATCCATGAAGTGTCTTAGTGACACAACATTAAAAAATATTTAAAACTAGTTGGTGCTTGGTGGGATTGATAACGTATTCATCTTTGCTAAATGTTCAAAACAATACTCTTATCTTATGTGGCTTTTAAGTTTTGAAATACTCTTACGTGGCTTTAAGTAATTGTGTGGACCCTAAACTAGTTTCTCAAGTCTTACTGATGGTGAAAACTTATATCAGGTAATGGCAAATGCGGACACACCTGAAGATGCTCTAACTGCCAGAAACAATGGTGCACAAGGCATTGGACTTTGCAGGACGGAACACATGGTATGTGAGATCATGAATAAAGTTCTTTTGTTTTGCAAACTAGCAGCTTTTTATAGACTGTCCTTGAAACAACTTATATCTGTTTGACACTTAATCAAACTTTAAGAAGAAAGCCTCAGGTTTATTATTGAAATCAAAAGGATAAAGAAATCTATTAGGTCTCTTTCACTTCCCCCTACCTAAAGTCCATGCACATGCACAGACGTGCACTCACTCGCACAACAGATTCCTGCATTTATATTCGTCTTTGGAAGTGGTGTTTATATGGTCATGGAGATTGTAGATACATGCAAAGCATACCTGCGTTTGAGGAAATGGCTTTGATTTCCTTGTAGTAGTGCCGATCAGTTGCATATGCGAGCACCACAAGCCCTAGAAATAAAAGAACTCTTGAGATTTTTGGCATTGAGATAATGATGTCAGACCAACCCTTATGTCAGGGATTATTTTTAAATATGTAACCTTTTGAAAAACTCCACCCATGTAAGGGATCACCCTTGCATTGCCGGTCCCAAGCCCGGATAAAGGAGGAGGGTTGTGTTAGGCTTCCGACAGCCAGCGTAAAACTTCGTCGGATTTCTACAACATGATTACAAAAATTATGAGCATTGCTTTGGGGCGTCCCCGCCTAGCGATGTGCTGCAGAGCCCGAATGCAGTAAGAAGTAAGCAAGGGCCACTACATTTTCACCTGAATGTAGTGAATCAATTACAGAGAGGGTTCCCACATCATGGACGGGTATGGGTAAAGAAGTTAGTCCCGCTACATTGCCGCCCGAATATAGTAAAAAATTTTCAGAGAGGGTCTCCGCATTTTGATTATGGACGGATGCGGGGGGTAAGGAAGCTAGTCCTAGATAATAAGATTCGTATTGGTTCTTGGAATATCGGAACATTATCGGGTAAGATAATGGAGGTGGTAGATACTATGATTCGGAGAAAGATTCATATTCTATGTTTACAAGAGACAAAATGGGTTGGAGAAAAAGCAAAGGAGATAGAGGATACAGGTTTTAAATTATGGTACTCAGGTAAAGAAAAGGCCCGAAACGGAGTTGGTATTATCATAAATAAAGATTTAAAGGAGAGTGTAGTAGACATACAACGATATGGTGACCAAATCATGACATTGAAATTAGTGTTAGGAGTAGAGGTTTTGAATATAGTTTGTGCTTACGCACCCCAAGTAGGACTAGAAGATAGTATAAAGACAGTTTTTTGGGAAGAGTTAGATAAGGTGTTTCAAAAGATTCCACAAAGGGAGATGATTTGTTTAGGAGGAGATTTAAATGGACATGTCGGTAAAGAGGCATTAGGATATCAAGGGATTCATGGAAACTTTGGTTATGGGGATATAAACGAGGAAGGTAGAGAGATTTTAAATTTTGCTATGTCATTTGATCTCTTTATAGTCAATACAATCTTCAAAAAACGAGATGAACATTTAATTACTTATAAGAGTGGCTTATCACAAACACAAATTGATTACTTTATTTGTAGAAAAAAAGATAGAGCGTGTTGTAAAGATTGTAAGGTAATTCCAGGAGAAAGCTTAACCACCCAACATCGACTTTTAGTTATGGATTTACAAATAAAAAAATGGACAAAGAAGAAAAGAGTGCATCGAGTTATTCGGACTAAATGGTGGAACCTCAAAAGCGAGAAAGAAGATATATTTAAATAGAAAGTCCTTCAAGGAGATGTTTGGAATTATGTTGGCACACCCTCTGATATGTGGAACAATATGGCTATACATATTAGGAAAGTGGCGAAAGATGTGTTAGGGATATCTAAGGGAGGTGTACCGGCACAAAAAGAAGCTTGGTGGTGGAGTGAAGTAGTACAAAATAAAATCAAGGCAAAGAGGGCATGTTACAAATTACATTATGCTAAGAAAACTAGTGAAACTTTAGAAGCTTATAAGAAAGCAAAAAAGGCCGTTAGTGAAGCAAAAGCTAAGATTTGGGAGGACTTATATAAAAAACTCAACTCAAAAGAGGGTGAAAGAGATATTTTTAGGATAGCTAGGGCTAGAGATAAGAAAACTAAAGATCTTAATTATGTTAGATGCATAAAAGACGAGGATGAAAAAATTCTAGTGGCAAATGATGATATAAGAAATAGATGGAAAACTATTTTTATAATCTTTTTAATGAAAATAAAGATGTTAGTATTAGTTTAGGAGATTTAGCCAAGTCAGAAAAGTATATAAACCACAATTTCTACCGACGTATTCAAAAGAATGAAGTCAAAGAGGCTCTTAAACATATGAAGAGTGGTAAATCGGTAGGACCAGATAATATTCCTATAGAAGTTTGGAAAATACTAGGAGAAATAGGAATCACTTGGCTCACAAGACTATTTAATGAAATATGGAAAAAACCAAAAGATGCCCGAGGAATGGAGAGCAAGTACACTTATACCCGTATATAAGAACAAGGGAGACATTCAAAATTGTGCGAATTATCGAGGTATCAAGTTAATGAGTCATACTATGAAATTATGGGAAAGAATTATCGAACGTAGGTTAAGACAAGTATCAAGTATAATAGAGAATCAATTTGGATTTATGCCAAGTAGATCTACTATTAAAGCGATTCACCTTTTGAGACGTCTTATGGAACATTTTAGAGCAAAAAAGAAAGACCTTCACATGATATTTATTGATCTAGAAAAAGCTTATGATAGGATACCGAGGGAGGTTCTTTGGAGAACTTTGGAAAAAAGAGGTATCCCATTGACATATATTAACCTTATAAGAGACATGTATGATGGTGCAAAAACATGTGTGAGGACTCATGAAGGAACGACAGACTTCTTTGAAGTTAATATTGGGTTACATCAAGGATCAACTTTAAGTCCATACTTATTTATAATGGTGATGGATGAGTTAACAAAACATATTCAAGATGAAGTACCTTGGTGTATGTTATTTGCAGATGACATTGTATTAGTGGAGGAGTCCAAGGAAAAAGTTAAGAGAAAATTGGAACTATGGAGAGAAACATTAGAAAACAAAGGCCTCCGACTTAGTAGAACAAAGACAGAATATATGGAATGTAAGTTTGATCATTTGGTTACTTCAGAGGACATAGAAATTAAAATTGGCACACATTGCATTCCCCAAAAGGAAAGTTTTAAATACCTAGGGTCAATTTTTCAAAGTGATGGAAGAATTGATGGAGATGTTACACATAGAATTAATGCTGGTTGGTTAAAAATGGAGAGGAGCATAAGGTATTCTTTGTGATAAGAAGATACCATTAAAATTAAAAGGTAAATATTATAGAGCAGCAATTAGGCCTACCATGTTTTATGGTTCTGAGTGTTGGGCAGTTAATCATCAACATGTACAAAAGATGTCTGTGACAGAAATGAAGATGTTGAGATGGATGAGTGGTCATACAAGAAAAGACCGTATACATAATGAGGTTATTAGAAACAAATTAGGAGTGACACCAATAGAGGATAAAATGAGAGAACATCGTTTAAGATGGTTTGGACATATAGAAAGAAGACCAAAAGAAGAACCTGTAAGAAGGTTAGAAAAACTAAATTTGGAAAGTATTAAAAGAGGTAGAGGACGACCACAAAAGTGTTGGAAAGAAACAATAAAGAATGATCTAGCTTATTGGGAGTTAACTGCTAACATGGCACACGATAGGGATCTGTGGAAACAAAGAATCCATGTAGCCGACCCCGTCTGTTATGGGAAAAGGCTTAGTTGTTGTTGTTGTTGTAACCTTTTGAAAACTCTCCCTACTGTGAGGGTTCACCCTTACATATCTGGTCCTAAAGCTCGACTAAGGGAGGTGTTGTGTTAGGTAGCTGACAACCAGCCTAAAAGTCTATGAGATCTTTTATTAGGGTGCTGGCTTTCTAGCATTATTGCACTAGAAAACATCAGAACTTTGCATGATGTTAAGGGTGAATTTGTGGGAGTACTGTAAGGGTCCTTGTATGTCAACCTCTAGCAGACCCCACCTAGTGTAAGAAAAGTCTTGGTTAAGTTTAAAGATTGCGATTTTTATGTAAAGTACATACAAGATACTGAGGTCACCTGGTACAAGAAAATTAAATTTGGTGAGGTTGCTGACTTGTTTATCAATATGTCACTGTTGCCTCCATCTGTTTATCGATCATCCTTCTTGGCTGTGTGTTCTTTTTTGTGTCGAATAATGTCTTGTAGCAGATGAAAGTGTTAATGTGTCATGTTTTGTTAATGTCATGTCAAAGGTCTAAATGAATGTCATGTTTAGTGTCTAAGTAGATGTCGTGGTTGGACCCAATGGATCTGGATCATATCCATTGGGAGCCATGTTCTATACTTAGGGGTAATTGTGTCTTTTAAGTTGAGATTATGTTTAGTATAAAGTCTGGGATTTATTAGGGCTGTAACTAATCATCAAGTGTAATCAGACGGCTGCCCATAGAAGGAACCGATTCTGTCATAAACTCAAGAATGAATGAAAGCCATTTTTTCTTCATTCTACAGAGATTTAGCGACCAGTCAAAGTCATTCATACCTGGAAAAATACACTTGTTAGTTTTTGAAGATTGAAAAAAAGAAAGTGCACGTTTTGTGGATGTGTTTGTGTCTAAACCATAAATCAGAAAGTAAGTTGCAGAAATTGTTGAGTGTTGCTGCCGTGAATATCAGAAAAAGGGGGTAGAGATTGTTGATTGCGACAATCACTGAGAATAGAAAGTAGTGGAAGTGGTGGCTAGTGGAAGAAACAACAGGGTGCACGTTGTAGTGGCCGATTAAATCAACAACAGGGTGCACGTTGTTGATAATAGAAATTAAATAGTCAACTACATCAGCAACAAAGTATCGAATAGGCTGATGCTGCTGCCACAAATCAGATATTTCTGAGCAAATCAGTAATAAATGATAGTTGAATGGTATTCATTGGTTGACTTTGATATTTACATCTCAAAATCAATCATAACCTGCAAGGGAAAGCATCATAGATCAAATTAGCATATACAAACGCAGAAGTATTGCTACAAATAGATTTGATATCGATAAGATTAGTGAAAAAACGTGTGTTGCAACATCAATCAAGACATTTGAAAAAAGGGAATGTCAGTTTCAAATAAGTGTGAATCAACATGGAAGGTAAATTGAAGGAAGAATCATTGTCAGTTGCGTATGGAAATGATCAGAAGTTAGAACCATTCCAAATTACGAATATCAGACTAGATCACAGAAATTACAGAGAATGGGCTCGATCTATTGAACTTGTACTACGATCCAGAGGAAAGGCTGCCATTATCAGACAGAGTCCACCACCTCTAGAAGGAAGCAATGCAGACTATGAACAGTGGTCCAAAGACGATGCTCTTGTGAGTTCATGGCTAATTCAATCCATGAATCCCTCTCAGTAAAACCTTTATGTATATAGAATCAGCAGCTGAAATTTGGTCTGCAGTGGAAGAAGCATACTCCAAACAGAGAAATATTGCAAAAGAATATGAAATTATTGAAAGAATAAGAAAGTGCCGCCAAGGAACTCGATCAGTAAGTGAATACTATGGAGAATTACGAGAACTCTGGAATGAACAAAGGTATATTAGAGAAAATAAGTGTAGCCACTATGTAAAAGAGAGAACAACTGAAGGAGAGATTCGAAAAGTGTTTGATTTACTTTGGAGAATTTCATCAGAGTACGAATCAATCAAGTTAAATACTCTAAGTAAGGAAGAACTTCCATCACTTGGAACAGTATATTCACTACTACTAAGGGAAGAAGATCGGAAGAATTTAGAGAAAGGTGAACATATAAAAGTAGAAAATTTTGCATTTGTTGGTAGAGGACAAAGCAATTATCAGAGAGGAAGAGACTCAATCAGAGGCAGAGGAAGAGGCAGGAATCAATATTATGATGATAAGAGCAAATTACAGTGCACACATTATGGAAAAAAAAGGCACACAAAAGAACATTGTTGGGAAATTATTGGTAAACCTCCAGAGTATAGAGATTATGGCAGGAAACCCACATAATACAAGGATTATGGCAGTAATGTGGCAACCATATCTGAAAAGAAAGCCGAAACGAATCCAATAGATGAAGTGGCAGAGTTGAAGAAACAAATTGCAGAAATTGAAACTCGTTTACAGGATCAACCTTGAACATCTTCATCAAAGACAGAATCAAGTCCTCCTGCTTCCTACAACATCAGTGGTAATTCCTCATTTAAAGATTCTTTAGTCTTTTCTAATTGGATAATAGATTCAGGGGCTACCGATGATATGGTGGAAACAAGTCTAATCTCATGCAATATGAAGTGAATTCAACCCCTCAGTATGTAAAAGTAGCGAATGGTTCGTTGATTCCTATGGCAGGAAAGGGAACAATTCAAAGAGATAATCTCAGGCTTAATTCAGTGATATATATTCCAGAATTTCCTGTAAATCTACTTTCAGTAAGTTCATTGGTTAGAGATATAAATTGTACAATTACATTCTCTCCATATGGCTGTGTTTTTCAGGATTTGAGGACGGAAAGAATCTTTGGTCATAGTGAACTACGTAATGGACTATACATGCTACTTGGAGATTAGATTTCCTTTTCCTAGCAGTGTCAATAGTCGAACTATGTCTCCTTCTTGATCTTGTTCATTCATGGATGTTTTGGAATCCCAATCGTGTTCCTACATTTCATTAAATAAGTATTATGTTACTTTTATTGATGATTTTTCTAGATGTACTTGGTTATTTTAATTAAAAGATCGTTCGAGTTATTTAATGCTTTTCAAACCTTTTGTTTTGAAAAAAGAATTAGTTTGAAAAACAATTCATGTTTAGTGAATGATAATGCAAAAGAATATTTTTTGCTGAATTTAAATCTTTTACGAGTTCTCATGGCATCATACATCGGGTCATTTTGTCCTCACACACCACAACAAAATGGTGTCAGCTGAAAGGAAAATTAGGATCTTTAGAGGAAAGCTGCAAGATACCCTATGCTCAATGAGTTATAATACCTTTGAGGTAAAGCTTTGGAGCGGATGCTTATTACACCGCTTGTATGTCAATTTACAAAAATAGGAGCCCTAATAAGGCCAAAAATAAAGTAAAACACCATATGAATTGTACAAAGGAAGGTTATAAGCCAAATGTGTAACATTTTTCATGTCTGTGGATGTAAATAGTTAAAGTAATCTTACACGAACCTAAAAATAGGAAAGGATGCTCTAAAGACTTCATATTGTATGTTGATTGCAAAAAGAATCAGAGAAAGAAAACTTTCTTGCAGGAACAAATCAAATCCTAGGAGACAACAGAATACAAGTATACAAAAAGAGGGAGAGAAATATTTTTATGAACAGGCAAACTGAGATGATGAATCGAGGGGGAGAAACAATATCTGATTCAATTGACAGTATAGAAGATTCAAAAAATGAGGACTTAGATGACTCAGATGTTCCCATAGCACTCAGAAAAGGAAAGAGATCATGTCCTAAGTATCAAATTTCTCAATCGATTATCAAAAGGTTACCATAATTTTGTGTTAAAGGCTGAAATGTATCAAATTCTAAAAAATTACTTTGAAGCATCTAAAGACAAGCAGTGGGTTGAAGCTATGAAGTCTGAAATTCAAGCATTAGAAAAGAATCAAACTTAGAAACTCAGTGACCTACCAGAAGGCAGGAAAGCAGTCTTATGCAAGTAGGTGTATACAATCAAATAAAAAGCAGATGGTTCGTTAGAAAGGTACAAGGCAAGGCTAGTTGCACGTGGATATAGTCAGGCATATGGGATTGATTATGAGGAGACATTTGCACCAGTAGCTAAACTCACAACTATACGAGTTATTATCAGTATTGCAGCTCAAAGAAATTGGGTAATGTGGCAACTGGATGTGAAAAACGCTTTTCTAAAGGGAGAACTCAAAGAAGAAATCTATATGGAATTACCACCGGGATATCCTAATCCTACAAAACAGGTATGTAGATTAAGAAAGGCTATCTATGGGTTAAAACAATCTCCAAGAGCTTGGTTTGAGAAATTCAGCAGAAGTATTATAAACTTGGGTTATCGAAAGAGTATAAGTGATCATACATTATTCTTTAAAAAGGGGGACAAATTAACTTTACTATTAGTATATGTGGATGATATTATTGTAACACGTGATGACATCGAAGAAATTCAGAGATTAAAGAAGGACTGTCGTCGGTTGTTTGATATTAAGGATCTTGGAAGATTACATTATTTTTTAGGCATTGAAGTAGCCTATTCAGGAAATGATATCTTTCTGAATCAAAGAAAATATACGTTGGATCTTTTGCAAGATATCAAGATGGAAAACTGTAGACCTACATATACTCCAATGGATGTGAATCACAAGTTACAGCTGGAAGATGGAGCTGAAAGAGTAGATGTGACCAAATATCAGCAATTGGTTGGAAAATTAATATACTTGACCATCACACATCCAGACATAGCGTATGCAGTGAGTATAGTAAGCAGATTTATGCAATCTCCATCTAAGCATCACATGGATGCTGTATTTCACATATTAAGATATCTGAAGACAACTCCAGGACATGGAATCACTTATAAAGCTAATGGTCACACTAATATTCAAATTTATAGAGATGCTGATTGGGCAGGTTCAACAAAGGATAAGAAGTCGACCACAGGATATATAACACTGATTGGTGGTAATATAGTTTCATGGAAAAGTAAGAAACAATCAGTTGTAGCTAGATCGACAGGTGAGGCAGAAATAGAATACAGAGCAATATCATCAGGTATGTGTGAAGGAAAATGGTTGAGATCCTTACTAATGGAAATGAACTTATTTATTGGAAAACCTATACCTATATTTTGTGACAGTAAAGCAGCGATACAGATAGCCTCAAATCCGGTGTACCATGAAAGAACAAAATATATTGAGATAAATTGTCATTTTATACGGGACAATGTACTCGCAAAGGAATTTCAGTTAGAACATGTGCAATTAGGACATCAATGTGCAAACATGTTGACTAAAGCAGTTACTAGAGATCTACTTCAGAGATTGTGTAGCAAGTTGGGTGTAACATCCATCTTTCACCCAACTTGAGGGGTAGTGTTAATGTGTCGTGTTTTGTTAATGTCATGTCAAAGGTCTAAATGAATGTTGTGTTTAGTGTCTAAGTAGATGTCGTGGTTGGACCCAATGGATCTGGATCAGATCCATTGGGAACCATGTTCTATACTTAGGGGTAATTGTGTCTTTTAAGTTAGATTATGTTTAGTATAAAGTCTAGGATTTATTAGGGTTGTAACTAATCATCAAGTGTAATCAGACGGTTGCCCATAGAAAGAGCCGATTCTGTCAGAAACTCTAGAATGAATGAAAGCCATTTTTTCTTCAATCCCTTGTAATGAAATTCTTGGAATGAAATCGACAGAAAGCCTTTCCTATGCTTCCCATCTTTGATAACATGGGTCAAATTTGTGTGTGTGTCTAATGCATTTCTATCTATCTATCATCTAGTATCTGTGTTAGTGACTAAGCTACTCTGATACATATTATCAGTTCTTTGCATCTGATGAGAGGATCAAGGCCATGAGGCAGATGATTATGGCAGTAACTCTCGAACAAAGGAAACAAAAGCTCGATTTGATTTTGCCCTACCAACGATCTGATTTTGAAGGCATTTTTGGTGCAATGGATGGTATGCTACTATCTTCTAGTATTCACTTTGTCTGCTTATTTTATCTTTTCAGAAAACATTATTATGAATTTAGAAGAAATGATTTTAGGTTGCTTCAGTACATAGCATTAGTCTTTGCTATAATATAATTAAGAACTATGACTTTTAAGTCACTTCTCTTTCACTTGTGTTTTGCTGTCAATCATTTTGACCATTTCTGCTGATCCTGTCATTCATGAGTTGTTGCAATCAATATGAATTTTGTCTTTTGCAGACGTTTTAAGGTCACTTGATCATCCAATTTATTCCTTGCAGGTCTTCCGGTGACAATACGACTTCTAGATCCACCTTTGCATGAGTTCCTACCCGAAGGGAATATCAATGAGATTGTTGCAGAATTAGCTTTAGATACAAATGTTACTGAAGAGGAAGTCTTCAGCAGAATTGAAAAACTCACAGAAGTTAATCCAATGCTTGGTTTTCGTGGCTGCAGGCATGTATTCTGCAGAGAAGTCCTTTGGTTGTTTTCAGCTTTTTTTACTTCCTCTCTTTTATTCCTTATAATATCATATGATTCTTCACAATCATTATAACCATGAAATGATGTGATAATGAGTCATGGTTTACGGTTTCATTTTCACTGCTTTTGGTATCTCTTATGTCTTCTTACTTGAAAATTGTTTCTAACAATGTCAGGCTTCCTGTTATAATGTTATTAAAGAACATCCAAATTCCTTTAGCCAACATAGACATCACATCACTTTCAGTTCAAGATAACCCCTCATTTTCTTTTTATAAGCATTTACTTCTCAAGAAGATTTAGTCTCTTTTTAAATTTCTTAATGACCTAATCATGCGAAGGAATGTTCTACTGTTTTAATGAAAATGATTTTGATATTGTAGGTTGGGTATTTCGTATCCTGAGTTGACCCAAATGCAATCACGTGCTATATTTGAGGCTGCAATTGCTGTGAGCAGAAAGGGTGTTAAAGTTCTGCCAGAAATAATGGTTCCTTTAGTTGGAACTCCTCAGGTAAGACTCAACATAGCCACCTATTTGATTACCACCGTCGCCCCATTTCTTTGCGGAATGTGTTTCTCTAGATATAAAATGTATTTAATTATGAAAATGAATCCAGAAATTCGTATGAATTATGAAATTTATGAACACAGAAATTGGTATGATTCTGTAGGTATAGAATGGATTTCTTTTTGAAACACATTCCTGATCGATTGATGTTGTTCTGGTGGCAGGAATTAAAGCATCAAGTTTCTTTAATTCGTGAGGTTGCTGAAAAGGTGTTTAAAGAGACAGGGGCTTCTGTTATTTACAAAGTTGGAACCATGATAGAGATCCCTAGGGCAGCACTTGTTGCAGATGAGGTGAAATTTAAAGTTTGTGATCTCAATAGTTGGTCAGATAAGAGGATACCATCATTAGAGCTTTTGTTGGCATTATAGGATCTGGATATCATTTCTGGAACAATTATTTCAAAAAATTAAAATTAATTTCTACTGGCAAAGAAGGTCAGAGAGGACTAGAACTTGATCCAGTAGGTTTTTATATTTATTAAAACTCATTCTTTAGGAGCTTGAGTCCACTATGTGTGCATCCCTTTTGAAAGCCATTGCAATGCCTGATAACTGAGAGGCAAACAGTTTTTTCTATATTCGCCATGTGGATGAGGCAATTTTCTCCTCGGATATCCCAACAACAGTTGGCATTTCACATGTTATTATTTACTTGTCAATTTATTACATTACTTTTCAAGATATTGGCATGTCCTCAATTTAATTTACTTTAGGCTGAAAAACACTGTTCATATCGAAATGACTCTACTTTCCTTGGTTCAAATTGCATGAGGTTGTAGCCACCTCGTAGAAATAACTGCGAGGCCAAGATAGTATGGGGCCAGTCTATTAGATTGTTTCAACAATGGAGCCACTTCTTTTTGGTAAATGATGGATCCACTTCTCTCATGTAATTCATCAATTTTAGTTTTGGCTTCATGTTTACTTCCTAGTTTGATCTGCACCAAAGGCTGTTCTCTCATCTGATAGATAACACTATGTATTGGCTTTACACCCATCTTGGTTGCATGAAAGTCTAAAGTAACAAAAGATGATCAGCACTGAAGATGGAATACAAATCCCAATTTCCTCCCAACATTAATATGAGCAACCTATAAGATAAAAATAAAATGAAACCAGAGAATTGTCATTTTGGCTATTTACTGAGATGATCTATTACTTGTGCCATGCTGGATTGACAGCTTGATATTTGTTTTACTTGTGTAGATTGCAGAGCATGCAGAATTCTTCTCCTTCGGGACCAACGATCTTACACAAATGACTTTTGGTTACAGTAGAGATGATGTGGGGAAGTTTCTCCCGACATACATATCTAATGGTCTTCTCCAAAATGACCCTTTTCAAGTAAGTTGTTTGGATGCATGGATGTCTATTCACCTTGCTGCTCTAAATTTTTACATCTTTCTGGATGATGAAGTTCGTTTCAGTCACTTTGCCCCACTGGCTGATCGAACATGCACATTCCCCTTTTTTTTCTGGGTACAAGGAAGGCCAAAGCCAGGTGAGACTTAGAATACCCCTTTGAAAAGCAAGTAGCCACGAAGGCACATTTGATCCTTCTTTGGAATTGGGGAAAACCACTCAATTGAGAATCATTCTTACCTACCATAAGCAGCCATTGTTTTTGAAGCTTATCAGAAACAGCCTAACTGTCCTATCTCCCATGCCTGACCCCTGTTCGATTGGCCATTAATATCCTACCATGTACATTCTCTACCTCCAATTTCAAAGGACTTGCATGCCAGTTAATGGCCTTAGACACTACTTGATGAATGATCACAAAAATGTAAGACATACATGAACACACGAATGCATGTAAGCGCACACAGAATATATACATGAGTGTGTGCTTACACGCAAACAATGCTTTCAAGACTAACAGACGTGTTCGGTAAGTGGAACTGTATGATTTCCCCGTGAACTACAAACAATGCCTGGACTCTAGTCCCATGAAAGCTTTGAGGCATCTACCCATCTAGAATGCATATGCGCATGCACATATATTAGTACACAATGAGTCAGATACCTGAATTATATGGAGTCAACCCTGATTCAGTGATATGGCATATAATTAGATTTTGTTATAACATTGAATAAAACCAGCTGAATTAGGTTCAGTTGTTGGTGAAAGGTCAGATTCGGTTGGGATTATGATGTCAAATTTATCGTTTCACTGCAGTATTGAGTTTGCACAGGTCGTGCCATCAATTAAAACATTAGTTACATATAGTTTTGTTTGTCATATGATTTGACTACTCCAAGAGTCCTCGAAACATGATGTTTATATGTTGACATTATCTTACTTCCTGATTTCTTTTGGAGCTTTTCTAACCTAAAATCTGATATTAAAATTTTTCAGGTGCTTGATAAAAAAGGTGTTGGGGAGTTGGTCAAAATTGCTGCAGAGAGGGGTCGGAGAACTAGGCCTGATTTGAAGGTAACCCATTGTGTTGACTCCCTTGAACTTCTCAACAGATTTTGACTTGGGAAATACATTTGCTTTTTTAAAACAGCTTGGTATATGTGGGGAACATGGTGGCGACCCTTCATCTGTTGCATTCTTTCATGAAGTTGGATTAGACTATGTATCCTGCTCACCATTCCGGTAATGAGGCAGCACACACTTTTTGCTTTTAAGATGCATTTAGTCCTAATTAATGATTTGGGTTTTCTTCTTTTCCAGGGTTCCAATTGCAAGGCTAGCTGCAGCGCAGGTAGCTATCCGACACATCTAAATCTATGGCACCAGAATAAAGTGAGAGTTGCTGCAGCCAGAGTAGGCTGATATCGTATGTGGTGATGAGTTTATCAGATGTAGGTAGCATGAATTGCATCTTGGCACAGCCTGTGCATCTTGACTATCATCCTTGAATAGGATGCAGGAAGCTGTTTATGATTAAAGAACTGCTGCATTCTAATAAAAAAAAGGTGGAGGAAAATCATTCCCATGATGTAGTGTATCAATTTTGATCGAATACGGTTGTCTCATGGGATCAAGTACTAAGTTGTGTGCCTTTTCGATCATGTCGGGTTCTATTTGCATTAGGCTTGTATTGTATTCCAGCAGTTGTATGATCTCGCACGTCCCCAACCATAACATGCAACAGGAGACTCCTGTGTTCTACACGGCTATATTGTTTATGCGCTGCTGCTGTGGAATACTTTTTTTCTTGTTACAGCAGGAAGCCAAAGCCTAACACAAATGCTCATGCATCCCCCAGGAACCGAACACATCACCTGCATCGTGGGTGTGGAGAGCCCTGCCAGCGTGGACCACAGTTTTCATCTTCTGAAAATGGTCTTTGCCTAAACGGTGAATGTGAAATTGGAGATATAAGGGTTGGATGGATGGAAGAAGAGAGTGACGGCAGCAATACCAAGATTGAAACCAAGCCTTTTTTCCAGTCTGCTAGATGGATTCTTAGTTGCTACCGAATTCCATCTTATTCACAATTTGCATTTAACTAGAAAAAGCTAGATTCTGTTTACCGTTTCCATCAACAATTTTGAGGTCTTTATTGACCTCTTTAAACCATTTAATTTTTCACACCTTTGCTAGGGTTTGATTTGACCACCTCTTCAAATGTCAATTGAGTTCCAGGACGAAAATGGAGAAAAGTGTGAAAACGACAACTTCTTTACCACGTAAAGAAAATAAGTTTGATGTATGTACATCTTAGTCCAAAACTAGTTCCATGATTACTCTAGTATATAAAACAAATGCTATCTCAACACAAGTGGATATGAGGAATTCCCAGATTCCCATCTAACTTCCATTTCCAGCTTCCAAAGACAGACTGGTTTTGACTCATGACTTCAGTTTGAAAAGGCGTCATGAAAAGAATTGTTTCAAGATTTATGGAACCGGTTTTAAGATGAGCTGTATTCCCACTTATGAAGTTAAATTTTGATTTCACATACACCTCTGCTATCACTCTTGAGGTACTTATTTGGATACCCAAGTATCAAAATTTACTTGTGTTCCCATCCTAAAGTATGTAGTACATTTACTAGCAGAACTGTCTTCGGAGACATCTGATAAAATTGGAACCATACATTTGCTAGCAGAAAGAGAAAGAGAATGCACTGAATTTCGATAACCATCACAAGTAATGACAAACTTATCCTTTGTTCCATTTAGCGAGGCCCAATCTTTTGCCCAAATACACGTCCAGTAGGAGGCCCTGTTATTTCTCAAAAAGAAAAGGTCCCATTGAAGGCACTCCATCGGACATATCTACGACACTTTGAAAGGCATCCAAGACACACTTCTCCAAAAAACAGCACGTATAATACAAACTTGAAAGGCATACCTTCGAAAGGTCTTGTTGGGGAACATGAACATTAATTGCAATGAGACATACAATCTCAAAAGGCCATGTTCATTTGGAAAAGATGAAACCCATTCACTAAAAGGACAGACCATCATGAATGGAGAGTCCATCGACGTTCTTGAATCAAACAATTGCACATCATTTTCAAATTAACAAGGAAAAGAAATCATGAGAGGAATTAATCTCTAGCTCTAACTCAAACCATCAAGTGTTTGATTCTCTTGTTTTATGACTCGTAGGAAATCATACACTTTTAACAGCTAAAATTCGGTCTTCGATAGCGCTTGAATACACTTTATCCTACTGAACTGTAACATGGATTTGGGAAATTGATGTTCGCCTGTCTAGGACGTCCCTTTCTCAAGAAGTTTTGGTCCCATTGAGTTCCTGTCCTTTGTATTGGATTTAGGTCGCAGCTAAAAGTGATCACAAGAAATCTTTTGGAGAAACAAATTGTTATATCAGAAAAATCCACGTTAAGCAACAAACTATATTAGTGAATGCAACTCTTTTCCAAATACATAGAAGACAGACCTGGTTCCTGCAAGGACGTATACAAAAAAGCACAAGCCTGCTCAACATCCATATTTTGCCTGCGTTTGTGCTTTAGTAAGAAGACCACGGGCTCGTCGTTCAGCAAGTTCTGCCTCTTTCTGCTTCATGTCATAGAACAGTGATTGTATTTGGTGTTTCCTCCTATGTAACTTGGAAGGCTTTAAGGATGAAGAGACGGGCTACATACACAAAAGATATTAAGAACTTGAAAATTAACTGGAGCAGAACTGCTAGGAGCCTAGGATCATGCAAATACCTCTTTGAACGTGCATCTGAACAGAGACATCTTTAGACGTGTGCATATGAGAGTTTCCAATAATTAAGAAATACATATTAACAAGCTTTAGGACATTAAATGATAAACAATGCAAAAACGAATAATAACAACAAAAATGATCATGGTCATTTTAGAGCTCGCATGTTATAAGGCTAACTATTCTTCTGTTTGAAAGTCTAGTCCCTAAGCACAGATGTTCTATTTGTAAAGAATCACATAAGTTCCTGATTCTTGTGTATTTGAAAATCAAATCTCCATACACATAGCCACAAAGGGCTTAATTTAGAGGGTCCCAACGGCTATCTCAACTAGCTCTTGACCCTGGCCGTTACCCTATTGGTACAACCAGGTCAAGGTGTTCCACAGGCCCTAATGGCCCGTGCCTATTACATGTTTTAACACCTCTCCTCAAACTTAAGATAGATTATTGAAAGTTTGTCTAACAAGATCATAAATTAAATAGAGCTCAATTTTTGTATTTGTTTGTGACAAGAATTTCTAAAATAATAGTATCCTAGTTGTCCCAACTTCTTTCGAAACAACTCCATATCATCTTTCCACAATAAGATACCAATTCATTTTTCATCGTACATGAAGATCAATGAAGTATTAATGCAAACATTTGCTCAATATCTGAAACCAATAAGACAATTTATGATAGATAATTCAAAAGGCAAATGAGTCAAATAAATTCATGAAGTTGATTTGCTCTAATTCAAGAAAATTATTTGATAGAAAAAATTAATATCATCCAAATAGAATTGTCTATTATAATAAATAAGTTCATAAATCACTACAAACTTATGATATTATAAGGGGATCATGGTATATCAAAAAGTTTTTTAAGGTTAAGCTCAAAACCTGAGTTTTAAGGACAAACTCAAACCCAAGCTTTTTAAGGCAAATCTCAAAACCTTAAAATTAAACAAGGTTTTTAAGGTTGATCAAAACCCGCCAAGTCAAAAAAGCTTTAAGGGTAAGCTAAAACTCGAGTTTTAAGGACAAATTCGAACCTAGATAAACATTTTAAGGAAAAACTCAAAACCTTCATACATACAATTCCCAAGGCTCTTAAATATCCTTTAAAGTCAAAAGTGATTTTATGGTTCCAGAAATAAGACAATCCATTAAGATGATCAAAACAAGTCAAAGGGATCAACTTCATGTTTTTTAAAAAGTCTCACAATTCTCTTAAAACAAATTTATCAAATACAAGCTAATCAAGATCTCCGCTCATGTAAGGGATCACCCTTGTATGGCTGGTCTCAAGCCCGGTTAAAGGAGGAGGGTTGCATTAGGCTTCTTATAACCAGCATAAAATTTTGTCGGACTTATTTATCATGAATTCTATAAATTATGATAGGGATCTCTAGAAATAAAGAATTCATTTAGCCAAGCCCATCTAGTATGGGAAAAGGCTTAGTTGTTGTTGTTGTACAAGCTAATTAAGATAACTATAAATGTTTTACTGATTACTCTCCAACCAAAAGGCCATGAAGTATCTTAATCACAAAGATCTCCAACAAAAGGCCAATAAATGGAGATTATAATCTCATGAAAAGTAACCTTAAAGTTATCAATATCATAAATCCTCAAATACCAATAAGTATATGTTTAAATATCAATTAATTTCCAACAAAAGGTCAACAACATGAAATACCTTAATCACAAAGGTCTTCAATAAAAGGCTAATAACATGAATCTCAATTATACAAGAAGATACAATTTATTGTTTTTCAACAAATACATTTTTTATCTAATTAATAGTCAAGCTTGAAATCATTCAAATATTGCAACATATTTTTCTTCTAAATAGGCCAACAAACAATTAATAATATCAATATTGCATATAACCAAGTTGTAAGAAACACACATAAATGAATTAAATTTGAATATCAAGCAAGATCAAATTGGATCCAAACATAGCTCCGAGTCTCAATCTGATCCAACAAAATTCAAGCAAACAAGCATGGGTCAAGTGGAATGGATTGGGCCTGATCCATCAGACCCGGTCCAGGACCAGACTGTCCCCGTTTCTCTCTTTCTCCTTCTCACACCATCTCTCTTTCTCTCTCATAGAATCGCAGGGTTTCGCTGCCACAACCATTAGTCAACCTCATTGATCCTTGCACGTTTGTTGCAACCATCGCCTCCGATCGCCGACCCGCAACCTCATCACCATTTGTTGCTGGCAACTCTCTCATCACCATCTGCATGCCTTGAACTGAAGCCCCTTTGCTGCCCTAGCTCTCTCTACTAACCATTGTCGAAGAGACACCAAAAAGGGTGACATAAGTAAACTGAAGAACAAACAATTACTTATCAAGCTTGGAGACCCAATTGACGTCGGGCGAACATCCCGGTCAGACTCCACCCTCTCAACCGATGCCTCCTTATTGCACTCATCTTCATAATAGGAGGTGAAACGGTGCCATGACCAACAAGAGTAGACATTGGAGAGAAAATCATTTGTCGGTTTCTGCTTCATCGCTTCAATAGACCCATTCCACCAACTCCATGAAGCCTGACAACCCACACATAGCCTTCCTCAACACGGAGTCACCACCATCCTCCGATGAATCAATTCTTTTCTTCCCCCGAGGCCGACGATGGATGGGAGCGTCCATCGAGCTGTTTTCTGTAGTGCAGGGGAATCACAACCTCAAGAATCCCACAACCACCAACACCAAATCAGCCAATCTGGTGGTGCCTTTTTTCGATCACCGTTCATCAAGCCACAAGTCACACCATCATGGATGCACCATCACTGCTCGCCCATTGCAGGCTCTGAAATCACGTAAAGAATCAGGTAAGTTCCTAAATCTTGTTTATTATTGACCAAAAAAAAGCTTATAGAGCATGAAATACAACATTTACAGAAAGAAGAGAGAGGGTCCCAATGATCAGCCCCCAACAGCTAGCTAGGGGGTCCTAAGGCCACGGCCAAGGCCCTATTGGCTCAGCCAGGTCAAGGTGGTCCAGGCCCCTAATGACTCGTGCCTATTACATGTTTTAACACTATTACTATCCACCCTCTCATAAAAGATATCTCAGCATCCATATTACAATGCGGACAAAAGTAGTTACCGATATGTAATTGTCTTATTGTCAGAGATATGATACTTTACACATCGAGTTTTAACTTTAAATGTTTCATCTTATTTTGGCTCTTATTACCATCTTATTGTGGCTCTTATTACCATTATGTAATTGAAGAAAAGATCCCATCATTAGAGATATCATGACCCTAGGTATTTAAATGTTAATTCTTTGAAGTACTTGGAAAAGAGAGTATCCCATTAACATATATCAATCCTAGAAGAGATATAAATGAGTACACAAACATGTTTGAACGTACATCAATCTTAGAGATATATATATATATATATATATATATATATATATATATATATATATATATATATATATATATATATATATATATGATAGTGCACAAACATGTTCAAGGACTAAGGAATGACGGATTTCTTTAAAGTTAATATTAGATTACATCACTAATCAACTTTAAGTCTATATTTATTTATCTTCGTTATTGATGAGTTAACAAAAGATGAAGTACCTTGATATATGTTATTCTTAAATGATAGTTAATGGATTAGTCTAAAGAAAAAGTTAACAAGAAATTGGAACTATTGAGTGAAATATTAGACTTTTGTATGTTTGATATTGAATCTAAATGCAAATTTATTGAAAGGAGAAGAAAATCAATCAAGAATGGTTCAACCTGCTTATGGGAGTCGACTAATTCTCTCTCTTCCGTTTCTTTTCAAAAAAACCCTAAAACAATTACAACAATATAAGCCTTTATATAATGGGTATTCTAACTTAAAAGATTGAAATACCCTTAGTAAGTAATATTATCTCAAATCTATTATAACATGATGGTTTCATCAATCTTCCACGCTCCCCCTCAAGTTGGGTGAAATATATTTATAACTCCCAACTTGCTATACATTCAGTGTAATGTACTCTTAGACACTGCCTTGGTTAAAATATCAACAACTTAATTCTTTGATGTCAGATACTACCAGTGTTATCCGTATCGCATGTATCGTATCGTGGCACGATACGATACGGTAACCTGTATCGTAAGATATAGGTTATCGTACGATACGGGCGATACGTCCAAATTTTTTTTTTCTAATTTTTTTTTCAATTTTTTTTTCAAAATTTTTTGCAGGTTTCTGGTCTCTCTTCGCCTCTCTTCACTTCCCTGTGCTTGTAATTTGGGTTTATAATTTTATTTATTGAATAAGAATAATTTATAAACAAATAAAAATTGTGACAAAATAATTTTCCTTTCTGTTGCCAACTTTTAGGTATATTTCTGCTAGCAGTTTTTAATTTCATGAGATCGCAAACAATTAAAAATATTTGGTTGTCTCGGTTCATTGAGTGGGCATTTCACAACTTCACTATTTTAGGGTTCACCTTACGTGACTTCCATTGAGTTGAACATGATCAACGTGTGTGAGGCTTAACTCAGTCTGTGAAGTGAGAAATGAAGCTCAAGCATTAGTTAAAAAGCTAATTGTAAGAGAAAAAAGGATATCATCAAGTAATAATATCACATCACTGAGGTGTCATAGAGTCAATAATCAAAGAAATTGAGCTCATTGTTTTGCTCACATATGAAAATTAGCAAATATGACAACTACATGTACAAAGATAGCAGTTTGTTAATTTTGATATATTAGATGAGTGGATTATTGAAGATAACGAAGAAAATGCACTCCTAACCGAAGAAGACATTGCATGAATTAATTTGAAGTGCAACAACATCACGAAGGAGATGAAGATTTTCATTTTAAAGCAGAAGGTGATGAGAAACTTTGAATCTTTATCAAGTAGAAGATGAAGATTATTTAGTTAATAATCCTGATACAAATTAAAATATGTAAAATGTAAATGTATTTCATTTTTTGCTTCAAAATATGTAATTTTGGATCCAATTGTTCAATGTTGAATGTTCAATCTATGCTAAACTTTGCATTATATGAATTTAAATCAATTATAAGATTTTTCTAGATTTTTTCAGATTTTTTTCGAATTTTTACTGATTTTCTTGATTTTTTAAATAATTTTCTTATTATTTTAATATTAAAGTACGATACGATACACCCGTATCGTGGAGCCCAACGATACGCGATACGATACGCGTCAGACAACACTGCATACTACACACTGAGTATCTTGTTTGATATTTTTTCTCTGATAAATTGACAATTCACTTATTTATACTTTGTCCTCTCATGTTGAACAAGATTTGTAGCAACCTGTATTGCAACTTAATTATCTATATATAGTGGTATTAGGAGATTAACTTTTACTTGCAGTTAAGTAATCAATGAAATCAACTATATTCTTTCGCTTGTTCCCTGAGCAACTGCCCTATACTCTGCTTTCGTGCTTGATCTTGCAACCACAAATTACTTTTTATCTTTCAAAGAAATTATATTTTCTCTAAATAATACAACATACCCTGTTATAGATTTTCTATTATCAATCGATCCTACCCAATCAACATCAGTATACACTTCCAAATTATTATACCCATGATTAGAATATAAGATACTATTTTCGTGAGTATTTTTCAAGTATCTCAAAATTTTGAATATTGCATCCATATGTTGTTATTTTGGAGTGTGCATAAATCTACTAACGATCCCAACAAAATATGTTATGTCTGGTCGTATGATGGTCAAGTAGATAATTTTTTCACGAGTCTTTGATATCTTCTAGTATCACTTAACTCCTTACCATTCTTTATTCCCAATTTGTAATTGATATCCATGGGAATATCACATGGCTTTGATCTATAACACCTGTTTTTTTAATAAATCTATTACATATTTTCGTTGAGTAAGGATGATACCTTTCTTGATCAAAATACTTCAATCGTTAGGAAATAATGTAGTAATCCCAAATCTTTTAAATCAAAAAGTTGATGCAAACGATTCTTTAAATTTTGAATTTCTTCTTCATCATCTCCTATCACAACAACATCATCCACATAAACAATAAGTAGGGATATTTCATTCTTCTATGGTAATTTTTACTCATTAAATACCCGAGTCCAATAATTCCTTTAATGAAATGTTCAAACCATGCCCGTGGTAATTATTTCAATCCATATAAAGTTTTTCAGCCTGCATACTTTATTCAGTCCATATTGACGCTTCAACCCTTGTAGGACTTCCATGTATACTTCGTCATTGAGACTTCTTTAAAGAAAGGCATTTTTTACATCAATCTACCACATCTTCCATCCTTTGTTTGTTGCCAAGCTAATAAGAACACATATAGATGTATATATGTCATCTTTGTTACTAGGGTAAATGTTTTGTTATAGTTTATCCCACAGGATTGACTATATTGCTTTGCAACGAGTATATCATTGTATCTATCAATTTCTCCCGATGCTTTGTATTTTATAATATATACCCATTTACACCCTATAACTTCTCCCTTTTTGTAATGATACAATTTTTAAGGCATTGTTTTTCTTTTGATAAGGTTGCATTCTCCCAGGTTTTTGGAATTACTACTGTATCAATTTGTAGGTTGATATTTCTCCATAATCAATAATGTCTCTAGAAACAAAGAATTTCTTGGTGCAGGGGCATAACATTGATATCCATTCTAGAAGTGTGAATACCCAATAAATACACATTTTACTGTCTAGGTACTTTCCTTTCAAGAGTTGATGATAGAACACGGTTTATAAAGTAAACAGAAGTAAGTATTGCCTCACCTCAAAAGTATTTTGGTACTTTTTCCTTAATCATCAATGTTCGCGCTGTTTTTAGCATATGACGATTCTTACGTTCTACTACTATATTGATACCAGTGTTATTTGTATTGCACCGTATCATATGGTACAATATGATACATTATAAAAGTCCGTTGGCCGAACATAACCTCGCTTTTCTGTGAGGTTTCTGGCTTTTATTCATGTTTCTCGACTGCTCCATGGCAACTTTCAGCATGGGTGAGGGTTTTCAAGGGTCTCAAACACCACAATCACTCTGGCAGTGACAGCACTGATGATCTGGTGGTTGTGATATAACTTTTTTTTTTTGCTTTTTTTCATGTATTTGGTATTTTTCGTATGTTATTTATTTTTTTAATAACAATATATGAAGTGCATGAATATCTTTTAATTGTGTTTGTGAAGTGAGACACTTTTCTGTGAGGTTTCTGGCTTTTATTCATGTTTTTCGACTGCTCCATGGCAACTTTCAGCTTGGGTGAGGGTTTTCAAGGGTCTCAAACACCACAATCACTCTGGCAGTGACAACACTGATGATCTGGTGGTTGTGATATAACTTTTTTTTTTGCTTTTTTTTTATGTATTTGGTATTTTCGTATGTTATTTATTTTTTTAATGACAATATATGAAGTACGTGAATATCTTTTAATTATGTTTGTAAAGTGAGAGACACTTTATAATAGTCTATTTGAGTGTTTTTGGTGGTTTATGAAGTGAAAAATTGAGATTTATGAAGTGCTTTTATTTTAAAGTTTATTAAGATTGAAGTATTAAATTAGGATGACCAAGGGGTGTTAAGGACTCCCAATGTCAGTCCGATGATCCGACATGGCAGTGGGATATAACAGTTGAGGGTTGAAGGAAACATATTGAAAATCAAATGTATTTTTTTTGGTAAAAGAGTGATTAGTGGTGGAATTTTTTGTCTGAAACATCACCTAGCAAGAACTAGGAAAGCGATTGCTCCTGGCACATACAACTTTAGTAAAGTATTAAAAGCCATTAAATGATAATGTATGTGTATAATTAAGAGTATAGTTGAGAATAGACAACAAAAGAATGATATAGAGATATTTGAAGAAGAGGATGATGCTATTGGACTTGATAGCATCCTTTCTAATGCTAGGACAAAGGTTGGTAATAATAGTTCTCGACCTACAACCATAAGAAAGAGGATTGTTGAAGAGGTTGAAAGTGGTAGAAGAGAAAAATCTTTTTCATGCATCATTTTTTTCTCCTAGTACTATACTTGGTGCTCAACTTGAAATTCGTACTGCTACGACTTTAGAGCAATTACATCACCATGTAGACCTTGCAATAGGGAGATGGTTTTATGATGCATGCATTCCATTTAATGCATCAAATTCTTTTCATTTTCTAGCAATGATAGATGTCATTGCTAACATTGGTCTAAGGTATAAGATGTCATCTTATCAAAAGTTGAGAAAGAAACTATTAAATAAGAATGTCCTTGAAGTCAAAGAGTATTGTTTGACTTTGAGAGAGTCATGAAAGGAGATGGGATATACTCATGGTAGTCAAATGGACAAATAGGTGGAGAGGGACTTTGTTAAACTTCCTTTTCTATTGTCCTAAATGACTTATGGATGATGCTATTGTTATATTTGCTACTCGATTTGCAACTAATTTCTTATCAATATAGAGTATTGTTAAATAAAAGAAAGTCCTAAAGAAAATGTTTTTCTCATATGAGTGACATCAGTTTGAAAAATTACCTCAAAATAGAAGGAAAAAAATGAATGAGATTTCATATACTGTCTTTAGGAATATATTTTAGAATTCTTGTGTTATACTATTAATGATAACATGTCTTTTAGTCAAAATTTTGAAATTGGTTGACAGGGAGGATAAGCCATATATGGGTTATGTTTATGAAGCCATGGATAGGTGTAAAAAAGCTATTAGAAGCAATTTTAATGGAAGAAAAAAATATTATGTACCCATATGAAATATTATCGATAATAGATTAAATAAATAGTTGCATCAATAAATTCATGCAACAACTTTAAAAGGGACAATACGGTTAATTGAGGTATCATTGATTACATAGATAGATTGGTCCTTGATGAGAGTAGAGTAGATATTATACATCGAGAGATGGAGATCTACGATAATGCTCTTTACTTGATGGGCTTGCTTGTAGCCCTATATTATCAATAGTGTGCTATAACAAAACAAAAACTATAATAGTGTGTTTGCTATAGCAGGCGTCCCTCCAGGGCTTTGTTAGCATCGAGCGGTGTTAGCGTACAATACATATTTGGGTTGGGTTGGATCAATCCAAACCAAAAAACATAAAACATGCTAGGTTTTGATGTGTGTCTCTCAACTTTCTCTCGTATCTCGCATCTCCAGTTGCATATGTTCTCTCTGCTACCACCAGCGAGTAACCTCCACCAATGACCACTGCCTCTGCTTTCTAATGTCTTCCTTCGCCATAGCTAAGCTCTCTCTCTCTCTCTCTCTCCCTTTACCTCTTTCTCTCACTTTCACTGCTAAAGGTAAGCACTCTCTTCCTTTCTCTATTCTCTCTCTCTTTCTCCACCACAAGTAAGCTCTCTCTCTCCCTTTCTCTGCCTCCGCCTTTCGCCACCTTCTCTTTGTCGTGGATTCTCTCTCTTTCTCCGCCTTCTTTCATTGCAGATGAGCTCTCTCTCCCTTTCTCTTTGCCTTCTGCCACCTTCTTTCTTTAAACTTTTTTTTTATTTTCTTCGAACCACTTGACTAAGATTCACTTTTAATCGATACTCTTTCCATTAACAACAACTAAATCTTTTCCCATACTAGACGGGGTCGACTAAACTCCGCCCATGTAAGGGATCACCCTTACATTGCCGGTCCCAAGCCCGGATAAAGGAGGAGGGTTGTGTTAGGCTTCCGACAGCCAGCGTAAAACTTCGTCGGATTTCTACAACATGGATTACAAAAATTATGAGCATTGCTTTGGGGCGTCCCCACCTAGCGACGTGCTGCAGAGCCCGAATGCAGTAAGAAGTAAGCAAGGGCCACTACATTTTCGCCCGAATGTAGTGAATCAATTGCAGAGAGGGTTCCCACATCATGGACGGGTGTGGGTAAAGAAGTTAGTCCCGCTACATTGCCGCTCGAATGTAGTGAAAAATTTTCAGAGAGGGTCTCCGCATTTTGATTATGGACGGATGCGGGGGGTAAGGAAGCTAGTCCTAGATAATAAGATTCGTATTGGTTCTTGGAATATCGGAACATTATCGGGTAAGCTAATGGAGGTGGTAGATACTATGATTCGGAGAAAGATTCATATTCTATGTTTACAAGAGACAAAATGGGTTGGAGAAAAAGCAAAGGAGATAGAGGATACAAGTTTTAAATTATGGTACTCAGGTAAAGAAAAGGCCCGAAACGGAGTTGGTATTATCATAAATAAAGATTTAAAGGAGAGTGTAGTAGACATACAACGATATGGTGACTGAATCATGACATTGAAATTAGTGTTAGGAGTAGAGGTTTTGAATATAGTTTGTGCTTACGCACCACAAGTAGGACTAGAAGATAGTATAAAGACAGTTTTTTGGGAAGAGTTAGATAAGGTGTTTCAAAAGATTCCACAAAGGGAGATGATTTGTTTAGGAGGAGATTTAAATGGACATGTCGGTAAAGAGACATTAGGATATCAAGGGATTCATGGAAACTTTGGTTATGGGGATATAAACGAGGAAGGTAGGGAGATTTTAAATTTTGCAATGTCATTTGATCTCTTTATAGTCAATACAATCTTCAAAAAACGAGATGAACATTTAATTACTTATAAGAGTGGCTTATCACAAACACAAATTGATTACTTTATTTGTAGAAAAAAAGATAGAGCGTGTTGTAAAGATTGTAAGGTAATTCCAGGAGAAAGCTTAACCACCCAACATCGACTTTTAGTTATGGATTTACAAATAAAAAAATGGACAAAGAAGAAAAGAGTGCATCGAGCTATTCGGACTAAATGGTGGAACCTCAAAAGCGAGAAAGAAGATATATTTAAACAGAAAGTCCTTCAAGGAGATGTTTGGAATTATGTTGGCACACCCTCTGATATGTGGAACAATATGGCTATACATATTAGGAAAGTGGCGAAGATGTGTTAGGGGTATCTAAGGGAGGTGTACCGGCACAAAAAGAAGCTTGGTGGTGGAGTGAAGTAGTACAAAATAAAATCAAGGCAAAGAGGGCATGTTACAAATTACATTATGCTAAGAAAACTAGTGAAACTTTAGAAGCTTATAAGAAAGCAAAGAAGGAAGCAAAAAAGGCCGTTAGTGAAGCAAAAGCTAAGATTTGGGAGGACTTACATAAAAAACTCAACTCAAAAGAGGGTGAAAGAGATATTTTTAGGATAGCTAGGGCTAGAGATAAGAAAACTAAAGATCTTAATTATGTTAGATGCATAAAAGACGAGGATGAAAAAATTCTAGTGGCAAATGATGATATAAAAAATAGATGGAAAAACTATTTTTATAATCTTTTTAATGAAAATAAGGATGTTAGTATTAGTTTAGGAGATTTAGCCAAGTCAGAAAAGTATATAAACCACAATTTCTACCGACGTATTCAAAAGAATGAAGTCAAAGAGGCTCTTAAACATATGAAGAGTGGTAAATCGGTAGGACCAGATAATATTCCTATAGAAGTTTGGAAAATACTAGGAGAAATAGGAATCACTTGGCTCACAAGACTATTTAATGAAATATGGAAAAACTAAAAGATGCCCGAGGAATGGAGAGCAAGTACACTTATACCCGTATATAAGAACAAGGGAGACATTCAAAATTGTGCGAATTATCGAGGTATCAAGTTAATGAGTCATACTATGAAATTATGGGAAAGAATTATCGAACGTAGGTTAAGACAAGTATCAAGTACAACAGAGAACCAATTTGGATTTATGCCAGGTAGATCTACTATTGAAGCGATTCACCTTTTGAGACGTCTTATGGAACATTTTAGAGCAAAAAAGAAAGACCTTCACATGATATTTATTGATCTAGAAAAAGCTTATGATAGGGTACCGAGGGAGGTTCTTTGGAGAACTTTGAAAAAAAGAGGTATCCCATTGACATATATTAACCTTATAAGAGACATGTATGATGGTGCAAAAACATGTGTGAGGACTCATGAAGGAACGATAGACTTCTTTGAAGTTAATATTGGGTTACATCAAGGATCAACTTTAAGTCCATACTTATTTATAATGGTGATGGATGAGTTAACAAAACATATTCAAGATGAAGTACCTTGGTGTATGTTATTTGCAGATGACATTGTATTAGTGGAGGAGTCCAAGGAAAAAGTTAATAGAAAATTGGAACTATGGAGAGAAACATTAGAAAACAAAGGCCTCCGACTTAGTAGAACAAAGACTGAATATATGGAATGTAAGTTTGATCATTTGGCTACTTCAGAGGACATAGAAATTAAAATTAGCACACATTGCATTCCCCAAAAGGAAAGTTTTAAATACCTAGGGTCAATTTTTCAAAGTGATGGAAGAGTTGATGGAGATGTTACACATAGAATTAATGGGGGTTGGTTAAAATGGAGAGGAGCATCAGGTATTCTTTGTGATAAGAAGATACCATTAAAATTAAAAGGTAAATATTATAGAGCAGCAGTTAGGCCTGCCATGTTTTATGGTTCTGAGTGTTGGGCAGTTAATCATCAACATGTACAAAAGATGTCTGTGACAGAAATGAAGATGTTGAGATGGATGAGTGGTCATACAAGAAAAGACCGTATACAAAATGAGGTTATTAGAAACAAATTAGGAGTGGCACCAATAGAGGATAAAATGAGAGAACATCGTTTAAGATGGTTTGGACATATAGAAAGAAGATCAAAAGAAGAACCTCTAAGAAGGTTAGAAAAACTAAATTTGGAAAGTATTAAAAGAGGTAGAGGACGACCACAAAAGTGTTGGAAAGAAACAATAAAGAATGATCTAGCTTATTGGGAGTTAACTGCTAACATGGCACACGATAGAGATCTGTGGAAACAAAGAATCCATGTAGCCGACCCCGTCTAGTATGGGAAAAGGCTTAGTTGTTGTTGTTGTTACTAGACGGGGTCGACTACATGGATTCTTTGTTTCCACATTGCCCTATCATGTACCATGTTAGAAGTTAACTCAACATAAGCTAGATTATTCTTGATTGTTTCTTTCTAACACTTTTGTGGTCGTCCTCTACTACCTCTTTTAATACTTTCAAAATTTAGTTTTTCATACCTTCTTACAGGCGCTTCTTTTGATCTTCTTTCTATATGTCCAAACCATCTTAAACGATATCCTCTCATTTTATATGAACGTGATATATGAATTTTAATGAGATGTTCAATATCTCACCTTTCATATATGTTAACCTTCCAATTTTTTTCTCAGAAATTGAATATCTTGACAATATTTTAACTATGATTAGCAACTTAACTAACTAGATCCAAGTTCCCAACCAGATCCAAGCACCTTATTAATTATGAGTATATGTATGTGGCAATACCAAATGATGTGTTCTTCAATTCCTAATGACTTATGCTGGTGAGTACTTTGGGTTGAATAATTCCACCATAGAATCCTTGCCATGAATAAACCATGTCTTGAATTCGCATGAACTACATATTTTTAACAAACAAATTATTGTCTAACATATTCTGTTTGATCATGCTATGCTACATTAGGTCTTGAGATTCTCCAACTGCTTTTATTATCTACATATAACAGAAACTTCAAAAGAAAAATACCATGAGTGTTCAGAAAACTTTTGCATCATGTTGCTTTAAAAACCTGCCAGATCTCCATATTTGATACATGGTAGAAATTATATGTGTTTAGTACATCATGAGATAAGATGACTCCTTGAGTATATACATAAAGCCAGAAGCTAATGTTCACATTTGGTCACCGACAAAATTCATTTCAGAATAAGTAATAACTTTCAATGGAATGAAACAGGTAATTGATCCCATGTTGCTCTAATATAAAATATTAATCCTAACAATCTGCAACTGAGACTTCCTGGGACCATGCATCTACTAAGGTATAAACTCATGACAATAACTAGCAGTTAAAGAAGTACAACAATCCACCACCAAGGAAACATCAACTTTGTTCTCTTATCAACTGGTGTCACCAAAACCAAAACCAAGTCTTTTCCCTGCAAGGTGGGGTTGGATGGAGTCTTAGTTGCCATAGAGCTCGATCTTGTGTCACATTTGCATTTAACTCCAAGAAAGAACAATCATATTTTATTGATTCCTTCCAACACTTGATAGGCCTTCCTCTATCTCTTTAATTTCTCATACATCACAAGCTCCTTTTGGTCAGCCCTCTAAATGTCCAAAACCACCCTAAATGAGTCTTGCTAATGGTGCCACCACTTTTTTTTCCAATAGCCTTGTTATGGATCCGATATTTTCCTTCATGACCATAAATCCATTTCAACATACATCTTTTGCACGCATTGATAATTGACTACCCAACACTTGACACCATAAACCATGTTGGTTCTTAGTTCTTTTTATTCCTTTACAATGTTTACCTTTTACCTTTAATGGTTTCTTGTCTTATAGAGCCCTTGATGAACCTTTCCATTTTCAGGAAGGTGCATTAATTCTACATGTGACATCTAACAGACCCTAAATAAAATTGTCTCCTTTGAGGATGTAATACATGCCAATTTTCAGTTTTGTGTCATCCATCTTAGTTACCATACTAGACTCACATTATACATGTTTTATTTTTGTTCTACTAAGACGAAAACCCTTAGCTTTGATGATTCCTCTACATAGTAGTACAAGTTCCTTATTAATTCCTTCTCATGTCTCATCTACCAATACAAACACCATCTTCAAATAATATCCACCAAGGCACTTCATCCTGAATATGCTAATATGCTACATTAATAACCTATGGAAAGGGATATGAGATTTACGTTGACACTTGGTGTAATAAAACAATAACATAAAGAAATCCTAATGGAGTTGTTGGACCATAATACATGTTTTTTATAAAATTGATCTATGTAAGAGGCACTCCTGCCTATTCTAAGGTTCTCCAGAGGATATCTCTAGGTACTCTATCATATGACTTCTTTTGAATATCACACGAAAGTATAACCTCAATAGTAGATCTTTCTTGCATAAATTAAGCTTGTTATTTTATTGTACATGATATCTAAGAAGGCGGAAAACATTTTATGCATTAAATATTTGGATCTTGGTTTATCTCTGGTTTTCCCTGTGGCCATCTCATTTTGATCAATCTCGGATTTTTCTGTTTGACTTTGACCAAAACTTAACTCCGCCCATCTAAAGGATCACCCTTGCATGGCCGGTCCGAAGCTCGGATAAAGGAGGAGGGTTGCGTTAGGCTTCCAACAGCCAGCATAAAACTTTGTCAGACTTACTTACCATGCATTCTACAAATTATGATAGGGCTATGTGTAAACAAAGAATCCATGTAGCCGACCTCATCTAGCATGGAAAAAGGCTTAATTGTTGTTGTTGTACTTTGACCAAAACTTACCAGTGGTTTTTAACCTTGGTTCATTTTCAGATGGTTCAATTTTTTCTATTTGCCCACTGCAGATAACAGGTAGGTAGTGCTTGACATAGAACTAAAGTTAGATTCATTGGAGCACCTTCATGGAAAAGTACAATAATATACAACTTAATAGGAAAGAAATAAGAAAAAATATACCTAACACATGATAAAAAATATAAACAACAACAACAACTACAACTAAGCCTTTTCCCATACTAGACGGGGTCGGCTACATGGATTCTTTGTTTCCACAGATCCCTATCGTGTGCCATGTTAGCAGTTAACTCCCAATAAGCTAGATCATTCTTTATTGTTTCTTTCCAACACTTTTGTGGTCGTCCTCTACCTCTTTTAATACTTTTCAAATTTAGTTTTTCTAACATTCTTATAGGTTCTTCTTTTGATCTTCTTTCTATATGTCCAAACCATCTTAAACGATGTTCTCTCATTTTATTCTCTATTGGTGTCACTCCTAATTTGTTTCTAATAGCCTCATTATGTATACGGTCTTTTCTTGTATGACCACTCATCCATCTCAACATCTTCATTTCTGTCACAGACATCTTTTGTACATGTTGATGATTTACCGCCCAACACTCAGAACCATAAAACATGGCAGGCCTAACTGCTGCTCTATAATATTTACCTTTTAATTTTAATGGTATCTTCTTATCACAAAGAATACCTGATGCTCCTCTCCATTTTAACCAACCCCCATTAATTCTATGTGTAACATCTCCATCAACTCTTCCATCACTTTGAAAAATTGACCCTAGGTATTTAAAACTTTCCTTTTGGGGAATGCAATGTGTGCTAATTTTAATTTCTATGTCCTCTGAAGTAGCCAAATGATCAAACTTACATTCCATATATTCAGTCTTTGTTCTACTAAGTCGGAGGCCTTTGTTTTCTAATGTTTCTCTCCATAGTTCCAATTTTCTATTAACTTTTTCCTTGGACTCCTCCACTAATACAATGTCATCTGCAAATAACATACACCAAGGTACTTCATCTTGAATATGTTTTGTTAACTCATCCATCACCATTATAAATAAGTATGGACTTAAAGTTGATCCTTGATGTAACCCAATATTAACTTCAAAGAAGTCTATCGTTCCTTCATGAGTCCTCACACATGTTTTTGCACCATCATACATGTCTCTTATAAGGTTAATATATGTCAATGGGATACCTCTTTTTTTCAAAGTTCTCCAAAGAACCTCCCTCGGTACCCTATCATAAGCTTTTTCTAGATCAATAAATATCATGTGAAGGTCTTTCTTTTTTGCTCTAAAATGTTCCATAAGACGTCTCAAAAGGTGAATCGCTTCAATAGTAGATCTGCCTGGTATAAATCCAAATTGGTTCTCTGTTGTACTTATACTTGCCTTAACCTACGTTCGATAATTCTTTCCCATAATTTCATAGTACGACTCATTAGCTTGATACCTCGATAATTCACACAATTTTGAATGTCTCTCTTGTTCTTATATATGGGTATAAGTGTACTTGCTCTCCATTCCTCGGGCATCTTTTGGTTTTTCCATATTTCATTAAATAGTCTTGTGAGCCAAGTGATTCCTATTTCTCCTAGTATTTTCCAAACTTCTATAGGAATATTATCTGGTCCTACCGATTTAGCACTCTTCATATGTTTAAGAGCCTCTTTGACTTCATTCTTTTGAATACGTCGGTAGAAATTGTGGTTTATAGACTTGGCTAAATCTCCTAAACTAATACTAACATCTTTATTTTCATTAAAAAGATTATAAAAATAGTTTTTCCATCTATTTCTTATATCATCATTTGCCACTAAAATTTTTTTATCCTCGTCTTTTATGCATCTAACATAATTAAGATCTTTAGTTTTCTTATCTCTAGCCCTAACTATCCTAAAAATATCTCTTTTACCGTCTTTTGAGTTGAGTTTTTTATATAAGTCATCCCAAATCTTAGATTTGCTTCACTAACGGCCTTTTTCGCTTCCTTCTTTGCTTTCTTATAAGCTTCTAAAGTTTCACTAGTTTTCTTAGCATAATGTAATTTGTAACATGCCCTCTTTGCCTTGATTTTATTTTGTACTACTTCACTCCACCACCAAGCTTCTTTTTGTGCGAGTACACCTCCCTAAGATACACCTAACACATCTTTCGCCACTTTCCTAATATGTATAGCCATATTGTTCCACATATCACAGGGCGTGCCAACATAATTCCAAACATCTCCTTGAAGGACTTTTTGTTTAAATATATTTTCTTTCTCGCTTTTGACGTTCCACCATTTAGTCTGAATAGCTCGATGCACTATTTTCTTCTTTGTCCATTTTTTAATTTGTAAATCCATAACTAAAATTCGATGTTGGGTGGTTAAGCTTTCTCCTGGAATTACCTTACAATCTTTACAACACGATCTATCTTTTTTTCTACAAATAAAGTAATCAATTTGTGTTTGTGATAAGCCACTCTTATAAGTAATTAAATGTTCATCTCGTTTTTTGAAGATTGTATTGACTATAAAGAGATCAAATGACATAGCAAAATTTAAAATCTCCCTACCTTCCTCGTTTATATCCCCAAAACCAAAGTTTCCATGAATCCCTTGATATCCTAATGCCTCTTTACCGACATGTCCATTTAAATCTCCTCCTAAACAAATCATCTCCCTTTGTGGAATCTTTTGAAACACCTTATCTAACTCTTCCCAAAAAACTGTCTTTATACTATCTTCTAGTCCTACTTGGGGTGCGTAAGCACAATCTATATTCAAAACCTCTGCTCCTAACATTAATTTCAACGTCATGATTCGGTCACCATATCGTTGTATGTCTACTACACTCTCCTTTAAATCTTTATTTATGATAATACCAACTCCGTTTCGAGTCTTTTCTTTACCTTAGTACCATAATTTAAAACCTGTATCCTCTATCTCCTTTGCTTTTTCTCCAACCCATTTTGTCTCTTGTAAACATAGAATATGAATCTTTCTCCGAATCATAGTATCTACCACCTCCATTAGCTTACCCGATAATGTTCTGATATTTCAAGAACCAATACGAATCTTATTATCTAGGATTAGCTTCCTTACCCCCGCATCCGTCCATAATCAAAATGCGGAGACCCTCTCTGAAAATTTTTCACTACATTCGAGCGGCAATGTAGCGAGACTAACTTCTTTACCCACACCCGTCCATGATGTGGGAACCCTCTCTGCAATTGATTCACTACATTTGGGCGAAAATGTAGTGGCCCTTGCTTACTTCTTACTACATTCGGGTTCTGCAGCACGTCGTTAGGCGGGGATGCCCCAAAGAAATGCTCATAATTTTTGTAATCCATGTTGTAAAAATCCGACGAAGTTTTACGCTGGCTGTCGGAAGCCTAACACAACCCTCCTCCTTTATCCGGACTTGGGACGGGCAGTGCAAGGGTGATCCCTTACATGGGCGGAGTTGATAAAAAATAAAAAAATGTATTACTTTACAAACATGAGGAAGAAACAATTATGAGGAAGAAAATGTAGTACTTTACAAACATTAAATAAAAGAAAAAGTACACATGACCTATGTTGTCAATAGCAGGTAGCGAATTGTTAGCAGCCGACCATAATATAGTGGTAGCAAGGATATATCGAGGATATAATGGATTTAGTGGTGCACTAATATTAAAAAATTTAAAAATAATTTAATTCCAAAAAATAACAAAAAATGTATCCAACACATATGTAAATCAATCTAAACCATAAATACAAATAAATCTAAACAATAAATTCTACACCACCAATAGTACTTCTACACTAACAAATGCATTTTCGATTGTCAACTTAAACAAGCCATCACCATTTACAAAACAAAGAAACAAATATATACATGTAAGCAAACTATTCCAACTAGAATTTAAGTGATGTAAGCAACTAATTGCTCAAAATAAACAGGAACTATGATTGTTTATTCAATTAAGATATTTATCATTGGGTTATAAAAATCAAATATATGTGCCATGAATATCATTAAGAAATAAAAATACACAATAGCTAACATATTTAATCATGTCATATTAAATAAACATGCATGTTAAATACTTGTGCTACTTAGAACAAGAAAAGGGTTAATGCTTAGTAAAATTACATAACAGGAGTTAAACACTGTATGCTATTTATAATAAATGAACACAATGGTGATAACATATACTGGACTTTGCAGCAATGAAATGGACATCTCCTTCGAGAATTTGAAATCCATCTATAGGCGTTTGAGACCTTTTCTACCATACATGTCTACCATTTGTCCACCATTGGTTGTGGAACTTAGAAGCCTGATGTCATGCCCTGAAAAGATGAATGTATGGATGGTGGGCCTTGGATATGTAAGTGCACCCAATAAAGTGAGTGCCTGGATGGCGGTATAGGCTACATAAGCCTTCGTTTTGGATTATACAAGAAACCACCTCAAGCTTCAGCTCTCTCTACACTTTCTTAACTGATTGCGTTCAATTTCATTTTATATTATTTGTCTCAGTAGTTCCTTGTTTACTCAAACTTGTCGAAATGAGAATCTATACAAAGGTAGACTGTCCTATGATTTTTATATATCTTGAACTATACTTCTGTATCTGTAAGAGTGGATGCTGATCAAAATCCATATATCAATTCTTGTATGCTTGAAGCGTGAAACAAATGATTGCAAATATGAAAGAGATTTATCAAAGAATTCTCTTGGAAAAGGATGACAGGCAAACTAGGACATGATCTCCCGACTACCACATGACACCATTTGTATATGAAATTATACTTGCATGAAAACCTCCTCTCTAATCTCCGTCCATACTTGCAAACTGATCTCACACATGATGCATGTCTCAAGTCATGTGACCCATTATGACCAATTAGTTACCCAAATAAGTGTTATCGATATGGTGTGATACGTATGTGTGTCGCAACCCTGACTTATCAGGTTGTATCGTGTGATACAACCCATATCGTACGATACGAACGATAGAAACATGGACCTTTATAAAAGGTTTCTGGTCAACCAAAAACCCATGTTTCTGCTAGTTTATAGCGTTTATTGAAAGCTCCCAAGGTATTCTTTGGTGGCTCTCAAGGTGTTCAAGGCTCCCAAGGTGCTCTATGGCGTTTGTGCAAGGCTCCCAAGTCCCAACTCGGGTTATGGTATATTTTTTGAGTTTTTTGGAATTTTTTTCTTTGTATTTGTTGTTTTTTTGTGTTTTTTTTAAATAATAATATATGAAGTTATGAAGTGCATGGATATGATTTTTGAACGACAACAATATCATCAAGGAGATGATTATTTTGATTTTAAAACATAAGGTGGTGAGGATCTTCAGCAAGGACAAGATGAAGATTATTTAGTTGATGATCCTTATTACAATGTGTAAATGTATTTTTTTCAATTATGAAAGTTGTATTTTTCTAAGGATTCTGCTTCAAAATATGTAATGTTTTTCAATTATTGAATGGTGAATGATGAATATATACTAAATTTTTGCATTATATGCTTTTTTTGTAATTATCATATTTTTTCCTGTTTTTCTTATTTTTTTAGATTTTTATCATTTTTTAGTATTAAATTACGATGCAAAGTGATACGATACAATATGTATGGTATCATGGACCAAAATGATACTATGCATCGAACAACACTGACCCAAATACTTCAATGAATAGCCGTATGATATAAACGTGAACTAAGAACTGCATAGATTCAACATGTTTCTTTATAGGATAAACCTCCTCTTTTATCGGCTTTCCAACTCATCTGACAGGTGATGCACATCTGTGATAAGAAGAAACTAGCAATTGTGAGGAACCTACTACCATGTGGGTGGTGAATGGTTGACTGTTGGGAGTAACTTGATTCCTTGTAATTTTTGTTGAATCTATTCAATAAAGTTTGATTTATAACATGGTATCAGAGCTTATTGATCTACAATGGGTGGCATTTTACGATAGCAGGCATGTCAAATATCTCAGTTGATGTAGTCTATGTTTTCGCAAGTGTTCGACAGTGAATCTAAGGCTTTGGATTGATTTTTCTTGAAAGTATAAAAAAAACCAGCAAATCCTTGTGTCAAACAATTATTTGTTTATTTAAGACCTAAAGAAAGGGAGAGTATTGACGGTTGAGGAGAAGATTGAATCATTTCAAGTCACAAACGTTAAACTAGATAACATGAATTTTTTCGAATGATACAAATCTATAGAGTTGGGAGTTCTTGCCCAAGGAAAATGGGACTATCTAACGGGAACCCTCAAACAACCTGATGAGGATGACCCAAAGTTCTCGAAATGGAGGAGAGAAGATGCCTTAGTTATTTCATTGTTATTTCAATCCATGATTCTTTCCATAAGAAGAACATTCATGTACATGGGATCGACAGTTGAGGTCTAGAGAGCAGTTTCAAAAACCTACTCACGAAAAAAGAATATTACAAAAGAGTATGAGCTATTAAAAAAATAAGAAAATGCAAACAAGTCAATAGGTCAATCAGTGAATACTATGGAGAGCTAAGAAGATTGTGGGATGAATTCCAATTTTTTACTTAAGTCAAATGCAATGCATGCTCTAAGGAGAGAATTAAATAAATGAAAAAGAGAAAAGTCTTTGACTTACTATAGGAAGTTTTTTCTGACTACGAAACAATCAAAGTTAATATTCTTGATAGGAAAGAACTTCCATCATTAGAAACTCTATACTCCCTTCATCTCCAAGAAAAAGATAGAAAAAGACTCGAAAAAGAAGATGTGAGCAATAATTAAAAAAGTGCATTCTATAGTCACCAAGAGATAAGAAGAAGAAGTTATCGCAATCAAGGTAGAGATCATGGTTCTTTTTCTAATAATGAAAAAGAGAGACTCAAGTGTTCTCACTGTGAGAAAACATGACATACAAGGGAATACTGTGGGAAAACATGACATAAAAAGAGAAACAAGACCTACTATACTGATACATCTGAGAAATCAACAAAATTCACTGATAAGAATACAATTTCTGAGTTGAAACATATTGAGGCGTTAGAGTCAAGACTTGAAGATCATCCCTCCACCTCACAGTCTCAGACATCTGCTAATGACTCCACCTCCATGACTAGTGGTAACACTACTTTTGTTTTTTCTAGAACATGAATTATTGATTCAAGTGCTACAGATCACATGGTCGAAAGTGACATAGTACTATTAAACTATTGCAAGCTACCTAATCAAGAACATGTCCTATTAGCAGATGGATTTCGTTCCCGCATGATTGGGAAGGGCAACATAGACTCGGTTCTTTGATTTATCATTTGTCAATCATGTTCCTAACTTCTCAGTGAATTTATTATCAATTAGTTCCTTAACAAAATATCTCAATTACTTAGTAACTTCTTTTGATGATACTACTGTAGAGTATGAAGTCGATAGTGATGAGATAAGTTTTTCAAGTATGTAGAGCCCTCTTCGCAAGTTACCACGACCAAGTAATTGAGAAGAATTGAAGATGTGGCATAATCGATTGGGTCATCTACCTATATCAAGTTTCAACAAGTCGTTCCAAATCTGTGTCCCGAGTCTAATAAAGTTGGTTTTGAATACAATGTATGTCAAAAGGCCAAACATCATAGAGTTAGTCTTTTTTCTAGTGAGTCCAAGGCGTCACAACCATTTGAATTAGTACATTCTAATGTTTGGGGTCCTTCTTTGGTAGTTTCTTTGAATGGTTATAAATACTTTATTTTCATCATTGATGACTATTCCAAGTTTACTATGGTTTATCTCATGAAATCAAAAGATAAAGTTTCTATAATATAAATTCATTGAAAATCAATTTAATTATTCCTTAAAGATTCTTCAGTCCGATAATGGGAGAGAATATATGTCAAGCCACTTACTGGGTTATCTGAAAAAACATGTGATTCTACACCGAACATTTTGTTCTTATACTCACCAACAGAATGGTGTTGCAAAAAGAAAGAATAGACACATTCTAGAGGTTGTTAGGACATTACTCATTGGAGGTCATACTCCAAAAAATTATTTGAGAAAAGTTGTTCTTACCTCTATTTATCTTATTAATCGGACACCCAATTTCATTCTCAATGGAGAGCCACCTTACAAGATCATAAAACCAAAGGATAAGTTGTTCCATGTTTCACCCCGAGTGCTTGGTTGTGTATGTTATATACATATACACTCTCATATTATAGATAAGCTTGATCCTAAAGTCATCAAATGCATATTTATTGGATGTTGCTCATCGAAAAATGGTTATACGTGTTATGATCCAATTACTCATAAAACTTATGTCTTTTTGGATGTTACTTTTTTTGAGTTCGTTCCTTTTTTCTTTAAAAAGATGATATTATGGAAGAATGGAACCTCATACCGTGGAAGATATACTAGAGGTGACCTAGTCACAAAGGAGACACAGGTGTATGCTCGAGGAGAGAGAAGTGTAGTAATGCCCAATTCTCAAGTCATCTCGAACATTGATTCTTCCATGGTTGTTGATCCAAGTCAATCAAAGAAAAATGAGTTAAATCTTCTCATTGCATTACAAAAAGGTAAGAGGAATTGTACATTATATCTAATTTTTAGGTTTATCTCTTACCACAGTACTTCAAGAAAATATAAGAAATTTGTAAAGAATGCACAAGTACACAAGATACACAAGAACTTCGATGAAGCTTCTAAATCTATATAGTAGAGAGAAGCCATGTCATGCGAATTGTAGACTCTGGAGAAGAATCGTACTTGGGATATTGTTAATCTTCCATAAGGAAGAAGTTGAGTTAGGTACAAATGGGTCCACATTGTGAAATTCAAAATTGATGGGAGCTTGAAACACTATAAGGCAAGGTTAGTGGCAAAGGGTATAGTCAATCATACGAAATAGACTATATTGAGACCTTTGCTCCAGTTGCAAAACTAACTACTATCAAGACTATCATAAGCTTAGCTACATATAAAGCATGAGATATATGACAACTGAATGTGAAAAATATGTTTCTAAAAGGAACACTTAATGAAGAAGTATACATGGCATTACCTTCAGGGTTAAATCTCAATAAGGGAGAGATCAATCAAGTATGTAAACTGAACAAAGCCATTTATGGTCTAAAGCAATCTCCTAGAGCATAGTTTGAAAAATTAAGTGGTGACGTCATTAACCTAGGCTACCACAAAAGTATCAATGACCATACATTATTTATGAAAAAGGGCAAAGGGATTTCTCTACTAATAGTCTATGTAGATGATATAATTATTACAAGTGACGATGTAGAAGAAATCAATCTATTGAAAATAAAATTACATTAGTTATTTGACTTGAAGGACCTGAGCATATTGCATTACTTTTTAGGCATAGAAGTACTCTACTCAAATAAAGGTATATTTTTAGCACAAAGAAAATACACAATGAACCTTCTCAAAAACACACAAATGATAGACTGCAAGGAAGTAACACTCCAATGGATCCAAATACCAAATTATATCTTGGAGATGTTGAAGATTATAATGATGTTGGTATGTATCAAGGATTAGTTGGTAAACTGATCTATCTTATTATTACTCATCCAGATATTGCTTATGCAGTGAGAATGGTGAGTAGATTTATGCATGCCCCTACTAAACACCATATATAAGTAGTATACCGCATTCTAAGATATCTGAAAAAGTCACCAGGACATAGAATAATGTATGCTAATAGAGGGCATCTAGATATTAAAATATTTACAAATGCATATTAGGTTGGATCACGAGATGATAGGAAGTCTACTTCAGACTACATCACTATGATTTGTGAGAATATTGTTTCATAGAAGAGTAAAAAGCGAGTAATAGTGGCTCGATCGAGTGCAAAGGCATAATATCGAGCCATTGCACAAGGAATGTGTGAAGGAATATGGTTAAAATCCCTAACGAATGAATTGAATATGAAATCAAACAATGTTATTTCTCTTTATTCTGACAATAAGGCAGTTATACAAATTGCTTCTAATCTTATTTTCCATTAAAGAATTAAGCACATGGAGATTGTCACTTCATAAGTGAAAAGGTTTGATCCAAGGAATTTCAACTCATCTATATCTCTTCGCAAGAAGAGCGTGTTGACTTTCTCATAAAGGCTATCACGAAACCAAATCTTATGAATATCCTTAGCAAGTTGGGAGTTATAAATCAATATATTTCTCCCAACTTGAGGGGGAGTGTTAAAGAGTACATATCGGGTCTCAGGTTTAGAATGTATTATAATATGGCCCGTGTATTAACTAAGGGCATTTTTGTCTTCCAAGTTATAACAACCCGATATAAACCTTGCTTAAAGAAAACCTAAAGGACAAGAAGAAACCAGCTGCCATGAGGAACCTGATAGCGTGTGGGTAGTAAAGGGTCGACTGTTAGGAGTAACTTGATTCTTTGTAATTTCTGTTGATTCTATTCAATAAAGTTTGATTTGTAACAAGTATGTCATCTATTCCTAGGCCTAGTCGAGCATTAACCTTTTCCCTACACCCAATTACCCATGTCATAGCCCTTGCAACCCAGACAACAACCTGCACTTAAACCACCCAAACCCTCAACAAAAATCTCATCTCAACATAATCACACCTTGACATGCAACCCTGCTCAACCCTTTACTTGTGCATCAACCCCTATGGACCAGAAAATATTCCCAACTGAGTGGAGTTCAGAACACGACTACCCAACTTACCCTTGTGTGTTTTATTCCTAGACATAAATGCATTACAGAAGTGAAGCCAAACAACAGAGACCAATCTGCTACAACACAAAAACCACAGTATCCACACCAGTCGGTGCTTTGGCAGTCCCATTCCACCATGTTGTTGACTGGCCTACACAGTTGAGCAGTAACAACGACCCCTTCTACCTTATAACCCTTGCCTAAGCCTATCTCATCATCTTGAATATCAAACGAACATAAACCTTCAGACAAACATTATCTGAACGCTGACCGAAATATCAAAGAACCAGACCTTTGCCGTTCCTTTCCTGACTGTCCCTATAGATCCGTAAACCAAACCTGAGCTAGTCCATAGCATGCTTAGGTTAGTAGCTTGTGATACCAACTCTTAAACTGATACCTAATGATCGATTATTGTACATTGATGATTGCTTTAGAAGAGACTCAAAAGCATGACCAATCAGGAATAAGCTTCTGAGTATCACAAATTTTCCCTTAAGCAGGGTGCACAGGGAAGCGCATCCACTAGGACTATGCACAGAAAGAGGCTACAGAGACAAACCGAGAAAAACATGTAGGTACATCCCAAGTTAAAGAAGGAAACAAAATCTTTAAAATATCTTGTGCTTCCCTCTTGCTTTTACCGGACTCAACCAGCTTACAGAAACAGGTATTGTATTGATTGTTTATATGACCTGAAAAATTAGAATTAGATTGATCGGAAGTCAGGCTTCTGTAATGGATTTTTTGAATGACAATAACAGGATATGCTATAGATCACTATATAATATCCTAGAAAAAATGCAACAGGAGTGCTTTCTCCTCAAATGGATGATGGAAAGAACTTGAATGTCTCAAAGGAAGATTCACTTACAGTCCACTTGCCGCCAAGCAAGATAGTCGCGAAGTTCTTTTTTTGATGGATAACATACTACTCAGCCGTCAAAGTAAGGTGCGCATTGCAATGGCTTCACCGGAAAAAACTCCTTCCACTTCATATGTAGATGAGAAGAACGAAACGCAGAGCGACACAATTTTGCTGCATGCGGTATTAATGTTTCTATTTACATGAAAAAAGTTCGATAATAAGTCAAACAGTTTTGATTTTTGATAAAATAGTAAGTCACGAGTAGGTAAAATACTGGAAGAAAAGTAAACCATTTTGGATGAAACCTGGCCTGTCTTTCATATAACTGAGACGACTTCTTCAAGACAAAACTGCAAAAGAAATCGTGCAAAAACAATTTCAACCAAAAAAAGCTTACTTAAGCAATCACAAAATTATAACAAATGATAATGTGCATCTATAAAGATGAAACCAGTTTCAGCCTTTGAAATAAGGCCCTTCATAAAGTGGTAATAGTTTACCTGTACTCGTCACTGACACCATAGGGAAATATGATGTCCGGAAACTCTTCAAACATTGCAAGCGCACATGAATTTATCAATTTCAAAGCATTCTCGTCGTTAGGCTTTTCAAACTCATGGACTTCCGCAAACCTTAAAAAGGAAGAAATGTATAAATCTTTGGTTTACAAAGCTTCAAGCAATCTATACAGTATAAGACGGAATGACGCAGCTGAATGTATTTGATGTTAACTCAAAAATATATCTACATGCAGACTCGGACAAAACAATGAAACTCTTACTAGAACTGAGAGGAACTTGGAACCCCTGTGTCATTTATGGTATCAAATGACACTCATACACTTGGATGACAAATACACTTGCAACTGTTGGCATCTGGCTAATATATGTTAAGACATTGACATGGTAAACAGATTATCTGATAAGATCTGGCCATTCTCGGCTCAGGAACGGTTGGACTGGCCATCCAGACCATTACCAGGCGTAGATAAGGAAAGATCATAACAGTGGACGTTACGAAGATCTCCGGTAATGTCCCGAATAACGCTCCAAACGAGGGAAGCCATAGGAGGGAAATCCGGGAAGAGGGGGGATCAAGCTGCCTATAAAAGGCAGCCGATACATAACAAACAAGTGTGGAAAAATTACAAGACAGAAAATACTAGTATGTAGATCCTCTCCCGGGAAACCCCTATGTGGGAACCTTAAATTTCGTTGCACGAAAACCGGCGAACAGGCACCACCAGCAGGTTCAATCCAACATCAAGCCGTCATCGAAAGTTCAGATTTCCCAACATCTGGTATCAGAGCCAGGTTCTTGACCCTGCAAAATCATACATACAGGTAAATAGAAGGTTTGAGAAAAAAAAAGAGAGAAAGGTAAAGGAAAAATAAAGTAGAGAGAAAAAGGGAAGAGAGCCAGAAGGCAGAAAGCCGCAAGGTCGGCATAAAGCCACTCGCGACCAGCCGGCCAGAAGGCAGAAAGCTGCTAGGTCGGCCCAAAGCCACTCGAAGCCAGGCGGACAGAAGGAAGGAAGCCAGGAACGGCCACCACTACCACAGATCTCTCTCTCTCCTCCCATTGTAAATCCCTGCCGGAAAAACCCAAAGGAAAAACATTGGTGGCCGACGCTCATACGCCTCTCTCTCTCTCCTGTGTACTCTCTCTCTCTCTTCATTAAGTAGTAAAAAAAAAACAACGGTTTTAGAAATCGCTTTTGGAAACCACCTCGGGCAGTGGACTAAAAAGTCGATTTTGCCCCGACCAGATTTTTCTTATTTACAATTTTGCCATTTGGCAAAATTACCAATTTATCCAGATATTTTTGGATAAAAAGATGATTTTGTCCTTACTGAACAAAAGGTCTGTTTTTACCCTCAGGCGGTTTATGAAAATTACGAAATACCGTGCAGTAACTTTACCTTTATGCCCTTTCTAGTTTAGATAATTTCAGTTCTGCCATCTAGTCAAAAGACAGATTTACCCCTATACTTTTGAAAATTTAAAGATTCGGCCTGAGGATTAAACTTACAATTTTAACCCTAATCAGTTACGAATTTTACAGAAATACCAATGAGTAATTTTACTAGTTTGTCCTTAGGCTTTTTTTAAAATTACAAAAAGAGGACAAATAGATAAATTTATGGATTTGCCCTTAGTATTATTTAAGGGGTATAAAGGCAGAAACTCTTCGGGAAAATTTTTGAATTTATCCCGAAGAGCTCATGAAATTATCGTTGGACTACTTGTTTGATATTATGCATCGTTCTAAAATGATTCTTGCTATGTGTGCTCTTTGTTTTATATTTATTTTCTTTTCAGACCGTTTAATTGTTACTATTGTCAAACACATAAAAATGAGCTCTAGGATATATGTGTCTGAGTTGGCAAAAACTGAGAAGTTGAACGGTCTTAACTTCCAAACGTGGAAGAGAAAAATCCCACTGCCTCTAACACTTGAAGGTGTTGAATATGTCTTAAAGGAAACTTTGCGTCCACCACCTCCAGACGCAAGTGAGCAACAAGTATAAATGTATAAAACATTTCTAAAAGATGGCACCATAGCAAAGACAATCATGTTAACCTACATGGAGGATGACTTGATCAGGGTCTTCGAAGAATACGAGACCGCTAAAGAGCTGTTTGATTCAATAACAATTAAGTATGATATAACTGTCAAATTGCATGTGCAGTTATTACTATAAAAGTATAACTCCATCAGAATGAAAGAAGGAGACAATATAATAGAGCATGTAAACCATATGCTGATAATGGCTAGAGACTTAGCCGTAGCAAAATCAGTCATTCCTGAACCGATGCAGATATCAACCATACTAAACAGCCTACCCTAGTCATGTAACATGGTCACCACTAGCCTAAGATTAGGGCATGAGATTAACCTTTCAGAATTGCCCCTAAAACTAACAATAGAGCAACAACATATTCTCAAAAACAAGAAAGAAAAATTTCTAGTGGTACATGATGAGATAGCGTCTAGCTCCAAAACCAACCAGAAGAAAAAACCAAACAAGAAGTTTGGCAAGAATCACAAGAAAGGCGATCAAAATTTTAAGAAATCATAGGAAACCGCTTCTTGGGTCAAGTGTTTCAACTGTGAAAAGATGGGACACTACAAAAAGGACTGTCGGAACAAGAAAAGTGGATGAAATAACCTACAGCGCGCACAGTCGGAGAAGCAAGACATAATCTGTCTAATTTCAAAATGCTTGTATTTGGACTGCCCAATGACAGGTTGGTGGATAGATTTAGGAGTTACACGACACATCTCGAAGATAAAGGAAGGGGCAATGGATCTGAAGGAATATAAACCTTGGGAACATCAAGTCTATATGGGAAATAATACCTTCTCGGATGTTCTGGGTATTGGGTCCTTAAGGGTATATATACAAGGCAAACCAATTGTATTGACCGATGTGTTAATTGTGCCATCTATAAGGTGTATTCTGGTTTCAGTCCCTACCTTTATAAAGAAAGGTTTTGAGGTTAGGTTTATTCTTAAAAAGGTGATTGTGGGAAAGCATGGAAGAATATTATTTTCTGGGAAATTCGATGTAGAACAAGGACTGTTCAAACTTTGTGATAATGAAATTGGTACAACTTTTGCTTATATTAAGAGTGCCTTTATGGTTGATGTGAATATGTGGCATAAACGCCTAGGACATATAAGTTTGGAAAAGTTGAGGAAATTATCCAACTTTGACTTATTACCTGGATTTGAGGGAAATACTTTCAACAAGTGTGAAGCTTGTATACAAGAAAAAATTACAAGAAAAGTTTTTCCCAAGAAAACAATAAGGGCAACAACCTGTTGGAGGTTATTCACACAGATTTATGTGGACCTTTTAGAGTAAAGACACATCGAGAAAAGGGTTATTTTATAACCTTTATCGATGATTAATCTAGATATATGCATTTATATCTTTTGGCACATAAATCTGAGGCACTTGATGCTTTTAAAGAATATAAGTAAGAAGTGGAAAATCAATTGGGGCATTCGATCAAAGTCTTAAGATCAGACAGAGGAGGTGAGCATACCTCGACAGAATTCTTGGAATTTTGCAAAGACTTTGGTATTGCAAAACAAAATACAATGGCCAAGACACCTCAGCAAAATGGTATAGCTAAAAGATACAATAGAACCTTGCTAAATATGACAAGGTCAATGTTGATTGATGCCTCTCTTCCAAGGGTATTTTGGGGAGAAGCAGTAAGTACAAAGGTTTACATACTCAATAGAGTACCATGTAAAGTTGTATTCACTATACCATATGAGATGTGGTTTGGAAGAAAACCCAACCTAGGTCATCTCAGGAGATGGGGATCTGTTGCACATGTAAAGATCATTGATCAGTATAGAGATAAGCTAGACAGTAGGTCCTTAAGATGTATATTCATTGGATATCTGAAAGGTTCAAAAAGATATCGGTTTTATCATAAGGACCACATACTCATTTAAATCATAGATATTGAATTCTTAAAAGATGTTGAGAATGACATCCTGGAAAACAATGAGGAATGTGTTGATGATCTGGTAGACTTAGACCAATCATCTTTTGAGCCCATTGAAGATTTTCCTGAAACTATCGATACATTAAGTGGACATAAGAGGCCAAGAGTCACTTCATCCTAATTAAAGGATTATCACACTTATCTTGTAGAAGAAGTGTGTAATTCGATAGATTTAGATGAGTTGACTGATAACTTGACTTATCAGCAAGCAATGAACTCATCAAAAGCGACAGACTGGGAGAAAGTCATGAATGAGGAAATTAAATCCATTGAGAAAAACCAAGTATGGGAATTAGCTGATTTGCCAAAAGGAAGGAAAGTCATAGGGTGTAAATGGGTTCTGAAAAAGAAGTACAAGGTCGATAGTACAATCGATAAGTTTAAAGTGAGGTTAGTTGCAAAGGGTTTTTCGCAAAAAGAGGAGATAGATTATGTTGACACATATTTCCCAGTTACGAAGTTTGTATCCATACATATAATCCTGGCAATATTTGCATATTATGATTTGGATTTACATCAGTTAAATGTAAAGACAACCTTTCTAAATAGAGATCTAGAAGAAATCATATACATGCAACAGCCCGAAGGATTTGTGATTAAAGGTCAAGAAGATAAAGTATATAGGTTGAAAAAATCCCTATATGGCCTAAAACAATCACCACGCCAATGGTATTTGACTTTTCAAAATGTCATTGTAGAACTTGGGTTTATGGCTAATAAACTTGATCATTGTGTATATGTTTGGAACAGTGGGAGCCACTTTGTCATCTTGTCATTATATGTAGATGATATATTATTGACTGAAAACGACAATGAGATGATTGTCAAAACCAAGAAATGATTGAATTCCAAGTTCGAAATGAAGGATATGGGGGAAGCATCCTATATCCTAGCAATAAAGATCTCTCGAGATAGAGAATCTAGACTCTTATGCCTCAGTCAGGAGAGATATATTGATTATATCCTCAAGAAGTTTAAAATGGGTAAATGCAAGTCTTCAGATACACCTATTGCAAAAGGGCTCAAATTGAGTAAGGTTGATTGGCCCGGTGAAGGAGACGATAAGCCTAATGTTCCTTATGCACAAGTTGTTGGTAGCTTGATGTATGTCATGTTGTGTACAAGACCTGATATTAGCTTTGTTGTTGGTCTTGTAAGTAGATATCAAAGTAATCCTGGTTGGCAGCATTGGGTAGCTGTGAAAATGATCTTAAGATATCTGAAAGGAACAAAAGATTTGAAATTGTGTTTTCAAGCAGATGAACTGAAAGTGATAGGATACTCAGACGCTGACTTTGCTGGGAATAAAGATGACAGCAAATCAACCTCAAGACAAATATTCTTATTTGGAGGTGGTGTTGTTTCTTAGGCATGTAAGAAATAGGGTTGTGTAGCATTGCATACACAGGAAGTTGAGTATGTAGCTTGTTGTATAGCTGCAACGAGTGTTGTTTGGATAAGCCGCTTCATACGAGATTTGAAGTTGGAAATAACTGATGAGTCAGTTATCATTTACTATGATAACAATGTAGCAATCACTCTTATCAAGAGTGGAGCTGATTGCTCGAAAAGCAAGCATATAATGGTAAAATACCACTATGTTCATGATATGGTAATGAGAAAGGAAATATTCATCTCATACATGCCAACAGAAGATATGTTGGTTGACCCCTTAACAAAAGGCATAACAGAGGAACTCTTCTCAAAACATGTCACTAACATGGGTTTGAGGTATGTTTGATTGTTGTGTAGGAAAATAACCACACAACGGGTAACGATTGCAATAGCAGTCATGAAAAGACAATACTAGGTGAAACCCTATAAGAGTGGGAGGAAACCAGTACGTTTGTACACTTGGCTCGAATGGCTAAGTGGGAGATGATAAGATCTGCTCATTCTCGGCTCAAGTAACGGTTGTACTGGCCATCCAGACCGTTACCTAGCATAAATAAGAAAAGATCATAACGGTGAACGTTACCAAGATCTCCGATAACATCTTGGATAACGCTCCAGACGAGGGAAGCCATAGAAGGGAAATTCGGAAAGAGGGGGGAGCGAGCTGCCTATAAAAGGTAGCCGATACAGAACAAATAAGTGTGGAAAAATTACAGAAGACAAAAAATACTAGTCTATAGATCCTCTCCTGGGAAACCCCTGTGTGGGAACCTCAAATTCTGCTGCACGAAAACCGGCGAACAAACACCACCGGCAGGTTCAATCCAACATCCCGTCGTCGCCGGAAGTTCAGATTTCCCAACACTATCTACCTATTCTTTCAAAAGTAAAGTGATCATAATTATGTATGAAGTAGGAGCAAATTTCATATGAGATCAATATACCACAAGGACAAACCCAGAGTTAAATATTTTTTCCGAAAGATATTTCTCTAAATCCTTTTGGCCCATGTTACGATGAATACGGAGCTTTTCTCTAACGTATATCCCAAATAGAAAAGGTGGCCACCTATGGAATTGACAGCCATCTAATCTGATAACAATCCACGTTGAGGGCAACAATCTCTCATGCACTTCATACGATTTCACATACTCGTATTTGCTGTTTGCCATCAGAACCACAAAGTCTCTTTTTCCTCCAATAGCCAGCAGTGCAAGAGAATATGTGTTGTGCTTGAATAGTTGAATCTACATAAGCAAAACTATCACCGTCAACACAATATTTCAGAGCTTTTCAGTAGCAATATGAACAAATAAAAGGAACCGATTCCCCAAGAAATTACTGATTTTAATAAGAAGCATACACCATACTAATATATGCAACTATAACAATGCAAAAGACAACTATTATTATAAATCGTTACGCAATCAAAACCTGCGCATGACCAAATGAAGCTGTAGAAAGCAGCCTGAACACCAAAATACAACCAATAGATGAAATTTCTACTACTAAAGTTGCACAGTGTCCAGAAGCTACAGCTGGAGTTTCTCAAATGGGAAAAGAAAACAAAGAAAGGTAGAACAAGAAGATGAGTCAAAAGGAGATAGGTACCAAAACACGTCCGTGAAGAAAAAACGACTCAGAAAGAAGGAAGACAAGGGAGGAGGAACACGGAAAGGTGACGAACGACTTGTCAGTTCATTCATATCGGATCGTGTTTCAACAGACCCGATATCCTCGTAGCTCTAAATTAGCCATTCATACTCACATGCACTGCTCAAAAACAAATAAACTATCTTAACCATGAATCCAAGAGGGAACACATTCATCTATGGAGCACGTGTGATTGGTACTCGTCCCTTATTATTAATATCTTTAAAATAGATATTAGGGACAATTGTAACTTAAGTGATACGAGTAAGATACGTTTGTAGAAGGTAGACCTGTGATATATGGAGTGAGTGAGATAAGCCTGTATAAGGTAGACCTGGGCTATTGTGTTTTAAATTTTCTGATTGAAATTTAGATCCGCATTGTGATTTGAAGAACCATAGAATTGGTTGTTTAGAGGACTTACTATCCATTGATAAATGAAAAATATTTCGATTTTAGCTATTGAAAGTTTGTAAATAGTATTGACCTAGTTTTTTCACCTTACTCTCCAATTCAAGAGACACGTCAAATGGGTCAAAAGAGTGTTGAACATTTAATAGAACCCACGACTAGAGACATGACGAGAGTGGTGTAGAACGAGCTGCAAAATGATACAACAAGTTTGTTTTTTCTTTAGACCTTAGTTCGTGCCAGTCTTGTTCCCGGCTCATTTCATGTAATAGTTTGATGAGACAACTCCAGAACAAATTTGTTTCGGGTCAAGTCATGTAAGCTCGCAAAGTAGAGTACATATAACATGTATGCTAGAAAAGGAGACCAACCCAGGTTGTTGGATGTGTAGAAGTATTGCTCGATGGGTTGAAAAGTAAAATACTATATGCTAAGTTAAAAGTGACCAAGAGATTTTATTTTTTCAATCAACATTACATATCAATCATAAGTATTCAAACTTCAATGAGGAAGCTCATGTTCAAAACATTTGACTTGCAGCTCGTCTAACGTGGCTAATGAGACCAGAACAAACAGCCTTGGCTCGGTTTCATTACCACTGAAATATAAAATTGTAGAATTGTCTAAATTTTTTAAATTTTGAGTACAAAGTTGGATGTTAGTCAAAGCTCTTCTTAAAGCGTAAATCTGGACTAAAATCTAATGTTCTACATGGCTTGATTCTAGTGTAAGTTAGATGGGGCTTGACTGGTTTATAGGAACTATATAGAGTCCAAAAATATTTACATTTTGTTATCTAAAAAAATGTCAGTAAACGAGCTGAGAAATAAAGTCTGTTTATTGTTGTCTCAAAATGAGATGAGTAGGAGCAATATGAGGCCATTACCCCCTACTCATCATAAAGGTGACAATAAATAAAAAGTGTCATTATATGATAATGGGTCTGCTTCTCTTCCTCTTTGTATCCTTGTGTGTTCACACGCCTGATTGTGTAGGGGGTGTTCGAGCATCGATCCAGCTTAATAAACCCCTCTTCTGTGTGTAGGTAAGGGTGCATGCAAGAGGATGATTCCTATGGGCTTGGGTTTCTGTGTATGTGATTATGCCCATGCCATATGATTTAATAGGGATCCCGGAGAGCCATATTGGATCCTTTTAGGTGTGGTATGGGTCTTAGGGTTGAGTTGGGAGTGGGATTTGATCTACATAGGATGCAGCTATTTGTGGGCTTCACCGTCTCCCCATTTTGGAGAGGTTCATGACTAAACCTCCTTGAGGTGAGAGGCGAAAGAAGGAGAGAGAGGAGAAGGTTGTCCTCCGTCGACCTGAAGGTGGATACGGTTGACGGCCGTTTGTGGTGGCTCTCTTTATGGTGTGTGGGTTGTTGTGCGTGTTTGGGAATTTTGTAAGCCACCGGCAAATGTGGAAATCGGCAGGTTTCTGGTGTGTTTGGACTGGCCGTGAGAAGGGTGTCAAATGGCACCATCACAAAATGAGGTCGTCGCCCCTTTGGACAAATCTTGAGCCGTCTCAACACCTGGTTGTGTAGAGGATCGGCTGGAAGCAATCAAAGTCTATAAGTGTCTATGACTATCCTTCTTTTTTTTTTTAAAGGTTCTTTTATTTTCAATTCATTAATGTTATATTTGTAATATACCGTATGCTAGATATATTTAAGTCTCTTAGGGCCTCAACCTTAAAGAGCAGAATTTAATAATAGAGAGGTTGTGGATACAACACAAGAGGTTGATCAACAACCAACACTTTTTCTCTCCAACTTTGCATGTAATTAGGCATGTTTGCTATGTAATTAACATGGTATCAAAACATTAATGGCACAAAATCAAGGGGTGCTGCACAACTGATTGTCATTGAGATAAGCCAACAATTTATTTTTTGTCTTGGGATTCAAGGGCTATGTTGAAGAAACAATCAATACATTGTGATTAAGGGGAGATGGAAGAAAAATATAAAGAAACATATGTCTATAACCAGGGGCAGAATAGTGGCATGAAGGGTGAATCTTTTCAAATAACCAATATCAAATTAGATTGTCAGAATTACAAAGAATGGGTAAGATCTATTGAGTTAACAGTAAGATCAAGAGGAAAAATATGTTTTTTGACAGGTAATTAAGAAACACCCTCTGAAAACAGCCATGCTTACAAAAAATAGCAAAAGATGATGCCCTAATCACCTTTTGGTTTACCCAATCAATGATTCCCTCTATTGGAAAAACGTTTATGTTCATGGACAATGCTACTGAAATATGAAATGATGTAGCGTAGGCATATTCCAAAAATAATAATATAGCCAAAGAGTATAAAATAATAGAAAAATCAAAAGATGTTAACAGGTAGACAAGACTATCGGAGAATATTATAGACAACTAAGATGTCTATGGAATGAGAAACAATATCTATTTCAAAATAAGTTTATCACATATATTAAAGATAAAAATGCAGAAGCAGAAAAGAAGAAAGTGTTTGACTTCTTAATGGGTGTTTCATCATAACATGATAATGTAAAAAGCAATATACTAGGCAAAGAACTATCATCCCTAGGTACTTTATATTCACTATTAATCATAGAAGAACATAGGAGAAACCTTGAAAAAACCTATTTTAAAGCTAGTGATAAAACAATATTTGTTGGCAGAGAAGCTCCATAGAGTGGAAGAGGTAGAGAATATTCTACTACAAAAGGAAGAAGATGAGGTATCTTCCAAGGAGATGAAAAGGACAAGCTAAAATGCACTCACTCATTGTGGAAAGAATAGGCATACAATAGAACAATGTTGGGATCTAGTTGATAAACCTCCTCAATTCAAAAATAAAGCTTATGTTGCAAGTACTTTAGAGAATAAGATTGAAGAAGAGAAAGATTCATCACTTGCATTTGTCATGAAAATGTCATAAGGGATAAAGGGATAAAGAGTTGACTCAACAATACGACAAACACATCTATAGACCATCAAGCATCAGTGTTGTTGCAATGTCAAGAGAAAAGACCTCCAACTCGGAATTTGGTAACATATGTTCTTCTGGGCTTCGTGTTTGGATAACTGATTCAAGGTATTTTAGATGACAAATCTCCCTTTATGATGTTTCATCCTACTAACAAAGTCTTTCATATTTAACATAGGGTATTTGGATGTGTTTGCTATGTGTATATTCAATCTCAGATGAGAGATAAACTATACCCCAAATCTATTAAGTGTGTATCTGTTGGTTACCCCCATTCTAAAAAGGATATCATTGTTATGATCATGTAATAAGAAATTTTATACAACTATGGACATATTTTTTCATGAATCTAGATTCTACTATGCGATGGAAGAGGAGAATAAAAGGATTATTAAAGAACCCTCATAGGTCATGCTAGTAATTTCAGACTACGATAGTGAACAGTAAAGTAAACATTGAAGATCACGTGAGGAGTGGTGAGACAGGCAATAAGCGAGAAACAGAGATAAAAAAAGTATGTTAGAGATGGGAGAAGAATAATTCTACGAATGAGAATACCATGACCGAAGAAGGTACACCCCTTCAGGTCCTTCAGAGGTTGATATACAAGAGGAGGAGAATTATCTGAATCTGCCCATTGCACTACAGAAAGGTAAGAGAACATATACAAATCCTATCAATAAGTATATTTCTCTTGAGAATACATTATCTAGTTATAAATCCTTTTCTGCAAATGTGGATTCTATTTATATTTCATAAAAATTTAAGGATGCTAATAAATATATTGAGTGACAGCTAGCTATGAAACAAGAACTTGACTCATTCGAAGGAATCAAATATGAGATATAGTAGACTTACCACCAAGAAGAAAGACAATGGGTTGTAAATGGATTTAATCCATTAAAGTAAAAGTATATGAAAGCATCAAAAGATATAAAGCGAGACTGGTAGCAAAGGGCTGCAACCAAGTCTATGGCTTGGACTATAATAAAACCTTTGCACCTATATCAAATAGGTGCTTATTAGTATGACTGCTAACAAAGATTAGAAACTTTGATAGTTAGATGTTAAAAATGTTTTCTTGTAAGGAAACCTAATATAGGAGATATATATGAAGTTACCTATAGCACTCAGAAACAAACAGGGGAGAGAAAAGGTGTGTAAGTTGAAGAAAGCCTTATATGGATTGAAGCAATCCCCTAAGGCCTGGTTCAAGAGTTTCAATAAGGGAGTTATAAGCCTTGGTTATTCCAAGAGTGCAAATGGTCATACATTGTTTATAAAGCATAGTAAAGGAATCGCAATCCTCGTAGTATATGTTGATGACATTATAATTACAAGTGATGATGTCAAAGAGATTGAAGAGCTAAATAAACAACTTCATAAGTTATTTGACTTGAAAGATTTATGAATACTTTACTATTTTCTAGGTATTGAAGTTCTCTATTCAAGCAAAGTTATATTCCTAACTCTGAGAAAATATGCCTCGGATCTATTAAAGGACATCGGAAAGACTGATTCTAATTCATGTGATGTACCAATAGAAGTGAACAACAAATTATCTCAAAATGAGAATGAAAAAATATGAAAATGTTGGGAGATACCAGAAACTCTTGGAAAAACTATTGGAAAAACTAATATATATAACTATCACCAGACATGATATTCGGGTATTGTGAATATATACATGTATACACCATCCAGATATCATATGGAAGTTGTCTATCAAATTCTCATATACTTAAAGAAAACTTCGGGCTATGGAGTGATGTATGCTAAACATGGATACCTAGGATTAGAAGTGCACACATATGCAAACTGGGCATGTTTACTAGAAGACTGAAAATCTACTTACAGGATACCTAACCTTGTTTGGAAGCAATATTGTATCATAGAAAAATAAGAAACAACCAATTATTGCTAGATAAAGTGCACAAGCAGAATATAAATCAGTAACCCATGGCTTTTGTAAAGGATTATGACTTCATACACTTATTAAGGATTTGGGAGAAGACACAGAACAACTTATCCACAAATATTGTGATAGTAAGGTTGTCATACAAATTGCATTGAATCTGGTTTACCATGAGAGAACAAAACATATAGAAGTGGACTGTCATTTTATTAGAGAGAAGATTCTGAATAAACAATTTCAATTGCACAAGAACTGCAAGGCGTGGTAATGCACTATCCTTTCCGCTTCAGCTTAATTCGCCACTATTTGATCAAACCAACTGGATGCAAGTAGCCCTCGACGAGTTTCCTTCAAGATACAATGGAGTCACACTCAACATGCCTTGCACAAGCGTTTGTTGAGCCCTCAACAAATGACCACAATATGTCTATCTTCTTTTGTTGATATCTCATGTCCTTTTATAGGCAACTTAGGATCTTGTCGATATCTTTGCCTAACTCCCATCTTGCCAATTAAAAAATGCACATGAATACAAACTTTCTCACACAATTTACATATAGAATGCAGTCTGATTAATTATTTAGGCAGATTTCAATATTGAAGTTTGTTACCCATCAAAATACAAACTCTTTTTTCATGATCCACCCTCCTCCTATGTAGCTCCCAAGGGCTTTAGCGTAACTGAGAAGAATTTACTTTACGATGAACTAGTTTGGCTGTCCGATCTTGTGTCCGGGCAAGATGAGCGATGTGTGAGAATGCACGTATTTCTGTGTTAAATACAGCCATTCTTTACATCTGGATTGGCTTTGAGAAAAAGCAATTAATAAAGCTCATTGATGTAAAAATCTGATAGAAGGCACCAACGTGAACTTGTTTCAAAATTTGGTGCATTTCGAACCTCATTTCACTGATATATGATTATTGTTGTGGTTGAGCGTATATAGAACTGCTTAACAAAAGATGAATCGGATTTACAGTATCCTCAATTATTTGTGGAACCAAGTCGATTGGATTGACAAGATTGGAGCAAATTCATAAGACATTAAAATGAGTGACGTGCATAGATGATTGATAATAATCGGTTTCCAGTAATATTTCACACTTACGTGTTCGCTTTTTTGGTACAACAGGGAAGCTGAAGCCCAGATATTGAACTCGTGACGCAAATGTTTTATCTAGCTTGTTTTACATAAAAAATTAGGTCCGATCAAATTTAAGATCTGGGTTTGGTCTTGTTTACTAGCCCGAATAAATATTTAATATTAAGAAAACTCTTAAGAGACATGGATACAGAATTTTCAATTATTCGATATATGCATCTTGACACGCCCAAGGAACCGTGACTTCTGTCTGCATGGTCGACTGAGAAACCCTGCATCAAAGGAGGTTTTGATCTGCACTCATATCATCAGTTTTCAGCTCTCAGACTCACTAGACATGGCCAGGTTGGAAGTCCCCCGGCAGTTCTAACGGGAACAAAACTAGGCTAAGAATTGGCTAGAACTGGAACCGGTGAGACCGGACTCAGAAGTGTTGACTTCTCGATTCAGTTTCACCTTTCATCGAACCGGAACCGGCGCTTCGGTTTTAAATTTTTCTTTTTAATTATTTATCGGTTTTGGATGGTTTAGGACTCAAACCTGAACCAAGATAACCGGAACCACCGGCTCTGGTACACCTGGAACCGACCATGTCTGGTCGTCAGCCTTTATCTAACTGCAACTTGCCGATAAAAAATGAAATGCACACAAGTCTGCTGTGGTCGCATAATTTACATATACAATTCAGCTTTATTTAGCCGGATATCCAAACTAGGTCATTTTTTTTTCTAATAATGAAAAGAATCAATCGTGTCCATTCCAATGCCGCAGAACTGACCGGATCTTTTCAGTTCTGATCAGTTGTTCCACAGCAACACAACTTAAAGGCGCTACAACAACGGATTCAACACCGGGACAAATCCGGTCTGTATCGGATACCTGTGTACGGATTCAAGACTACGATCTGTACGAGATTATGTTGTGCTGAGAGACAATTATTTAAGACAAACAACGGAAAGAAGGAAGAGTCTCTCGACTCCACCTTCCCCCCCCCCCCGCCCCCTCTCTCTCTGCATGGAAGCTGTCTCCCTTTCGAGAACTGGATTTTTAGATGCTTCGACGTTGTTCCAGTCATCGGCATCGCAGTGCAAAGCGCCAGCTTCTTTGGATGGATTTTCGAAGATCACCCGAAGCACCGATTCTCGCAATCATGCCTGCTGCGTATCTCACTCGGAGTATTCTTTTCGGGGCAAAACAGCGTTTCTCCCGATCCGAGCGATCACCAACGAGCGAGAAAACAATGTTGGCGAGGTGGTGATTCCAGAAATCCCGCCTACCTTGGGTTCCGACGACGCTTTTTATCTTGAGGTGAAATATTTCGGTCGCTTCTTGTAATATTGGTTTTAGGCTGCTTTCCTTTTGGTTCGAGTTGTTGTTTTATGATTTATTCACTCCCGGTTGTGATAAATTACTTCTTTTGTTTTGTTGTTGTTTACGGTAAGAATCTCTGGATTCTGAGGTAGCTTCATGAAAGCTTCTCTCTTGGTCCATGCTTAGTGAATTAAATCTTTCATATGCTTGGTTGGGTGTAAGATTTATGATTTTAAATATGTTTGTTTTGTATATAGAAGGAATATCTGTATACGTAAAATGTGTTCCTCTGTTTACTATGTTGATGGGTTCACATGCTTGCATTTGCTTAATGCAAGTTAGGTCTTGCTTTATTATGAATCTCTTCCTTTCTGACATTGACCTTTTCCTTGTTCTCTTTATGGATAAGAGGTTTTCTGAAAGAGAAGAATTATTGGCTTTGAGGTGACTACTTTTCATACATATCTACCACTGTATAATGGAGCTAAAAATATTTGTTGATTATTGTATGTATGCTGAAAAATGCAGTCTATGTGCATTCCTATCTTGTGTAGGTGCACTCTGCTGCATCAAATTATTCTTGCAACTATATGCAGTTTTGCAATTATTCAAGCTCCATTATAATCTTGACCATTGTTTGGTCACAAATTTGGACCTATTTACATTGAGGGAATCAATGATAACGCAGGATGGATGCTTTTGAATGCGCATATGATGGAACTAATATAAAAAGATGAAATAGAAAAGCTTCTAAGTGGAGGGCCTCTAAATCAGATTTTCTGGATGGTAGTCAATGAACAGGTTTCGTTATGCAGAGGCAGTATGTAGTTTCATTCACGAGTATGTAGGTGATCTGAAGGATGGTATTCACAAGAACTAAACAGAGGATTGCCTGAACGGAACTTTTTCATGTTTTATGATTTAATGCAAAGATGTAATATGAAGCAGATCATCCTTGTGTGGTGCAGGGCCTTGGTTCAAAAGGAACATAGTGTTTAACTGTCAGTGGGAACCCTTTCAGAGTGCAAGTATTTTGTTTGCTATTAGCATGTATGTGCGTACATGTACATCTAGCATTTTTCTTGATGAGGCCCTTCCTGGTTGGATATATTGGAAGTAGAAGATGGAGAGGTTTTATGTGTTAAGGTGGTATTAGTTTGATGTTCTCCAAGTGCATAGCTACTGTAAGCCTATGAGGGTAACTCATATGAGCAAGAAGGTGACATTACCAACTCAAAACTGTTGTACGCTACTCATCACCTGGAGCATGGGTGGAGACTCTTGCAATTTTTTTGTTTAGTATACTTAGGGCATGATTGTTTATGTGGTATCTTGGAGGTAATGGCCTACATCTAGGGTTTGTTCAAGACTAGGGGCATATGAGCTTGAATTGATTGAATTGAATTGAGCTGTGGATATCTAGGCTGTGACAAAAGATTTCCTTCTGTAGGGTCGTTTGAATGTGGTTATGTTTAATTATCTTCTCTGATGTCTGTATTCGTTTGCCATTTTTTGCTTGCACCATTTAGGTGTATTATGAAGGTTATTCCCTTTCAATCACCATTCACATTTTGCACCACTTTTCCATATATCTAACTTCATGGCCCAAACGTTGGTATACATCTAACAATTGCAGAACCTGACCCAAAAGGAGACAAGAAAAAAAAGAAACCAAGAGAAAGGGAAGGAGAGGGTACACATGAAACAGGGTATGGGTTCCAAGGTACCTTCCAAAAAGTTACTCACAAAGGGTTCCTCAGGAAAATGGAACGCAAAAAAGCACATATCTCAGGTATATATTACAATGAAGCATGTAGAAATGCACACAGATTTCCAGAAATTAAATCAGTTCCCTATTATGGGGACAAGGGTGGCTTATTCTTAGGTCACCCCTCTCTGTCTGCTCATTTTGAAGAGCTGACACTACCTCAGAGCAAGTTGATAGATTTTTTTTTTTTGCAATTCTGAACATTATCCTCACTCTCTCTTTCTCTGTGTCAAATAGTTTTATTTGTTACCGAGGTGAACCTAGGAAATTCATAAGATTTAGCCTACAAACATATTCTGTTTTGAAATTTGAGGAACTCAGAGTCAACTTGTTTTTCTCATATGAAATGAGAAAATAGGATCACTTCTGTAGTTTCTTATAATTGTGTGAAGACTTACGAAATTCTCATGGCCTGGGTTTGCCTTGTGCTGGAGGAGTCTTTTGAGTTCTTGAGTCCCTTCTGAGTCATTCTTAAGATACAACGTTTGATTTGTTTTGCACTTGAAAGTCCAAGATCATGTGGATCTTGGCAACTAGAAGCTTACAACCCCTCAAGATATGGATTAGAGAATAAAGCATGTGAAGAGAAGCAAGAATAACGAGAACAAAATGGAAGAAATTGGCATGTAAGACAGCTTAAAGGATGATCAAGAAGAGAAGAAGCTACTAGAGATCAAGCAAGCAAGCAAGCTTTAATGTAAATGGTCTGCACTTTCAGCGAGGTGTAGTGCAGTCTGGTCAGGGCATCTGTTTCGGCTACAGAAAGCCATAGATTTGAATCTTGTCACCTTGATGTGAAGTCAGCCTTTTGAAGAGAAAATAACGGATATTCCTAGTCATCTTTCACCTCGTTGTGATAAAAGTAATTCATCTCGATATAAGCAAGAAGTGTTGACATTATTGGAAGATAATAAATTAAGGAATTGGGAGAGGACCAGTTGAAAGATCTATTACGCCAAATTGGCATGCTCATTCTTCATTATGATGAGATGAATTTATATAAAATATCTCTTGGTTTAGCATGTTATTAGAAACAAATTAGGAGTGGCACCAATAGAGGATAAAATGAGAGAATATCATTTAAGATGGTTTGGACATATAGAAAGAAGATCAAAAGAAGAACCTGTAAGAAGGTATGAAAAACTAAATTTGGAAAGTATTAAAAGAGCTAGAGGACGACCACAAAAGTGTTGGAAAGAAACAATAAAGAATGATCTAGCTTATTGTGAGTTAACTGCTAACATGGCACACGATAGGGATCTGTGAAAACAAAGAATCCATGTAGCCGACCCTGTCTAGTATGGGAAAAGGCTTAGTTGTTGTTGTTTGTAGCTCTTGATTTAGCATGTCTCTTGATAAAAAAACATTATCCTACTGCTTTCCCCTCTGTAGAGTTGGAGCTGCATTTGTTGGCTGAGTGACAGACTTGACCAAATTGGAAACATATGAGAGGAAGTCCATACTCCATTCTCTGCATTTTCAGGTCAACAGCTATAGGTTAGCTACAGATGTATATATGTGCTTGCATCAGATTGGTTCATAACGTGTACCTCAATAAGAGCAGTGAAATGACATAATAGAGATTAACCTGAGTACAGTATCATGGCAACAATCAGAATGCAGAACATGTCTAGTCACAAGAAGAAGTCAGTCTAGAGGCTATTGCCAACATGGATACAACAGTGTGGCAAAGCGTTCTTCAGATGTAAAGATGAATGCCGAGCTTGGACAGTTCTTTTCAGTTAATAATTTGGTTCATATGGGAACTATGCAACAAGCTTATTTTTAAAAGGCTGAATTGGTCATAACAGCAGTTCATCGTTGATGGATTACATGTGTGTGTGTGTGTGAGAGAGAGAGAGGATGAATAGAGGACCACAGTAATGTCAATGGAGATGGAAATTGAGTTTCCGTCATTGTCATCTTTCAATGGGGGCTCAATTCAGGAAATGGATCAGATCAAGTGAAAAGGAAAAAAAGCACCATGGGAAATGTTCCATCCCGGATGCGAGTGATGTAGATAATGGCGGAAAAGAAAATCGAAGAATGTCGTACACATTGTATCAAATTAAACCACATACTCCACTGCTTGTGCAGGCCCCCTTCAATTCCTTTGAGTTTCGGTCCTGCAACCATACTCCAGGCAGAGTGGTTCACGTGTTAGCCGGGCCCTCAGGATATCTACTTGCTGGGTTAGAATAAATAATGAATGGTGTGCTTGTTTATTGATGTAGGACATAACTGGTAGCATAAGGATCCTATTACAATCTCAACTATTTGAGCTCCAAACTTTCACATTGACCAGGAAACTAAAAGGTAAAATAGATAAAGTTAATTGAGAACAGGAGTCTTGCATGGATGAGACTCCTACCTTAGACTTTAGAGACCTCATGCATGTATTCTTCGTCTTCACTTGAACTCATTGTCCATTTGGTCTCTTCAAGTAGTGGGATTCCTTGTACTTGTGATACTCGTAAGATGTCTTCTCCATTTGAACTCTTCAGAACTTGGAAGTCCTCAGAAAAATGCGCCTCTTCTATGATACTGTCTGGCACTTTGTCAATGGTCCAACTTATAGTGATTCTTGTGTATCTTCATGGCTAGTGTGATCAATTTAATGCCATATGGATCTCTTCTTGAGCTGGATCTGGATTTGAATCTGAATGTGGGATCTGGTCTGGCAGGAAAGCATCAATTCTTCACGGTATTCAAGATGAATGTGTCTTTCTGCTTTGCTTTTGAAGTTGTATTTGCTATGACAACATAGTTGGGTTATGACCAAGCCTTTCAGTTCTGGCACATAGACTTTATACTCTCTATCTAGCTTTGAGTTTTCCTGGATTGAGCAACTACTTTGTACAAGCTGAACCAACCGAAAGCATATCTGATTTCTGGTCATATCAGTTATTAAATGCTTGCTATTTGTGTTTTTCTGTTGGTGTGGCACACAACCTCCTATGTGCAATCATGGCTACACAAAATGCACTGTAGTAAAAAATAGAGTTTCACTTTGACATAGGATGCAATTAGACTTCACTTTATTAACTCCTTGTCATGTTACATTTTTGGCTTGAAGGGGAACTCGAATCAAGTGGAAGATAATGTAGGTTCTAATGGAAGTTTGGCAGGAACAATGCCAATTATGAGTGGAACAAGTGGTGGAAGTCGACCTGGACTTTATCGCACACCAATTTCTGGTGGTGTTCAGAGTGCTACTTCTGCTCATGGTTTGCCTCCGCCAGCCTTGGCAGTTCGAAATCTAATGGAGCAGGTAAAACAATTGCGTTATCATGCATCTTGTTTGAGTGGTTGTGTTAAGTTATGCTCAGGCCTTTTAATTCAGTTATCTGTTGCAGATTTAGTATTTTTTACTGAATATATTGCCTCTACCACTTATTTCTTGATAATTCAAGGGCAGATTTGCTCATCTATGCACAGTGATGTCACGAATGCATCATCGAAGGGATGGATACCCATTTGGTTCTTTAGTTGATTTTGCAGCAGATTCATTGGGCCGTAAGTTGACTGTTGAGAACTTGCAAATATATTTTGGTGAATAAGTAGCTATACAACTTTCAGTTATGGAACAGGTAATAATTTTCAGTGATGTGAAACAGATCCAATCTTTTCATTTTCACCGTTGGCTATCCACACGAAGAATTTGCTAGGTGATTCACGATGTACACTTGTTGTTCAGGTAAGCTGGCTTGCAGGTTGAAGCCTATGCTTCTCTGATATCCCCGAGTCCCTAACTATCTTAAGTTTCCTTGACCACTGTTTGGAATTGCAGGCCCCAGGATGGAGTGGATTATCAAATGCACGTGTGACAATCTTTGGAGATGTTCACCCTCTTCCTGCTGATAAACAGGTAACAGTAGTCGAATATAAGGCACACACACATATGGCATATAAGCAGTCCTGTCCCTCCTCTTTGCTGGAATACCGCTCCCTTGCATCAGTTCTCATCTGGTTAATTTTACAGCGTTTGAAACTTTATGTGACGGATTTTTCTGGGAACTATGTAAGAAGCACATTTTCCTTTTCTTGAGGAACAAGAAGCAGTATAGTCAGATAATGGGCAATTTGGTAGAAAAATCAAGGGTACTGAGTCGTTGAATTAGATACTGCCATAAATTTGTGCTTTTAATAAGTTCCATCAAAAAGCACCGAGGGAGTGGGTGGTGCTCCCTATGCATTAAGATGGAATAATACAAAACTCTAAACTCTACAAAATCCACGACAAACCTCAAATAATCGCCTCTGTGCCAAAAAAATCAAGGGTACTGAGTCGTTGAATTAGATACTGCCATAAATTTGTGCTTTTAATAAGTTCCATAAAAAAGCACCGAGTTGGTGGGTGGTGCACCCTATGCGTTAAGATGGAATAATACAAAACTCTAAACTCTACAAAATGCATGACAAACCTCAAATAATCACCTCTGTGCCAAAAAAAAGAGATGTCTGTGCATTACTACGTATCAATGTCAAAGACACATCATGCATCAACCTCACCTGGGTACCCTGTCGAACACGAATATCGGTTCCTTTGCTGTCTATGGAAATGAGGGCAGCAGCATCAATCTCTGTTTCCACAGACAAAAGCTCTTTGAGCGGCTTTGAGAATATCGCATTGAGTTCCTAAGGAAAAGCCAAACAACCATTATAACTATGAAAGTTCGCAAACTCGGGAAAGGCTTAGGAAGACTGAAGCTTGCCTTCAGATTCTGTTCCCCTCCATTCACAGCAATTTTATCAGGTTGCAGGGCTTCATATTCCTTTACATCCACCCACGCAACAGTGCCGAATCCACCAATGAAATAGATGTCACTGCAGGTTGTAACAAAATACGCAATCAAACTCTGTAAAATAAATTAGGTATTTTCTTGCCTATGCCTAAGGCTAACAGAAAAGCAAGAGAACAGTAGTCAAAGAGCGACCACGCTCTTGAATGAATTACAATACTGAAAGCTTTTGCCATTTTTGTTACCATCTAAGCAACCTGTTCTTAAGAAGAGGTGCACACATGAACCAAGTAAGCTTCATTTCATTCATTTGGTGCTCTTGGGCTACATTGCGTTTTACCTAGGAAAACTGGAGTGACTTCTGGAGCGTGGACTTTTTTACATGTATACAAAAGAAGCTCAAATTGGTTCACTCTGAACATCCGCAACTCTGGACATGGAACATGTAGATCCAAAAACGTGGAGACCATATACTCCATTATTCAATTCAAATGATACGTCAGACTTCCGGTCTAGCAACTTGGAAAGCAGATAGTTTGTCTGCGACTGCTGGGAGGGGTAATTCAAGTACAAACCTGATGGACTCCATCCTGTAATAATAGAAATTTCCCCACTGTTGGGAAGCCCCTTGTTGATGTTTTGCAAGAAAGTGCTTATGAGCCCATTCCTAGAAACACAATCAAATAGGAAAATTGCAACAACATTAACGCTCAGTAATAAATGTACGAGAAAAGGAAAGTACTCCTTCATAAGCAACTAAATCATCTGAGCTTGAAATCCCCATGTATTTACAAAAGTACAACAGTACCGTTAATAACAAAGCTTTGGACTAAGAAAACATGGTTGATAAACTACATTCCAATCATATCTGGACAAATCTCATGCAAATTACCAGACAAGGAAATTTTGTTGCCGCATTTGGGTGTATATATTGCAATAAATTTTATATATACTGCAACAAACTTGTATTATTGTGATCTTTTGGCTTGTTTGGAGAGAAAGAGAGAAGGTATTTGATGGGGAGGACAAATCCTTAACCCAGTTGTTGAAAAGTTGGTATCGACTGCCCTCAAGCAATTGTTAAACAAGTGTTCCAGATCGAATTTACTTTGTCAAAGTTGAAATACTGTTTGGGTTCTGTAAGAATGAACACCATGGTTCTTTTCTCCATGCACTCGAACGGGGAAGTAATTCATGTGCTGGTAAAGCTGCATGGATTTGTGTTTTCACATAAAATAAATTATTTCTGTTATGGTAGAAGCTTTTGCAAATTCCACCTTCCATATGATTCTCGGGGAACCGGTTCGTGTTGACATGGCGATCTTGAAGTTCAAACCTGGAGAAACCGGCTGTTTACATTACTTGAAGTATAAGGTTATAGTCCAGTTGCTGTCATATATGCACAGTATAACTGGATATTTATGTCTACTTTGACTGAAATAATATACATCTCGATATTATTTTATTCAGTCTTGGACATGTGAAGGAATTAAGCATTTTACGAGTGTTGAATTTACACATCTCAAGAAACTAACGGCACCCATATTTGTATTCATCGTCTACATTTGTGTGCTTCTAATTCGGAACCATGGGCTGCTTTGAAGCCGAAGTTCTTTTGGGATTTCTAGTTCCAATAATTATCTGTCAATATGGACGGTGGAGTTCGATTAGTAACTGTCAATATTAAGGTGAACTCTGAATTTAGCACAGAAGAAATGGTTGGTAACGTGGGGTCCAAAAAGGAGGCGTTTTCGAAGTTTTCATCAACTAAAGAGGCACCTTTTTATCTGGAAAAAAAGGTTCCATGTTTTTTATCTTGTATTATTTGCATTTTTAAATCCATATGTGAAATTGGTTAAACTCTCATCCTCTCCCCATTTGTGATGAGAAGGTTTGGGAAACTGGCCTAGATTTTTGCAGTCAACATGCAACCCAGTGGTGGGGTTGCTGTTCTTTCGGCTGTCAGATAAGGGTCTCCCTACATAACCTGCCTACCGGAAAACAAAAAGGCCGGTCATGTTCAGATACGAAAGGTGGTTCTGCGGTGTCCACTGCAGAGTGAAAGGTCCATGTGTCTCTTCTGCTGGTCTTGGATCTTAACTGAACAGATGTAGGGTTTGAAGTTGCAGTAAGTTTAATTTTTTATCAAAAGGGAATATAATGTATTGAGTTTGACCGGTTTCATGTAGACATGCGCAGTTCTGGGTTAACCGGAACTGAATCCCATCCGGGTCAGTTCTGGTTAGGATTCATAACCACTAGTTTCAGTTCTATTATATATATATATGTTAAATGCATAATGTCTTTCACTACATAATTTTGTATAAAATATTTTTATTGTTTGATTTTTGAGACTGAAGGTAGAGATTTGAGTTAAAAATCTATTGCACTTCAAATAGTGGAGATGTTCAGTAAGATCTTATGATTTAAACATTATGGAGTTACTACTCTCTCTCTCTCTCTCTCTCTCTCTCTCTCTCTCTCTCTCTCTCTATATATATATATATATATATATATATATATATATATATATATATATATATATAAGGCTCAAAAGTATTGAAAATGACGTGAAAAAAGGCCCAAACCAGCTGTTGAATTTTCCTGTTTCCTGGGCCATTTCGGTCTGATTTAGCTGGTTCTGATTCCGTTCAGTATCCAGTCCAGCTTGGTCTTGGTTCAAACTGCTGGTCCAATTACGAACAGGATATGACTAGGTTCATGTTCACCGCAAATATCGCTTTACATGAATTTGGACGAGAAAAGTGCATCTGTGCATGGTCTATAGGAGTGTCATCGGATACATTGGGTTTTGTTATTCCATAGGAGTAATATGAGCATATTCTCTTAATGTTATTTCGGGTGGAATTTTAAGGGTCATGCTTGTGTCAGGATTTTTTTAAAAATTGGGTGCAACAAACATGAAATGGGTCCACGGAGAGGAATTTGATGAAATGGTTTCATCAAATTCTATTCAAGCCATGTCTCAGCTATATATGAAATGCTCCTTATGGTTATGTTTCTACGTTACTTACCACATACAGTATGAACTTCAATCCTCTTACAGTGTGTCATCTATTTCATTTTCGAATGCCAGGAGGGAATTAGCAACACGGAAGGGCCTTCGACTGCTAGACAGTCTCAATGGTTCCATTCACGTAAGTGAATCCAAGCCAACGCCTAACATTGGTTTTTGTACTTGTCTTGAAACCCAAACCACCAAGAAATTAATTTTGGATACCCTGGCTTGGGGTCTTGTTCTCAAGTAGGGATGGCAATGGGGAGGGTTGGAGCGGGTAAGAGCTCCGCTCAAATAAGCAATAATGAATATCACCCTGATGCATCGATAACAAACAATCAATTTATCAAACATGACCGGGACATGCTCCAATAAGGATTGTCATGTTGAGCAAAGCTAAAAGAAGTAAAGACATAAAAATGTCTTAAGGATAACAAACAGTTTCCATATCATCAAAAAATCTAGTATTATACTATTCACAACATTGAAGCAAGGATATCTAGTTAGCTCTAACATACTAACATAGCTATAAAATTAAAAGAAAACTCTAGACATTGTAAAGATATCTAATTAGCTTCCAAACCAGCTGACTCCTACCACATGCATATGTTCACGTTACGCACCTTGACACAGTAATATCGTGATATCAATCAATCCATCATAGTGGTTACTTAAACTGCAACGATCTATCCATATGTGCCTACTTTTAGGTTTTTTCTGAATACCATTAGCATCTGGTCCTCTGCTACCTTCAAATTCCAGATTGCATCTAAGGATATGCTCACGTTCCTTTAGCTGCAAGCCCTTGCCAGTAATTTAGGATGACATTCTCAAATTGGAAGCCAAAAATGTTAAATACAATCCACAACGGTTCCTTGCCTCCATAAGAGAACTGTGCCCATCATCTACAATTAAACAAAGAAGCATATATGAATTACTGTCAATATTTTCAGCCAAAAAATCATGATAGCATATTTGTTCTTCTGAGACAGGTTCAATGACAATCTTGATGAATCAAATCAAAACAATCAAGAAACCATTACAACCATGATAATGATGCTCATATGTAAAACTTACAAGTTATATAGCAGGACACATAGATTACCTCAAAATTAAGAAGTATCCATTACAACCATTACAATCATGAACCCTTGCAACCATTACAATCATAAACCCTTACAACCATCTCATTTTATGGTACCCATTGTAGTTTCACAATCAAGAAACCGTTAGAACCATTACAATCATGAACTCTTAAGGGAGTGTAGTAAATTTATATAGCAGGACACATAAAGCATGGTGGTTAATTAGAATTGTTGAGCATGGGAGTGCAGTAAATATTTATAGTAGAACGCATAAGCATGTTGCTAGATTCTTCGCCCAATGTACTTGTCAAAAACAAGGAGAACTTTTCCCAGTAATGGAGACTGGTGAAAGTTTCTGCAACCAAAATAACAAGTTTTTCAAAGACATTTTCACATATTTGGTTGACCTTTTTCCTTTTTGGTTGTGGCAGGAGGCTGAACACTAACACACAAATAGGCATTCTTCAAGAATCAAAACTCAACACCTACATTATGTGAGTCAAAGATTCCTGTCAAATAGCTAATGCTCTGCATGGTCTGGCCTTTTAATAAGCAGTCGGTGGATGTGAGCCTCCATGGAACACGAAACAGATTCTCTCGTTATTTTTGTATGAGCTTAAAAATCCACTGAGCCTATTTGGTAAATAATATGATGTTCATATTCCAATATCTATTCAAAATAGTCAAAAGGTGCCTAGAGCATTGTATCTATATTCCAATATCTATTCAAATAACACAAATTTGTAGAAAAGGGACAAGACACAAGAAGAACATAAAGAGACTCATGGTTAAGGAAAAAATCCATGTAAAGATGAATAAGTATGCAACTAAGAAACCTTATTTTTAAGCTGGTTGTAAATACAAAAAATAATGGAAGAGATACCACTATAAGAATAAACACGTAGCAACAAATGAAATATGTATCAACTATCAATCCTTCATCAACACATTAAAGTCGGGCTCCGCTTCATTGTTATCCTTCAATTCATTATTCATGGTAATATAATCATCCATACTAAGTAGTTTAGCATCTGAAAATTAAATGAACAAGCAACATTAATATATTATAACAAACTAAACTGTCCAAATATATTTTAAAGATTAATAAAATATAAGTAATTACCATTTTTCAAAACCCATAATCAATTCTGGCAATACATTAAAGCTTCTATTGTTGATTCTTTCAATTTACTTCGATGATTATTGATCACACGATCCTTGGTACTAAACACATATTCAGAAGCAACAATAGTGAGTGGAATGACATATATGTTTAGCTATTTTTTGTAGTGTTGAAAACTTAACTCCATTTATCTTCTACCATAACAAAAGGTCAGAGTTGTGAGTTCTTGAAAGCACATCTTCTAAGTAGAAATCAAGTTTAGTTTAAGTAGATGAACTTTGGTGCTTTTTCAATTGAACATATTTATCAAAAGCTAAAAGATCGTTAGGTGCCATAACCTCTTGAGAACTATGCTCATGCATAGTTAATGGACTTTTCTCTTTGTCATATTCACCAATTAAATCATAACAAATTTGTTGAACTCTTGTGACTTCACTTATAGAATCATCTCCATATAACTGTTGATATAAAATTCAAGAACATCTATTTTGTACCTCAGATTCAACATTGTAACAACTCCTAAGATACCATTAACATTGTCCAATATTTCATGAACATACCATTAGCCAAATCCTTAATAACACAAAGGAGCCTTGTTGAGTCAATTATTTAAAGCTAACTTAATTTCACAAATCTTATCAAAATACATGTTGGCAATTGGATATTGTGTTCTAAAAAATAATTTTGTAACCTTATAAAAACCTTCAACCTTTCACAAATTTCTTTAGCAAGTGACCATTCACTATTAGTAGGCACACTTATGTATTATGGATCAACTTACCTCAAACAAGGAAAAACATCCTTATACAAACTAGTAATCTCCAACATCAAGTACATGAAATTGCATCTTGTTTTGTAATAAAAAACAAACATCTTCTTAACTAAAACACCTGATCTAGTACATACACTAACAAATGTCTCAACTCTCTAAGGTGTAGCGGTCCAGTTGTATGCTTCATAGAGTCTAACCCATCTGCACAATTAAATTCAAAATATGAGCATAATATCTCAAATGGAGTAACTTTTCACCTAACATCAAATAATTACCATCTAGATGCCTAAAAGATCATTTATCATTGCGTCATTGGTAAAACAATTATCCACTATAATGGTTGATAACTTCTTATTTATATTTCATTCCAATAATGACTTCATCATTATACTAAAAAGTGTCACTTTTATAAGGTATAGGAATATATGTGAAACTACAAAATAAATGCATACATTAAGAAGTTATATAATAATAAATTAAATATAATTATATAATAATATAAAAAATACCTCAAATTCGTTTTTGTAATTTTAAAGAAGTATCTAAGAAATGTGTGGTAACTACCATAAAACCCTTCATTTTATTAGAAGTCCACATGTCAAATGTTATTACTATCCTCCTTTCAATATTGTTAAATATTGTCATCAGTGTTATCTGTATGATAGTGTGATACGTATTGTATCGTAAGGCCCACTGTATCGCACTACCTAAGTTATCGTGTTGCATGCACAATACGGCACCGTATCGCACGATACGATGGCCGAACAAAAACCTGCAGTTTTGCGGGTTTCTGACTTTTGTTCGCGTGTGTTCACAGCTCCTCAATGCACTCTCCCCCGTCCTTAGTGTTTAAGGCTCGAAAAAAAATGCTCTACGACATTCATGGAAGGCCCCCAACTCAGATTGTGGTATACCTTTTGCATTTTTTGGATATTTTTTCTTTGTATTTGTTATTTTTTGGTGTTATTTATATTTTTTTTAATGACAAAATATGACGTTATGAAGTGTTAACTTATAATAGGGCAGTCCGGGCCACTAGGGCCCGACCCATGCTGGCCCTGGCCATCTAGGTAACCGGCTCCCCAACGGCTAGTTATTATAGTCGTTCGGGAGATATGCTCCCCAACTGTGCATTCAGCTGAACAATCATTCTTCTTTTCTTTTCTCACTTATAATTTTTGCTATATAAATAGAGCCTTAATCAATAAACACACAAGTTGTCTTGCACAACCTTTTGATTCGTGATTTGGCTCTCTCTCTCTTGACTCTTGACTCTTGTTGTATTCTTGACTTTATACATCCATACTTAAGTACTTTTATATCTTGACGATTTCACCAACATATCGACATTTTTTGACTTCGCCGATTTAACATTCAAGCATCAACAAATATTTACATAGTACCATAGCCTCATTTTGAAGAATTCGAGCGCATCAAGAAGCATGCTAAGATTGCAAAGTTTTTAAAATCGTTCCAAATTTGAGGTAATACTAAGATCTTTGATTTTTGTGTAAAATGGAGAGCACCCCAAATGCTACCAAAATTGGGCAAGAATCATGAAAAAGTATTTTTTGTTAAAAGATTTTTGAGATTATATTGATGGAACGATTCAAGAACCAACATTGGACATTGAAGATTTAGATGATGATAAAGCTTTCAAAGCAAAAGAAAAATACAAGCAAGATCTTAAAACTTAGGAAAAGATAATGCTAAAATTACTTTGATTATTTGCCAAAATGTAGATGAAAAACTTAGAAATAGAATTAGTGTTTTTGAAAGTGTTTTTGAGACTTGGGAGTACTTAAAGAAAATTCACTCTCAAGATGATTTCGTTTTTCAAATTCATCTTTTAGAAAGGATGATAATGCTCAAACAAGAAAATTTAAGCATTAGAAACTATCACAATGATTTTTTGGAATTATGGTCTCAACTTTGAAGTTTTCATAAATTTGGAAAACTTCAAAAAATAGATAAATTTTAAGAGTTTTTAGACAACCAATATTTTTTTTATTCATGGACAGCTTAAAAGATGAATTTGAAAATATTAGATCCAACTTAATACATAAAAAACCTAGACCAAAGGAAGACTCATTTTTTGTCGATCTTGTTATGGAGAAAACAATATTAAAAACCATTAATGTTGCAAAAGAAGTCGTTCTTGTCACCTCTAAGCCGGGAGCAAATATGAAGACATACAAGCCCCTCATGTAAAACACTTCGAAGGACAAAGAGATGAATCAAACAAAAAGCTCACGGGACCATGGTCGAAAAAGGACACGATATCCCATTATTGCAAGGAAAGTGGTCATATCAAAACCACTTCTCCTCTTCTTCGAAAGAAATATGGAAACATGGAAACATGGGAGCCGTAGAGGACAAGGATGGAAGAGTTTTACCTACCAACATCAAAGCTTACATAGAAAAAATGTTTAAAGAAAAGGAAGCATTTTCGAAAATGTTTTCTCCACTTCTAAGGTACATCTTGGTTCTTAGACTCGGGTGCTTCTTTTCATATGATTCATAGTGAAAAATCTTTGAAAAATTCTCAAGATATCTCTCGAAAATATCTTTTTACCGCCGATGGTACGAAACTTCAAATTAAAAAAATTGGAGACTTTGAAAAAGAAGATTTTAAAATTCAAAATATAAGTTTTATACCTAAGTTGAATCTAAATTTTCTCTCGGTTGCTCAAATTTGTGATAATGGTTGTATAATTACTTTCTCATCTAAAAATTGTGTGGTAGAGGATCACCAATCGAAGAAGGTGATTGGTAAGGCCATAGATAAAGTGGATTGTACAAAATGGATAGTTTAGTTATGCCAAATTTTGAATATTGTAATGTAGTTAATGATACTACTCTTTGGTACAAACGACTTGGATATTTGAATATGCATAAACTATATAATTTTAGTTTGTTGAAGAAAAATGAGATTCATAATTTTGATTGTAAAGAATGTATCCTTGGGGAAATGCATCATCTACTTTTTTTATGAAAAAAAATTATAACAAGTAAATCTTTTGAATTAATACATTTTGATGTTTGGGGATTGGTCCCTGTGTTTCGAAAGGAGGAGTACAAGTAACCTTTATAGATGACTTTACTCGCTTTACTTAGATATATATATTAAAACATAAATCAGAAGTATTTGAAAATTATTTAATTTTTCACAATACGGTAAAGAATTAATTCGATTCTATTATTAAGATTTTTAGATCTGATTCGGAAGGAGAATATTTATCAAAGGATTTTCAAAAAAAAATTGAAACAAATGGGATTATACATCAAAAATCTTCCACCAAAACCCCACAACAAAATGGGTTAGTAAAAAGAAAACATAAGCACATTATAGAAACTTTTAGAACACTTTTAATTGTTAGTAATGTTCCTAAGTTCTTATGGGCGAAAGCTACTCTTACCGTCATATATCTCATTAATAGAATGCCTTCAACCCGTCTTGAAAATATCTCTCCTTTTCAAAAATTACGTAATTTATCTCCTTACTATGAAAGACTAAGGGTTTTTTGTTGCAAATGTTTTGTTTATACTGATAAAAATGATAAATTGTCTCTTAGAGCTATTGAATGTGTTTTTCTTGGATATGAAATCGACAAAAAGGGATATACAATGATAAACTATATGTTTCTAAGGATGTGAAATTTATTGAAGATAACTATTGTTATAAATCTAGTTCTATTGAAAATAATAAAGAATCTTCTTTATATGATTTTTTTTAATTTAAAAGATAGTAAAATTGATGATAGTGATCTTAAAGACAATATTGATGTTGTCCAACATGATGAGAATGATGTTAAAGACACACAATATATTCTTGACCCTTTTCCATTGTACTATACTAGAAGACTTAGGGAACAAAACACCTCACGATTAGAACTTAGAATTTCAAAACCTCTTCAATGCCTTGTATCTTATGAATCTTTTAGACTTCAATGAAAAAACTTGATTGTCACCCCTTTACAAGTAAAAGAGCTTAGGTTCTACCATCAGGCCAAGGGCATTTCAGAATGGGAGGATGCCATGCAAGAAGAGTTGACTGTATTTGATAAAGCTAAAACTTTTCTCAAACCCAAGGATAAGAAAATTATTGGATGTCGATAGGTTTATAAAATTAAAACTCATAGTAATGATAATATAGAAAGATACAAAGCTAGATTGGTAGGCAAGGGTTATGCTAAAGAATATGGATCTGATTATGATAAAACATTTGCTCATGTTACTATAATAACCACTATAAGGATTCTCATAACTCTTAGTGCTATAAAAAACTAGAATATTTTTCAACTTGATGTTAAAAATACCTTTTTGAATGGGGATCTTCAAGAAGAGGTTTATATGAAACCTCCTCACTGGTGTTTTACCGTGGTTCTAGAGTATGTTTATGAGCTGAGAAAGCTTTGCATATAGTCTTAAACAAGCACCCAAGGAGCTTGGTCAGGGATTTAGTCATGTAATTGTCTTACGCTTTGGACTTGCGTGAGAGTCAATTTTGATCACTCAATCTTCTTGTTAAGTGTTCTCGACTGTGGTTAGTATCTTTCTTGTGGTATATATGTAGATGATATTATTATTCTTGATGATATTGATGAGACTAGAATTAGAAAACTAAAAGATTTTCTCCAAACATAGTTTTAGACTGAAGGATTTGGGTGCGTTTAAAGTACTTCCTTGGGTATTGAGGTGGGTGATGAGGAGTAAGAAAGGCATATCTTTCTCGACCCGCAGTCAAAGTATGTTCTTGATCTGCTCGAAGGAAGCGGGGCTTACTTGAGCTAACCCGTCGAAACCCCTATGAAACTGTAATATCAAACTCTAGCGCATAATGGGGATGTTATCCTCGTAGCTTCGTAGTGATATAGAAAACTAGTGGGTAAGACTTAATTATCTCACTATCACTCGTCCCGATATTGCATATTTTGTTCAGTGTGGCTAGCCCGATAATGTCATGCCTCATCGAACCACTTCCATTCATGGAAGCGGCCGTTTCTTCAGTATCTTCGAGGTATATTCGAGGCAAAGTGGGCTTTCGAGTCGTGGCATCTGCATTAGAGATCCACATGGACATACCGCGTGGAGTTGCGTTCCTACTCGGAGGCCGTCATTGTAGTGATCCCTACCGATCATAAAGTCTATTCCACCTCTCGTTATTGTGTATCTGTTTGGTGGTGATTCCTTAATTTCTTGGAGAAGTAAGCGAAGCATAATGTTGTTACTCGATCTAGCTGCCAAAGACGAATATTGGGTAATGGCATCAAGCTACCACGTGAGTTGGTTTGGCTTACATCATCTTGCCTGATGAGATGGGAGTTTCTTAAGAGTGCAACGTGCCTACTCCTAGTGTATGCTGTAGACAATCCCGTAGTTCTATTCATATTGCTCACTAACTCTATGTCTTTATGAAGCCCGAATGGAAACACGTTGAGGCCGATGTCATCTTACTTGCGTCATCAGATTCAAGCAAGGCACCATTACATTGCCATTATGTTCCTTCATAAAGTGACTAGAGAATAACTTGTAGTACATCCTTACCAAATTAGCATTAACAAACATAGAATAAAGACTATCTGGTTAGGCATAAGCTCTTGATGCTTGATTAGTATCTATGCTTCGTAAGTTTGAGGGTGAGTGTTAACTTGTAATAGGGAAGGCCGGGTCACTAGGGCCCGGCCCATGTTGGCCCTTGGTTAGGTCCTGGATGGCCAGGGCCAAGGTAACACCCCAACTGTGCATTCAGCTGAACAGTCATTCTTCTTTTCTTCTCTCTCACTTGTAATGTTTGCTTTATAAATAGAGCCTCAATCAATAAACACACAAGTTGTCTTGCATAACCTTTTGATTCATGATTTGGCTCTCTCTTAACTCTTGACTCTTGTTGTATTCTTGACTTGATACATCCATACTTGGGTGATTTTATATCTTGACGATTTCACCAACATATCGACATTTTGTGACTTGGCTGATTTAACATTCAAGCATAAACAAATATTTACAATGAAGTGCGTGGATATGATTTTTATTGCATTCGTGAAGTGAGAGACACTCTATTTGAGTGTTATGTAAAGATCGATTATTTATGAAGTGTTTTTATTTTTAGGTTTTTTATTTAATTGAAGTGCTCAATTGAGATGGCAGAAAGGGGTGTTAGGGACTCCCAATCTCGGTCAGATGATTTTGTCATGACAATGGGGTATAACAGTTAAAGGTTTCAAATTGAAGATCAAATGTTTATTTTGTGAGAAGGTAGTTAGTGGTGGAATTTTATGATTTAAATACCACTTAACAGGGACTAGAAAAGAAGTTGCACCTTGCACAGGCAGAGTTACATGTTTTCCAGAAGCCATTAAATGACAATATCTTCAAATGATTGGGAGTATACGTGAAAGGAGATAATATAAGGATGATTTAGGAATGTTTGAGGAAGAGGATGATGATGCTATCGGATTTACTGATAATATTCCTTCAGATGGTAGAATAGAGGTTGGTAGTAGTAGTTCTTGACCATCAGGGTTGTTAAAGATTTTGCAAGTGAAAGTGGTAGAAGAGGAAGAGCTTCTTCTAGCATACATTCAGTTTTTCCTCCTAACACTACACATGGTGCTCAACTTGGAATTCATGTTGCTATGACGTCAGAACAATTGCATGATCAAGCAGACCTTACAGTGGGCAGATGGTTTTATGATGCATGTATTCCATTTAATGCAACAAATGGTTTTCATTTTCAAACAATGACAGATGTAATTGTTAATATTGGTCCATGATATAAGAAGTCCTCTTATTAGAAGTTAAGAGGAAAGTTATTAGATAAGACTGTCCTTTGTAAACACTCCAAAAATCCTACGACTTTCTAAAACCTTGCAAATCAGTCCCAAAAGGCCATTTTGAGTTATGAAAACCCAGGAGCCTTCCCAAAACCCTGTACATATTATTTTAAAACCCTGTAAATATTGCTTTAAATCTTGTAAATAGTGTTTTGAAGCCCTGTATCGAATATAAGCTTTTAAACCCGGGCTAAGCCCCATTTTCCAAAGAAACCAAAGACGAACAGGTGAAGCATGCGAAGACGACACCTGATCGATAAGCAGCCCAACAAGTGGCTCACGAAGGCCAATTCCAGAAACAGGCTCAGAAGCAGTTTTCAGAGCACAGAAGAGCATCCTGGCCTGATAAAAGCCAGGTTCAAAAGGCAAAAGGAATGCCCAGGCACAAAGCAGGTTGCAAGCCAGGAGCACCAAACAGCCAGATCGACCATCATCGTTCAAGCATCAAGAATATTGAACCAGAAAAGTCAGAAATAAGAGAAACGGAGTCCGAAAAGACGAAAAGGAGTCTGGACGATAAAGATTGGGGAAACCCAATACCAGACGGAGCGCTGATGAAGCCAGGACCCACACAGATCATCCGCCTCGAGAAGCCAAGAAGGACCATCCAGAGAAAATTTGGATTGGATCTAGACCATAAATATCCAAATCCAAATAGTGAATAGTATTTGGATTTGGGCCGATCCAAATAGTGTTTGGATTTAGATTGAATCCAAATAGTGTGTGGATTGGATCGGATCTGGACCAAAATATCCAGATCCATATCCATAAAATGTTGGATTTGGACCGGATACGGATCTCAAAATATCTGAGATCCAAGATCAAGATCCAAATAGTGTTTGGATTTGGATCCAGATCTCAAACCCAAACCCAAATCCAAGACCCACCTCAAATGCCTATAAATAGAGGTGAGGGGGTCCCAAATAGAGGGTTCACGTGAATTCAAGGGAGGGCTTGGAGGAGAGAGAAGGTCATTAAGGTGATTGCTTAGTGCTTTCATTTGTTTTAGGGTTTATTAATTGTGGGTTAGTATAGGATTAGTTAAGGGCTGCCCCACCTTAATTGAAGGGTTGAAGTTGCTTGAACAAGGAGGCTTAAGGTGGCTGATTGGAGCTTAAGCACACCCAAAACCGCCATTAAGAGGTAAGCCCCTAATCCACCCTAAACCACTCTTCCTAACCCTTCTAAACCACCTAAGACTTACCTTAATCCACCACCCTTAATCAGCCCCAGCTTCCCTAAACCCACTTGGGTTAACCTAACAACTAACCAACCCAAACCCCGTCACCCAACCGACCTAACACTACCCGAGTCCCCCCCTTTCGCACCACCCGCGCGTTGCGCACCGCACGAGCGTCAGGCGCCGACTCCAGCGCCAGGCACCACCTTGGCGCCTAGCGTTGGTCTCCTGCCCCAGCCGCCTTGGCTGACCTGCTGCCCGACCTTCCACAGCCGACCTCCACCGCCTCAACTGACCTAACTACCACCTTCCACTCCACCACTCACCACCCTAACCGCCTTATACCACCACCTACCCACCATCCCAAAGTATCCCCTCATTAGCCGACCTAACTCTCTTACATAACCCAACCACCTAGCACCTACCCGGCGCCCCTTTCATCCCATGCCTAGACACACCCCAACCGAACCCATCATAGCTAGACACACCATATAATACCCCCCCCCCTATTTAGTACCGTGACCACTTTGCCTAGATCCCCAACCGAACCCACCCTAGCCTAGTATCCCATACCCTAACCGTGACCTTACCCCACACCATACCATCATCCCACACATCCCACTAACACCCGTAGCATCCCATACCTTCCTATCCCATACCCACACCAAACCCGCAACCTCTTAGTGTCGTGAACCTCATAAACCCTCAAGCTCAAAGGCTCCATTCAGCCATCTTTCGCTTCAAGCTTCAAGGAAGACTCATCCGTCGGTGTGAAGCCAAGAAAGTCCATTTAGATTGGAGTAGACAAACATCCGAATCACGTAAGTGTTTCAAATTCGGTATTTCATATCTCCTTCTACACTTAATTCAATTTGATATGGGGTTGTAATAATGGTGCGTAGTCTCCCCCCACGATATAATATTGGTGTATGACACACAAGCACATACGTGCACTTGAGCCTTTCCGCTCATAGTTGCACACTTTTGCACACACATGGGCCTTGGCCGCCCCTAAGATATAGTCTTATTTATATAAATTCAGCTGCATGGGTTTTACATTCAAGTTGTGTGCGTTGTCTTTCAATTCCACACTCACACACATTGAGCTTTCACTCTTACTCCCAAGACTCTAATAAGAGCCGTATTGCAAATCAAATTTGGGGTTTTATTTTCAAGTTGTGTGCGTTGTCTTTCAATTCCACACTCACACACATTGAGCTTTCGCTCTTACTCCCAAGACTCTAATAAGAGACATATTGCAATTCAATTTGGGTTTTACGTTCCAAGTCATGTGAGTTGTCTTTACATATACACACAACACCCACGCACAAGTTGGCGACCTTCGGGCCCATATATATATATATATATATATATATATATATATATATATAATAGTTGTATTTCCCTTCCGCTATGTCTTTAAATTTTGGGTTTTAAGGTTCAGCTGTGTGAGTTGCATTTCAATTTATACACGACATATACTTACACAATTGAGCCTTTCCACTCTTAAGATATAGCCATATTTTGCTTTTGCAATTTCCCTTCCGCTATGTCTTTAAATTTCGGGTTTTAAGGTTCAATTGTGTGAGTTTGAATTGCATATTCGCCATACCACGAGATAGGGCGCATATTGCATCAAAGTAACCTCAAAATACCCATGCAAAACTCGCCAAATTGAGCATTGGATGCACACAACTACACGCCTAAATTGGCTAAAACCTAAGACATAGGAAACGTGCAAATCCCACGTTGATAAAATCTACAATAAGACAAACTAAACCAAATCAAACACTTTGCATATTTTTCAAAAAGGTCATGTTTTGCTTAAAATCGAGTTTTCTAAAGCGTACAGACTGACCCTTGAGCATCGGTTCAAGAAGGTCTGTGACGAAAAGAGCCCACTTGTCCACAGTCACCCCATAAGTTACTTCGCTAACTTGAGTAAGCTAGTTGACACGCCCTTTAAGCGACTTAAACATACGAAAAGGTTCACTTCATGCCTAAAAACCCGGAGTGGAAATTTCTGCGTGTCTACACCTTGAAGTGCAAGAATATTGTTCTACTTTTAGAGAGTCCTTAAAGGATACAGGATGCACTATCATGGCAGACGAATGGACAGAAAGGCGAGGAAGGACTTTGTTAAACTTTAATAAGGTGATATGTGAGGTTGGGCTAGATAATGTAGTCCAATTCATTATAAATAATACAACTAACTATAAAGCAGCTGGAAAAGTGTTAGCAGATATTTATGAGACTTTTTATTAGACACCATGCGCAGATATCACCAAATTTATCTACAACCATACCATTGTATTGTGTATGATGAGGAGATATACAGATGGTGCAGAGCTTCTTCATATAGTTGCAACTCGGTTTACAACTAATTTCTTATTTGTTCAGAGCATTGTTAGACAGAAGCAAGCCTTTAAGATAATATTCTCTTCAAATGAGTGGCAATAATTTGCAGAGTTGCCTCAAAATAGAAGAAACATAAAGTTAAATGAGATTCATGTGTTAGACTGTTAAGGATTACATGTCCTTTAGTAAAGGTTTTGATATTGGTTGATAGCAAGGAGAAACCATCTATGGGTTACCTTTATAAAGCCATAAATAGGGCAAAAGAAGCCATTAAAAGTTGGAAGAAAGAGGGATTATGTGCTCGTGTGGAATACTATTGATAATAGATGGAACAAACAATTGCATCAGCCTATTCATGCAGCAGAATATTACCTAAACCCAGCATTCAGGTACTCAACAAGTTTCAAAAGGGACGGTGAGATCAATTGAGACATCATTGATTGTATAGACAGATTAGTCCCTAATGAGAGTAGAGCAGATGTTATACATCGAGAGATGGAGATCTATGATAATGCTCTTCACTTGATGGGTTTGCCTGTAGCAATTTGCAACCGCACTAATATGTTTCCAGGTAAATTTTTTATTTTCATATTTAAGTTTCTTAAATCTTATATTATTGTGGATTAAATTCCTATTATTTGTCTTTTTCTATAGATGTTTGGTGGAATAGGTTTGGAAGTGATTGCCCAAACCTTAGAGATTTTGAAGTAAGAGTTCTGAGTCAAACCTGTAATGTAACGGGTTTTGAAAGGAATTAGAGTCTCTTTGAATACATCCATACAAAAAAGCGTAACAGGTTGGAACATAAGTGACTCAATGACTTAGTTTTCATCCGTTGTAACATGCGGCTTTGCAAAAGGTAATCTTGTATTAATTACTACTTAAACATTTAATTCAACATTTTGTTTGACTTCAATTGTTAATGTTATTTACTAATTACTTATCTTTCTTTCTTGTAGACAATTAAAAAAGGTAAATAGAGAAAAAAGTCAATTTAATCCAATAAATTTAGATAATTTTGATATATTAGAGAAGAGGATTATGGAAGATAACGAAGAAAATGCACTCCTAACCAAAGAAGACATTGCATGGATTAATTTGAAAGGAGCGCAATAACATTATCAAGGAGATTAAGATTTTGATTTTGAAGCAGAAGGTGGTGAGGATCTTCACCAAGGAGAAGATGATATTATTTAGTTGATGATCCTGATTACAATATTTAAATGTAAATGTATTTCATTTTTTGCTTCAAAATATGTATTCTTTTTCAATTGTTAAATGGTGAATGATCAATATGTACTAAACTTTGCATTATATGAATTCTTTGCAATTATCAGATTTTTTTCTAATTTTTTTATGTTTTTACTATTTTTTAATATTAAATTATGGTACACTTCGTATCGTGAACCAAAATGATACACGATATGATACGCGTCGAACAACACTAATTTTCATTGTTATGCACTTTACATTTTCATAAATTTTCATGGTATTGTATGTCAGACATTTGAAAGAAACTTGCAAGCCAGATATAAACTTTTTCATACCAACATGATCTATTATACTTAATGGGTATTCATGTATCAGTTTCATTCTTAAATGCTCTTGATCGAAGGAACTAACCTCTATTTTGCTCACATGCTTAAAAAACTAGCAGAAATAGTTGATTATTTTATATGACTCCTTTTAATTCTTCTACAATATAGCTCTATATGATTCTTTATTGCCTTAATATCATGCCTTAGGTTTGCAGCAAACACATTGCTATAGTGATGACATTTTGTCTTCCATGCACCATCTACCATATATCGATTGAATTCAGTCCAATATACACTTTTTATTGAAGCCTTATTGTCATCTTTTTCACTAACATTTTCATGTAAAGGTTGTTTGATGGGTCTTATATGTTGATCTATCTCAGTTGAATTGAGACTTTCTATTCCATGGCCTGAACTCTCGAGTTGCCTTAGAGTTAGATCGAAACTATCTTCTTGACTTCACATACTCTCAACCACAGGAGGTATTATCATTATGTTATCTCCATCCATCATGCAAACCTTTTAGCACCTATAAATAAAAGTTACGTAACATGCTAAGAATTGAGATAAGATATTGTATATCAGTAGCCTATAAGAAAATCAACTTTATGAAATTGACTAAATATCAATTCAAAACCCGACCATCATATTCATACATAACTAATAGAAATGAAAATGAGCATTGTACCTCAAACTAGAGCCCTATAATGAATGAAAATGACAATAAGTGTTAGTTTAGGCCTGGGGGAGCAAATGAATATTTCAAAGAAAAGCAATGAGCCTCAAATGAGCATTGTGCATATCGTTGCATTTCTTCCCTTAATGTATATGTGCATTTGCATGTACTACTCATTGTTTAAAGTTGGGATGTTAATGCTTGGCACTTTGACTTCAAACTGGATATATATACTAGAACACATAAAGCATGTTGCTAATTTCTTCACCCAATGTACTCATCAAAAACAAGGAGAACTTTTCTCTGCACTTTGACTTCAAACTAGATATATATAGTAGAACACATAAAGCATGTTGCTAATTTCTTCACCCAATGTACTCATCAAAAACAAGAAGAGAACTTTTCTCTGGAATAGAGAAGTAATGGTGAAAGTTTCTCTGTGTGTATATATACATTTTTAACATATCTGGCTGATATTTTTGCTTTTTGGTCACGATAGGAGACCGAACCCTAACACACTAATAGACATTCCCCAGGAATCGAAACTCAACACCTACATTATGTGAGTCAATGATTCCTGCCAAATAGCTAATGCTTTGCGTAGTCTGGCACATCTTTTTAATAAGCAATTGGTGGATGTGAGCCCAATTTTAATAATTCCATAGAACATGAAACAGATTGCCTTGCCATTTTCATCTGAGCTTAAAAATCCACTGGGCCTATTTATTAAATAATATGATGTTCGTAGACTCCATATTTCCATTAATGAGGTATCCGTATAGTAAATCACTCGTCTTTTTCAATATGAGAATCATGAATTTGTGTGCCTGCAACTGCACTTGCTAATACCCAAGTGACTATATAATTGATGGTCAACCACTTCTTACAAAATTCAAGAGGTTGAATACCTGCAAAAACTAAAAGATACCGTCTCACCTTACAATGAGTCATCGAGGTGGTTGCAAGCAGAGAATGAAGCCTCTTCACTCCAATTTGATACTGAAACAAGAACAAGTACCTGAAGAAAAGAGATGGGAACAAAGACTCGATGGTGCAATGTTGAAGCAGAGGCCCAAAAGAATGCAGACAACGGAATAGTCGGAGAACAGCCGCAGGAAAAAGAGACAGTGAGTGAGAAAGAGGAACTCTAATTCGTTTTCAACATTATCGTGAATATATACTCCGAGTCGGAGTGGGGTCTACTGCAAACCCGACCCTGCCTCGCCCCGAAACTCATTCAACTTGTCCTTTTCTCAAGCAAGGCCCAACTGTCACTGCCAAACAAGTTCATTTCAGCTTGGCTTGGAGACCTAACGACTCAAGCAAGTCCACCAGTATTGGTTGGTGAGATGAGCTCGCTCGGTTTCGGTATCAAACTTAAAAAGAGGCTCGGTTTCGGTATCAAACTTAAAAAGAGGCTCGTTTCTTCTTCTGGTTTCCCGGCCGAACCAAGTGCAGTGTTAGTGGGTGGGATCCGTCGACCATATAGGTGCTGCTGATGCGTACTTTGGCAATAGCCAGAGAAGCCTCTTGTCCTGCTACTGGTTTACTAACAGAGGAGGAATGCCGAGTACCAAATCTTACGGTGGTGATTTGGGTCCAGGTCCATATGAAGCAGCACACATCCTTATCAGGCCCACCCCATCATAGGAATGGGTTTCACGGGTAGGACCCGACACAAGACAAAGAACAAAGTCTGATAGCTCATGAAATGCCGAAATACCGACCCGGTCTAGTAGGGGAAAAGGCTTAGTTGTTGTTGATATTTTTATCAACTATATATATCTCTCTCAACGGTCAAAACTTTCAAAGAGGCTAAGGGGAGAGTCGGCAGACAAAGAGAGTACAGTTCAGCCAATCTCTCTCGGTGTGCGTGTGTGCGCGGCTTTAGATGTCCTTTTATTTGCTATGGTGAGATATAGTGGAGATTTTTATCTTTTTTGTTGATGGTGGTGTGCGTTTTCTCGAAGGGATGCGGACGTTCTGAAGTCTGTGACCAAGGTTAACCAGTTGAAGGCTTTCGGTAAGTGTCTCCTCAAATAATCTGTTTTACTGTCATTATCGTTGGGGGAAGTTGATAAAACGATTTGAGTTTTCCCGATCGAAAATCCTTTCCTGCGCGACTTTTGTTTCTGTTTTGATCGTTAAAGTCATTGGCTATCGATGTTTGGGGCTCTTCTTTGGAAATTTAGTTGGTTATTAATGATCTTGACGTTCTGTTAGATAGTTAAAAGGAATTTCATTTGAATTATTTGTCCCTCTTCTTCACAGTTTGCCGACTTGAATTAAGATGGTTTCTTGTAGTTTTGGTAGGTCTTGTTACACCTTAGTTTATTTAGCTGATTCTTGTAGCTGCAGAATTACGTTGAATAGCTTTCCTTATTGTGGATACTTTGGTAGAGAAACACTTCTTGTGCTTGTTGCTGGCTTGCTTTTCCGGTTTTTTGCTGGAAGAGAAACCTACATTTTATTTTTGGTTAATAGTTCATCCTCATATTAACTGGTGAACATTTTCCTGAAAACTTTTCTTGCCTTAGTTTGCTGCAATTACGGGAGAGAGAATTCGCGTAAGATGCTTCACTAGAGGGCTTTGGGTCTAGTAGTTATCATTCATATGCTGCGAGAGTGTACATCTGTTTTGCTTGCATATGCCCTATAGTTTTAGGAGGTTATGGGAGCTAGCGGGAGGACGTGTTATTGTTCGTGTCATTTCATGTTTAATTTAATTTAACATGAACTTGCCGGTGTTTTTTTTGTATCGGATCGTGTATCGTTTTAATCTACAAGACAGGTATATCGTATCATAAAATTTTTTAAATAGTTTGAAAATAAAAAATTAGCCAACCCCATCTAGTATGGGAAAAGGCTTAGTTGTTGTAGTTTAAAAATAAAAAATAATAAAATAAATTCACAAAAAATCAAGACAGTTCTAAACAATTCCTATAATTTAAAAGTTGAGTAAACATTCATAATTAACCATTCAAATTTCAATATATAAGCATTTAAGGCTTAAGCAATACACCTTTATTTATAATTAAACCATTAAACAAGTATTAAAATTATAACTTTCATAATTAAAAAAAAAGAATTACATAGTGTAATCAAGATCATCAACTAAATAATCTTCATTTTTTCTCCTCCTTCAAGATCATCACTACATTCAATAACAAAATTAATATCATCATCACCTTACTGATATCGTTGTGGTCCTTCCAAATTGATCCATTAAATATCTTATTGAGTTAGGAGTATATTTAGTTCATCATCTTTCATAATTCACTCCTCCTCTATCGGTACCATGCGGTATAGGCATTTCACTACTACACTACCGGTACCATGCGGTAGAGACATTTCACTACCGGTACCTGGATCAAATTGGTTCTCATACCTACTTGAGTTTAACTTTCTCAATTGCCTAAAGAATAATAAGTAAATAAAAAATAAATTTTAAGAATAAAAACTTAATAAACTGAAACATTGAATTAAAAACTTAATGAGTATTAACATTTAATTGAAGTCACATATTGCAACATATAAAAACTAGGTCATTAAGTTGCTTATGTTTCAACTTGTTGCCCTTTTTTGTGTGAATATGTTCAAAGACACCCCAATTATTTTCACAACCCATTGTACTACTAGTTTGACTCAGAATCCTTATTGTGAATCTCTCAATTTTGGGCAATCACTTTCAAACCTACTACACGAAACATCTAATAGAAGAAGACAAATATAAATATATATTTCACTATAAATATAAGATTTAAGAAACTTAAATATTAAAATAATTTATTTATATATTTATTTGGACCCATATTAGTATGGTTGGAAATGACTATAGACAATCCCATCAAGTGAAGAACATTATCATAGATCTTTATCTCTCGATGTATAAAATTTGCTTTACTCTCATCAAGGACCAAAGGGCTAAATTTGCTCATATAGTTGGAAATAACCCATATGAGTATAAAATTTGTTGAAAATAATTTAAATTAATATGCTTATGCAAATGTTTGTTTCATCTATTTTCAACAATCCTCTACATGGGTACATAATTACTCTTTCTTCCATTAAAATTATTCATGATAACTTTTTAGCCCTATCCATGGTTTCATAAAAATAGCTCATAGATAACTTCTTCTCATTGTCAGTCAATCTCAAAACTTTAACCAAAGGGCATGTGATATTTAATAATCTAATACTCCTAATAATCTATTATATGAGTTCCAAAATATACTTAAGACAATCTTTGAAATCTCATTAAGTTTTTTATTGATCATGTTTTGAGGTAACTCTCCAAACTGTTGTCACTTATTTAGGGTATGGATTATCTATATTGACAAAAAATTAGTTACAAATCGAGTAAGAGCCGAAAAAATACTTCATCATCAGTATATATCTTCATCGTATATAATACAAATGCATGCTTATAAATAAACTTAGCAATATCTTTATCACAATGAGTTTTTGCTTTTACTTCATCATATCTCTCCAATATTTTCAAGGATGAGATCTAGACAATGGATTACATATGGTGTTCAATAAAAAGTATCATAACTGTCTACTAACTCCTTTGCAACTATTTTATAACTGTTTGCTAACTCCTTTACAGTTGTTTTATAGGTAGCTCCATTATCTTTAATTAATTAGACTACATTTTTATACCCAACCTCTAATATTACCTTATTAAAATTTTGCTTTAGAATTTTTATAGTATGATGCTCCTCTGACATATCTAGTTATCTAAAAAATAGAAGTCTAAGACAATAGATAAGGACATTTAATAAAGTCATTATTGTCTATCTATCATGATAGTGTATCTTGTTTTCTTCTCTGATTTTCTTAAAGCCGAATAAAACTCTTCGACCTCAAGGACAGTCTTATCCAATAATTTATCTCTCAACTTATTATAAGATAACATCTTATACCCTAAACCAATGTTAGGAATAACATCTGTCGTTGCTTGAAAATGAAAGAAATTTGTTGCATTAAATGAAATGCATGTATCATAAAACCATCTCTTATTACAAAGTCTACTTGCTCATGTAATTGCTTTGAAGACATATTATCACGAATTTCATATTGAGTACCAAGTGTAGTACTAGGAGGAAAAATAATTGCATACTGGAATACTATTTTCCTCTAGTTCTTCTTCTTCTGCCACTTATAACCTCTTCAACAATCCTGTTTCTCTTAATTGGTGGTCAAGAACTACCATTAACCTCTATCTTACCATCAGAATGAATGATATCACCACTACCAAGTCCAACATACTTTTCCTCAAACATTTCTGTATCTTCTTTTTCTTTTTTCTTCTCAACTATACTTTCAATTGTCAGTAGACATTATCATTTAATGGCTTGTGACACTCTCCTAACTTTGACCATGCAAGAAGCAACCTCTTTCTTAGCCCTACTAGGTGATATTTCAATTGAGAAACTTGATCACTCACTACCTTCTCACAAAAATTATTTTTTATTTTCAATCTACTTCCCTCAATTAAAGTACCCCATTGTCATGCCTGGTCATAAGACTGAGATTTAAACTGCATAACATCCCTTCATGCCATCTTAATTTACTACTTCTTAAATTTTAATAAACCTGAAAATAAAAGCACTTCATAAATTACCATAAACTTCATAAATCTCCAATATTCACTTCATAAACTACCAAAACACAATGTCTCGTACTTCATAAATTACTACAAATACAATAAAAAGATATATACTCACTGCATATATTGCTATTAAAAAAATAAATAAGAAAAAAAGATACAAAATATACATATAAAAGAGAAAAACATAGTACAAACATCACATTGTCGTTGTTATTGCCGCCGTAGTAATGGTGCCATTAAAGACCATTGGAGATATTTCTATCTAGCCAAAAGTCGTCATAGAAAAGTTTAACACTCAAAGAGAAGCTATAAATCCCACATAAACACGGGGTTGTGTATGAACGGAGAGTTTAAAACAAATAGGGTGTATCACCCTATCATAAAATATGAGTCATATCACACGATACAGGCCAGTACATAATGTATTGCGATACATCACAGTATATCGTATCGTGGTATGCCCCATATCATACGATACATAGCAATATTGTATATCACTGCTCGACCCTCCGTGCTTCCATGCACTTATCATTTGCAAATCTGAACTTCTCTTAGTATCAACTTTGTCTTTCTCAATCTATAATTAAGGTGGCAGTCCTGATCTTGCACTTTTTGTTACAACGCTCCACTAGACACTTCTTGCAAAGTGTTGCGTCTGGTTATCACCATCTCCGGACGGATTGGGTCGGACACGCCAATTAAATGTGAACATAGTGGCTTGAGGTGAGTAATTTTGGAGGAAACCGTAAGGCACAGTTGTCCAACATGAGCACTCGTATACTACGAAATTTGTACGTAACTTTTACTGATGTGCATCGAGGTACAGCAGGCAGAACAGCTGTTTCTGAAACATAATGATGCCGGTTCCTGGATTCAGGACTCCGCTTTGATGCTTTCTATGGGCAAAGAGGTTCCTCGGTGTCTGGTAACCTGTTCTCTGGTAACCTGTTCTGCATCTAATCTGGGTGTCTCTATTCTTTTTGGCTTTTCTTTCTCAGTTATTTCTATCACATAGGAAATTCAATTATGTGGGCTTAGCACGGAGCTTGTTATGTATCTTATTAGTGTTTCATATAATATGTGACAAATGTGTATCCATGTTATCAATTTTGTAGCCACTGCGTTGTGGGAACGTCATTCTGATTACGTCTGATTTCGATTTTATCATTTAGGGCTTTTCCTTTAGACCTGTTGCTTTATCAGCCTTGCTCAATTTCCACTGGTTACAGCCAAAGAGTACAGTTTTTCAGCCATTCTGCGTGTGTGTGTGTGAACTGTCAACTGGAAGAAGACTCGGAAAAAATAACCCTCACCGAACAGACAGATGGAGAACTGCTGGATATGGTTCTTGGGGGCAGACCAAATCATGAGCATCTGTCTCTTGCTTCCTCTCTAGTCGCTACTGGCCTTGGAAATGACATGCAGAAGGCTGAGGGATATCTGCTTCTCCGTCTGCCGCCGGGATTGAGGTAACCCTGCCGCCGACGCCCTCTTCTCCTCCTTCTATTCTTCTTCATCTTGTTTGCTACCACCATATTTCTCTTCTTCTTCGGATGAGGGAGGGCACAAGACGAAGAAGAGCGGAGGGTGGTGGTGGAAGAGGGTGTACGTGCAGGTTCAGCAGGCGAATTGCCTCTTTTGCTTGCGTTTGACGCAGAGGGCAGCCTCCCCACTCCCTCAATTTCATCGCAGATTCGCTCGTCCTCTTTGGTGGCGGATGTGAAGGAGGTCAGCAGCCTCCCAATACCTCATCTTCTTGTTATTCATGTGTTGTCTTCCTCTTTTTCCTTTTGCAGATTGTTTAAGCCGTGAGCTAGTCTTCTGTTTATTGTCTGTTGCTTCGACCTTTTATCACTTGAAAGCTGAGATTATTTAGAGATCACCTTTCTTCTACGACGCTATTTCTAGATTTTTAGTTCCTTCAGTCATAGTAGTGTATGGCTGTAGCACCTAGAGTTTTGTCAATATCTTACAAAATTCGACTGCCAAGTATCGGAGCACTTGATAGAGATTTCGCATCGGTTCGAGTTTCAGAGAAATGAAAGTAGCAAACGGGCTAAAAATAGGAACTAACAGTATTACGACTCGAACAAGGTAAGGTCCTTGTTCGGTCTCAAAACAGCGTTGAGTATAATAATGATTCGTTCATATTCAATCGATTGCTGTTGCGGTTGGTGGTTCTAATATTTGTTGAAACAAATAAGGCTTGGATAAATGCTGCTGCTGCTGCAGTAGAAAGCAGCATATGTGGATTCAAATAATCTTTTGTTATTTATTATTGTCTTCATTTTAAGGGTTTTAGATAGGTTTTCTCTTTGTTAGTATCATTGTTTTTATTTCTTATCATGTTTGGTGCTTTGGTAGCTATAGAGCTTCTAGAAGTCATGCATTTGTTCTACCATATTGAAGTGACTTGCTTTGCTACTATTCTTTCATGATAAATTTCATAAGACATGCTTTGTGCATACCGCTTCAGCCTCCAGCACATCTCATTAGATCATCCTGCATTTCAGACATTTCTTAGGTGAAAGTTGCTAAATTCTGTGTCCAAACTTGTTTCAAGTTCAAATCTAGTTTTGCGTTAGCTATTCACCTCAAGTGCAACTACAAGCAGTTCTGTTTGCGAACTTGTTATGAACATTATAAAGTGTCTTCTAACTCTCTTAGATGAAAGTTGCTAAATTTTCTGTGTTGGGAAACTTTTTAAGCACGAACTATTGGGGAATTTCTGATTCTTAGTCCCTCATTCAAAGAAAGCTTAAGCATTTTAGCTGCATTTTCAGCTCTTAGCAACAAACAGAATTGTGAATAGCATATGGCACTCCTTCGTACACCAAAACACTAAATACTAAAACAACAGCATAAACACAAGCAATACTTGACAAACAATCAAAGCTGTCACTCTTGGAAGTGATTTATATCGCCGTTAAAGAGCTGAAAGAAAGAACTATATTTGCTGAATTTTGCCCCAGCAAGCATAGAATCCATGTGGCCGACCCCATCTAGTATGGGAAAAGGCTAAGTTGTTGTTGTCGCCTCCAACGTGCATATAAGTCTACTGAGCTGATCTTTGAAGTTTTGAACGTGATGTCCTCAATTCATGTAATTCATTCGGTGTATGCTGCTTTGTAGGGCGTCATCTTGATGATACTTGGGTTGCTTACACTGGGGAAAAAATAAACAAGGGTGTCAAGTGGCGGTGTGCTAGCTCAGGCATCCCAAGTGGGAGATTTGGACAATCTTGTGTTGTTGAAGATGTTCTTGTCCTCTTTGGTGGCATAGACGACAACGGAATCCGCAAAAAACGATACATGGGTTGCTCATGTTACACGTGAGGAATTGCATGGCATAAGAATCACTTGGAATCAATTGGAAGTGGGTTTCCCTTCCCCTCAACCTCGAGGAGCCCATGCAGGATGCTTCGCAGGCAAAAGGAGGATGGTGATCCATGGTGGGATAGATCAAGAGGGACATCGGTTAGAAGATGCCTGCTGCTGGAGCTGTCGGAAAATGTATTATCAGGGAGATGGCAGGAAGTCATAACCTCTCTATCTCCATTAGCCGTTTGGCGCTGTTTGGAGGAAGAGGACTGGGTTATGAGGTGTTGAATGATGCATGGTTCTTAGATTTGACCAACGAGCAGCCATTATGGATTAAGCTGCCTATTCCTTCTAACGTACATGATGCACCACTTCCTCGTGTTGGTCACTCAGCAGCGGAATTGCTTGGTGGAACGGTGCTCATTTTCGGAGGCGAAGATTCATACAGGTGCAGGAAAGATGACTTTTGGGTTCTTGATCCTGGTGCGACCCAGCAATCAACTTGGAAAAATGCATCACGAAAATTGTGGAAGAAACTGAATTTAGAGGGCCATCTTCCAAATAGCAGATCTTTTCATAGAATATGTGCTGATAGGTCTGGATGCAAGATCTATATTTTTGGTGGAATGGTGGATGGTGTCGTTCATCCAGCAGAGTCATCTGGGTTGAGGTTCGATGCGGAGCTGTATCTCGCCGAACTTGTGCTTCGGTTGTAGATGATAAGAAAATTATCAGTTTTTGACAAAAGTTTCTGGTTAGTGAAAAGAAGCTGTATACTGGCATTGCTTTAGAACTTTGTAATCATAGTAATTTCAAAGCGTCATGATTCCCAGGTTAACTCTACAAGAATGGGATGGGAGTCCGCCTATCACTTTTCTCTTGGATTTATGGTAATTTTGACCAAAGATGGATTCTGGAGTTTGAACAACTAAGCCTTTTCCCATATAAGATAGATTCTAGAATTGCGACTACAAATTCGTGTAGCTTAAACTACTTGTGAAACTAAATCCCTATCTCCATTTTGGCTCGGTTTGGGAAAATGAATGAGAAGCTTCTTGTTGTAGCTAAAACTGGGCCGATAGAACAAGCTCAATGCAGCTGAAGGAGGATGTACATCCTTAATTTAAGAAATATTGAAATTACCCTTGAGTTGTTTCTATCTCCTCTTTGCACCCAATTCCGTTCACTTTTCTTTACTCCGATTGATATTTCGTTTGTTTTCAGTTATTATTGTTTTCTTCATAGTCAGAGAATATGCAATTATACTTTTATAAATCTCATCTCGAAGTAAAATGAAAGAGGAAAAAAGAAAAAAGAAAAAGAAACAGATTGAAGGAAAAGGTGTAGGAGGTTGACTTTATCATATTATTTTGTCAGCTTTTGAAGGTTTATGTTGGTTTTATGTATTTTTTTGTTTTTATAATATTTTATGATTTTGGGTCGAAAAAATGCTCATTGGATTTTCGAGTGAAGATGCGACTTAGGCACACCTCTCATTTGAGAGAGACCTGACCCAATCACATCTCACCTAAGAGAGACTTAGTTCTATCACTTCTCCCTCTTCGGTGAGATGTGGTAAAATGGCGTCTTTCTCTTAGGTGAGATACACTTGGATCACGTCTTACATGTTATATTTATATATACACCTTATATCCAGTCATGTATTACAAAATAAAAACAACTCTAGTGATAACACTTATAGTGGACTATATTATGAAAAGACGATGACCAATGAAAATATTTGTTGTACAATAGATAAAGAGATTGAAATTGATTGTGGTGTATCAGGTGATCTATTTTTTGATTGGTTGGATGATAAAATAAAAAAGACATTTATTGACTGCGAGAGTGATATACTTGATTATTAACTCATATTTATGATAGAGGATGTATATAGAAGACATAATGAGCTTATTAAGTATGTAAAAAATGTTGGCAAGAAGTCTAATATTGTTATGGTATTTAGACTTGTATCTTGAATAATAATTAGAAGTTTATTATAGTGAACAAGATATAATTGATGGTTATTGTTCAATAGTTATTGTAAAAAATGTGTATAGCACACGCAATAGAGGATACAATCAATAGTTATTAGAAGTTGATTGTAGTGAAAAGATATATAACTATCCTCTCTAGACTTGTATCTTAAAGGTCATGTTTTTGCAGGTAGTTTGAGTGAATCTAAGTATGGTGGTATATGTGCTATCATTATTCACCACAATATTTTCTAGCAATAATAACAATATTTGTGTACTAAATAAATATTATTTAAGTATTTAGTATATCCAATTTGTTCACTAGTCTTCTCTTCTCTTCTATGTTCTTGTAGATGCACATGGTTAATGACTCTTTGATATCTCACATATTTTCATCTTGACAATGATATCGACATGAAAATGTTGATAATTGAGATCAATCGTTCCACACACGTATTGAGATGTACATATAGATGAGAGGACCAAGAGATGATATTCTACATGCATGCGCTCTGAGTGTTGTAAAGCTAGTGCTAATGTATCGTGTACGATAATAAGACATTAGTAAAAGAAAGCAGTTATGAGTAACGTTAGTATTCTCATAAAATCAAGACAAAATTAAATACTAGGATAATATGGATGAATATTAATTTACCTCCATTAAGAATGATATATCATATTGTCTAGTTTGAGAAGGATAAGCCTAACTCAAATGACTAATGAAATCTCTTAAAATAAATTGATGTGTTCGAGCAATATACTACTTCACGTAGAACTCATCACACTCATGAGGATACGTTGTTGGCATACCAAAGTGCTCAAGCTTAAAACAGTATGAGCATTGCACTTCTCAAGTCATGTCGCGTGACTCATATTGTACCTTATATGCATAGAGTTTTGTTGGACTATTTGCAACATACAATATTATTGGTGCAACTGTGATGCCTAGAAGCTAGTTGAATTGTCAAAGTACCCAATCTAGCATATATGGTTTCACAACATCAACACCAAATGCAACTGTAGTATCTCGATAACTTATACACATTATTACCCAAGTACTTCACACAACCATATGTCTTCCAGTCAATCTATATTGTATAAAAACAAAGATAAAAATGTGTGATATCAAGTCTTTGTATACTATAAAAATAAAAGAGATAGTTTTAGTATGATCACTTATATATTTTGTCATCATCAAATCTATTTGCTTATAGTAAATAACAACCTAATCGATAGAAGAATGTATGTGACAAATATTTTCCATCCACCCGACCTACTCATAGTTCTCCATCAACTCATTATGATTGTATGTTGAATTTAAAGGCTTAGAAATATTTATACGATTACATATAACTTAGTTGTTGAATTATCATAACAACAAGAGTACAAATTGTTACATAGAGTAGAGTAATATACATACTAAGTTGTTATGCTTCAATTCACGATGCTTTCTTAACTGTCTATATAAGTATACTAATGTTGTTTCACCCCAACCATGACTACCAACCTTTCAAACATTATGAGTCAATAGTTGTACGATCATTATTGCTACTATGTCTCTAGACTTATGATGATATAATGTACAATCAAGCGAATGTAACAAATAAAATGAAGTTTTATTCTCATTTGTGACTATCCTTATCTTAAAATTGGTTCACAACACCTCAAACTTTGTGGTTATGAACTTAATCTCTAAAATTACTTCATTGATGCTCATATCCAATATATCACTCAAAATGCCTTTCATGCGTCAAGCAATTATCTCTAGCGTTAAAGCTACAAGTTCACCGTGTATCGAAAGAACAAGGATTTCATTGACATAGTGAAGGGTGATAGTCATCTCACCCATAACATATGAAAGTTGTTTATATTTGGTTGCCAACGCTCGATAAAAGCATGCAACAATGTATAATCTATAACTTCGTACAATAAATCTCTACACAATCATATCTGCAATATCAACACAATTACTAAGCCTCACATCCGTTTGCTTCACTAACCATGCTTCATCTATGACCTGTTACCAGTTTTTAGAATGTTGCATATTTATATTTACATAATCAATTTGAATCCTTAGCATTATACTACAAATTTAGAAATTTGCTAAAGTTTAAAATTACGTGATCTTACCATATTTTATGGGCGATGTAACCTTCGAAACTAGGGAGTAGCCCCAGCATATCAAGCACTTTCTCACCATCACTATTTGTATTGTCCTTCTCAAACTCTGAAGTATTTACATCGTTGCCATATTGTGAAGGCCTGACTTCTTCAATATGTGTATCAACCAACATATCTTCATTTTATCCTTCGTAATGATTCTCTATATGCTACATTGTTAAGTTTTATATATGATGTAATATTACACCCTTCTACTCATGCCCTATGAAACATACCTAGATATGAAAAAGAATAATAAGTGAAATATGTATGAGTGCATTTTATACAACAAAAAATCATCATAAAAATGTGGTACAACCACATCACTTAAAATAAGAGATATGCACCTTAACAACTTCTCTCACATTAAGGACTCGTGAATAAGGTACATATTCAACTAGGACATAGTCACCGCGTTTTCACCAAAAAAGAAACATGGCAAAGGCATGTTTCTCCTATAAGAGAGATGCTCCTATGTCACATCTCGAGTCAAAAACTCGATGAAATATTTTCATTGTGAAGTCGTGTTCCCAACTAGGATAGAGTCATCATATTTTCACCAAGAAAGAAACATGACAAAGGCACATTTCTTCTATAGGAGAGATGCTCCTATGTCACATCTCGTGTCGAAAACTCGATGAAATATTTTCGTTAAGATTCTATTTGAAAATGAACTTGATAAAGTAAAAAACTATATAAATTAAACCAAATCAATAACATACCTATAAAAAATCAATGTAACCTTCTTTGAATCAGCCTTGTTCTTTCTCTTCTTTTTTTCTCTTTTTTTTCTTTTTTTCGATCAGTTTCATTGAGTTGTTAGGTTGGAAGTTGATGTAGATCAAACAATGGATGGTTGAAGTAGCTCGTATGAGACGAAAGAATGACATAAAACTTATTGACGGTGGTTCGTACAAAAAAAGAGAGAGAAAGGGTTCAAATGATTTTGGGGGTATTGCGGTAAATACTTGATTTCTATGAGAGTATTTTAAAAAACAAGCAAAAAATAATGTGTACATATATCAATTTGGGTGCATGTATCAATCTAGTTTTTCTAACATATGCTCATTTCAATATGCATATATGCTAAATTAGATGAGCCAACATGGGGTTAACATGACTAAGCTACATGAGTCTACAGCAAGCAACTTAGTGACACGTCAAGCCATGGTGGGTTGGGGGGTCACCTTGCTAACAAGCTCGCGTAGGTTTTTGTAAGCAAAGTTTTTAAGTCCACATAAGATCGAAAAATTTTGTTTATACCTTTCAAAATGCCTGTCTCTTTGTACTCTTTCCTTTGCATCTCTTCTCAGTTGCTCCAAAAGATCATGAATTGCAGCGTTCCAGAGTCAAGATCTTCGATCGGGATCTCAAGAGAAAGCATGTGGGATTTACTTCCTTTTTTCCTTTCTCGTGTACTTCTTTCTTAATCGACCGCCTTTGACCTAACGTTGTGAAAACTTCTTCTTTTTTTAATTCTGAATCGCTATAGTGCGATAGAGCAACATGGTTGATGGGCAACAAAGACAAGTTCATTGAGGCAATCGCGAAAAATCTTGTGGATCGATTATAAGTGAGTAGTAGAAGACCCTAAACCCTCTCTTGTTTTACAATTGATTGGTCGATTTAGTGCTACCCATATGCTTGTACTTGATCCAATATTGTTAACTCATCAATGACCAATATAAATAAATATAGACTTAAAGTTGATCCCTGATGTAATCCAATCTTAACTTCAAAGGAGTATGTCATTCCTTCATGAATCCTTACATAAGTTTTTGCACCATCGTATATGTCTCTTATAAGATGTAGGTATGTCAATGGAATACCTCTCCTTTCCAAAGAACATTTCTTAGCACTCTATTGTAAGCTTTTTCTAGATCAATAAATATCACGTAAAGTTTTTTTTTGCTCTAAAATATTTCATAAGACGTTTTAATAGGTAAATCGCTTTAATAGTAGATCTATCATACACGAGTCTGAATTAGTTCTTTGTTATACTTAATACTTGTCTTAACCTACGTTAGGTAATTATTTCTCATAATTTCACAGTATGACTCATTAACTTGGTACCTCGATAATTCACACAATTATGAATGTCTCCCTCGTTCTTATATATGGGTATAAGTGTACTCACTCTCCATTCCTTAAGTATCTTTTGGGTTCTTCATATTTCATTAAATAATCTTGTGAGCCAAGTGAGCCTCATTTCTCTTAAAGTTTTCCATACTTCTATAGGAATATTGTCTGTCCTATAGATTTACTTTTATATATTTAATAACATCTTTAACTTCATTTTTTTAAATATACCGATAGAAATTGTATTTTATATACTTTTCTGATTTAGCTAACTCTCCTAAACTAATACTATTGTATGCATTTTCATTAAAAACTTATAAAAATAAATTTTCAGATATTTTTGATATCATCATTTGTCATTAGAATCTTCTCATCCTCATCTTTGATGCATTTAATAAAAGTAAGATCTTTAGTTTTCTTATCTATATCCTTAACTATCTTAAGATATCTCTTTCACCTTCTTTTGATTTAAACTTTTATATAAATCCTCCCAAATTTTGGTTTTTGCTTCACTAATGACTTTTTTTTGCTTTTTTCTTTGCTTTCTTATAAGCCTCCCAAGTTTCATTAGCCTTCTTAGCATAATGCAATTTGTAACATATTTTCTTTGCCTTGATTTTATCTTACATCATTTTACTCCACCAACAAGCTTATTTTTGTGTTGGTACACCTCTTTTAGATTCACCTAATACATCTTTTGTCACTTCACTAATATGCATAGTCATATTGTTTCACATATCAAAAGGTGTACCTACATAATTCGAAGCATATCTTTGAATAACTTTATGTTTAAATATATCTTTTTTCTCACATTTGAGGTTTCACCATTTAGTCTAACTAGATCTATACACTTATCCTTCTTTATCAACTTTTTTACCTATAAATCCATTACTAAAAGTCGATGTTGAGTAGTGATGGAGAAAATGTTATATTATAGAAAGATTCATAATTACGAGCTTTAGCCCAACTGTACATTTAATATGACATGCAAAGTTGAGGAGCAACTCCATAATGAGTGGAATGATATCATCACATAATCCACCTTGAAGTGCGGCTAGATCACAGGACTATCTCTTATGATGACCCCACATGCCCTTCCTCTTGGTGTTATTGTGGTCCCCAACCCAAAGATATTTGTCTGTTTTGATGATATCTTAGCCTCCATAGATACATTATCACCTTTTCTAACCATTCTTATAATAAAATAAAAAATATTTTATTCATATATGTAAATATGCAAGAAATGAGAAAAGCAAGAATGATGCATCACATATGCACCATGTAGAAAAGAGGGGCGTGACCTACATGTGTCAAACGCGTCCTTCGTGCATCCCTTCCAATGAGCAATCATAGTCTTATGACGCTGCCTTCAACAGTCAGTCACAACTTGGGTGCGTCTATGTCTTTGAGATGTTGTGGCTTGATCACGTTTTTTTTCTAAGAAGAAAAAGAAGCTAAAAAAAAAAGAGGAAGAAAAAGAAACAAAAAAAACATCTTTAACGTTGACCAATTTCAGTTTTACTTAAATCAACCGCAAAAGATCAATCGTGAATGCAAACACTTATTTAGTATTGATGCCAATTACAGAGATGAACAGTTGGTTCTATCATGCTCCAAATATCAGACATTGGAAACATGATTGACACCTCACCAAAAAGCTAGATCAATCTCAGTGGATTTCTAAATTATCGTAACAACTAATAATTTAAACGGCCTTTCTTAGAAAATACGAGTTGTACCTCTCTCATACGGTAAGGTCGAGAATCTCTCTTCATACGCTAAGGTCTAGTCTTTACCATCGGAATAACTTCACCGCGCAAGGGATCCTTACAAGAGATGCCTAGATCCTTACAAGAGATGCCGTTAAGCCGATAACGAGTTTACGGACGAAGTGGAGAATTGCACCGTCGAAAGAATGGGAGAGGGACAATTGGTGTGAAAGGGGGCTAACGGTGGGAAGATCGAGAGAAAGTGAGTGACGGTGACAGTGTAATGGGCATTTTGGAAAAATTGCATTAGGGGTGTATTGGGTGTTTGTATAGTAAAACCAATACTTCTTACATTCCTTTTGGTTTTCTGCCCTTTCCCCTCTCTAGTACACCGCCTTTTTTGTGCGGAGGCGACAGAAAGTTTTGTCGATGCTTGTCTTAAGGAATCCCTTTTTCCTCCTTGTCCTCTTGGTACCAGATTCGACCTTCTTCGTCCCCCTCGCATTAGGGGATCTCTGGCTTACAATCTTCGTCTCTCTTTGTTCTTTAGTGCAGAAAAATAGTCACCAACAATCTCTACAACAGTTTTTCGTCTTTTTCTCTTTCTGGGCATGATTTATTTCTTCTTAATCTGTCTGTTTCTCTCTATTTCGGATTGTTTGAGTCGTTGAGGATGATTCCATGGGGTGGTGTGAGCTGCTGTTTGAGTGCAGCTGCGTTATACCTCTTAGGAAGAAATAGCGGAAGGTACGTGTAATCGTTAATTTGAGTGTTCCCATGGGCAATTTGAGGTGTCTTTTTATTTGCTCTGGTGATATATAGTGGATATTATGATCTTTCTTGTTGATGGTGGTGGGCGTTTTTGCGAAGGGATGCGGACGTTCTGAAGACTGTGACCAGGGTTAACCAGTTGAAGGATTTGGGTAAGTGGCTTGTTCAAAGGTATGGCCTCAAAAACGAGATGAACATTTAATTACTTATAAGAGTGGCTTATCACAAACACAAATTGATTACTTTATTTGTAGACAAAAAGATAGAGCGTGTTGTAAAGATTGTAAGGTAATTCCAGGAGAAAGCTTAACCACCCAACATCGACTTTTAGTTATGGATTTACAAATAAAAAAATGGACAAAGAAGAAAAGAGTGGATCGAGCTATTCGGACTAAATGGTGGAACCTCAAAAGCGAGAAAGAATATATTTAAATAGAAAGTCTTTCGAGGAGATGTTTGGAATTATGTTGGCACACCCTGTGATATGTTGAACAATATGGCTATACATATTAGGAAAGTGGCGAAAGATGTGTTAGGGGTATCTAAGGGAGGTGTACCGGCACAAAAAAAAGCTTGGTGGTGGAGTGAAGTAGTACAAAATAAAATCAAGGCAAAGAGGGCATGTTACAAATTACATTATGCTAAGAAAACTAGTGAAACTTTAGAAGCTTATAAGAAAGCAAAGAAGGAAGCGAAAAAGGCCGTTAGTGAAGCAAAAGCTAAGATTTGGGATGACTTATATAAAAAACTCAACTTAAAAGAGGGTGAAAGAGATCTTTTTAGGATAGCTAGGGCTAGAGATAAGAAAACTAAAGATCTTAATTATGTTAGATGCATAAAAGACGAGGATGAAAAAATTCTAGTGGCAAATGATGATATAAGAAATAGATGGAAAAACTATTTTTATAATCTTTTTAATGAAAATAAAGATGTTAGTATTAGCTTAGGAGATTTAGCCAAATCAGAAAAGTATATAAACCACAATTTCTACCGACGTATTCAAAAGAATGAAGTCAAAGAGGCTCTTAAACATATGAAGAGTGGTAAATCGGTAGGACCAGATAATATTCTTATAGAAGTTTGGAAAATACTAGGAGAAATAGGAATCACTTGGCTCACAAGACTATTTAATGAAATATGGAAAAACTAAAAGATGCCCGAGGAATGGAGAGTAAGTACACTTATACCCATATATAAGAACAAGGAAGACATTCAAAATTGTGCGAATTATCGAGGTATCAAGTTAATGAGTCATACTATGAAATTATGGGAAAGAATTATCGAACGTAGGTTAAGACAAGTATCAAGTACAATAGAGAACCAATTTGGATTTATGCCAGGCAGATCTACTATTGAAGCGATTCACCTTTTGAGACGTCTTATGGAACATTTTAGAGCAAAAAAGAAAGACCTTCACATGATATTTATTGATCTAAAAAAAGCTTATGATAGGGTACCGAGGGAGGTTCTTTGGAGAACTTTGGAAAAAAGAGGTATCCCATTGACATATATTAACCTTATAGGAGACATGTATGATGGTGCAAAAACATGTGTGAGGACTCATGAAGGAACGACAGACTTCTTTGAAGTTAATATTGGGTTACATCAAGGATCAACTTTAAGTCCATACTTATTTATAATGGTGATGGATGAGTTAACAAAACATATTCAAGATGAACTACCTTGGTGTATGTTATTTGCAGATGACATTGTATTAGTGGAGGAATCTAAGGAAAAAGTTAATAGCAAATTGGAACTATGGAGAGAAGCATTAGAAAGCAAAGGCCTCCGACTTAGTAGAACAAAGACAGAATATATGAAATATAAGTTTGATCATTTGGCTACTTTAGAGGACATAGAAATTAAAATTGGCACACATTGCATTCCCCAAAAGGAAAGTTTTAAATACCTAGGGTCAATTTTTCAGAGTGATGGAAGAATTGATGGAGATGTTACATATAGAATTAATGCTGGTTGGTTAAAATGGAGGGGAGCATCAGGTATTCTTTGTGATAAGAAGATACCATTAAAATTAAAAGGTAAATATTATAGAGAAGCAATTAGGCCTGCCATGTTTTATGGTTCTGAGTGTTGGGCAGTTAATTTTCAACATGTACAAAAGATGTCTGTGACAGAAATGAAGATGTTGAGATGGATGAGTGGTCATACAAGAAAAGACCGTATACATAATGAGGTTATTAGAAACAAATTAGGATTGGCACCAATAGAGGATAAAATGAGAGAACATCGTTTAAGATGGTTTGGACATATAGAAAGAAAATCAAAAGAAGAACCTGTAAGAAGGTTAGAAAAACTAAATTTGAAAAGTATTAAAAGAGGTAGAGGACGACCACAAAAGTGTTGGAAAGAAACAATAAAGAATGATCTAGCTTATTGGGAGTTAACTGCTAACATGACACACGATAGGGATTTGTGGAAACAAAGAATCCATGTAGCCGACCCCGTCTAGCATCGGAAAAGGCTTAGTTGTTGTTGTTGTACTGTATTTTATGCTTGGGGAAGTTAGTGAAGCAATTTGAGTCTTTGCTCCTATTGAAAGTCCTTTCCTGGTGATTCGTGTGGCGTCTGTTTTGATCCATCAAGTCATTGGCTATCGATGTTTGGGGCTCTTCTTTGGAAATTTAGTTGCTTATTGATAATCTTGACCTTCGGTTAGATAGTTTAAAGGAACTTTATTTGAATTATTTGTTCCTCTTCTTGACACTTAGCCGGCTCACGTAATTAAGATGGTTTCTTGTGGTTTTGGTAGGTTTTGTTACACGTTAGTTTATTTAGCTGATTGTTGTAGTTGCAAAATTACGTTGAATACTCTCCTTGTTGAGGATGCTTTGGTAGAGAAGCGCATCTTGTGCTTGTTGCTGGCTTGCTTTTCCTGTTCTCTGCTGGTAGAGAAGCCTAAATCATTTTCTTTTGGGTTAATAGTTCATCCTCTTATTAACTGGCGAACGTTTTCCTCAGAACTTTTCTTGCCTTCGTTTGCTGCAATTACGGGAGGGAGAATTGGCATAAGATGCTTCACTAGAGGGCTTTGGTTCTAGTTGTAGTTATCATTCATATGCTGTTAGAGTATACATTTGTTTTGCTTGTATATGCCCTATAGTATTAGTAGGTTATGTGAGCAAGGGGGACAATCTGTTATGGTTCGTGTACTTTCATGTTTAATTTCTTATAGACCATGGACCTCTGTCCTCTATGCTTCTATCCACTTGCCATTTGCAAATCTGAGCTTCTTTCAGAATCAACTTGAGTGATTCTCAATCTGTAACTAAATGGCAGTCCTGACCTTACACTTTTGTCACAGCACTCCTACTAGACACTGCTTGCAAAGTGTTGCCTCTGGTTGTCACCATCTCTGGACGGGTTGGGTCAGACATGCCAATTAAATGTGAACATAGTGGCTTGAGGGGAGTAATTTTGGAGGAAACGGTAAGGCACAGTTGTCCATCATGAGCACATGTGATACTATGTTTGAAATTAGTATGCAACTTTTTCTGATGGGTAATCGTGGTATTGCAGTTAGAACAACACTTTCTGAAACATAATGATGCTGGTTCCTGGATTCAGGACTCCGCTTTGATGCTTTCTATGAGCAAAGAGGTTCCTTGGTATCTGGTATCCTGTTCTGCATCTAATCTGGGTTTCTCTTTTCTTTTTGGCGTTTTGCTCTTTCCTTTTAGTTTCTCAGTTTGTTCTATTACAAAGGAGAGTAGGAAATGTAATGGAATATATGTGGATTTAGCATGAACGTTATTATGTATCTTAACAAATGTTTCATATAATATGTGACAAATGTGTATCCATGTTATCAACTTTGCAGCCATTGGGTTGTGGGAACATCATTCTGGTTACATCTAATATTGGATTTTTATCATTTAAGCCTAAGGCTTCCTTTAGACCTTTTTCTCTATCAGCGTTGGTCAGTTTCCACTGTGTGGTTTCACTGGTCACTTATTTTGAGAGGGCGTTCTTGATTGAAGTTGCAATTGATTTCATCAAGCCAATACAGGATGATGGAACTGGAAGGGTACTTGTTGTAGGAGCTAGGCAAGCTACTGGGTTGGTTTAACTGTTGCAAGTGAGGTTTTTGAGGAGTCAGGGCGTTCTCTTGTATGTGGTACATTGGATTATTTACAAGGGTTCAAGGTGTGTTCAGTAAATATTGTTTATAGAAAACATAATTCAAGTTTTATTCTTGTTAATGCAGTCTTCTCTCAGATTCTTGGAGTGAAACGAATTGAGAGAGTTCTTTCCGCTGGTACTTCTTTGACTGTTGTTGGGGAGGTAAGCACGTTGCTAGAAGATATGGAGCTGAATTTATTCTGATTAAGGAAATGCAGGCATTATTCTCAATTGTTGTTTGGCTCTCTGTGTTGATATTGATGACCAACAATCTGTTTTGTGACTATGTTTAATGTGTCACTTCCATTGTTTGTATTCATTCCTTTTGCTTCTTAATTTTAATGTACATTTCAACTACCAAATATTTCCAGATGAAAGCTTTTAATCTTCCCACCAGTGTTGTTCGACACATATCGTATCGTGTATCGTTTTGGTCTCATATTGTATCGTTGTGTATCATAATTTAATACTAAAAAGTTAGTAAAAATCCAAAAAAAAAGAAAAAACAGGAAAAAGTCTGATAATTGCAAAGAATTCATATAAACACAATATTGTGGATTAGTTGAATACTAACTCTCAACATGTGCATTCATAATATGTTTTTAGTACCTGGATACTTTGTTGTACTTGTTTTCTCATTGTTTGGTCATGATATGCTTATATCTATATGTATATTTCATGTTTATGTAGATTTTCTTATCTCATCAAGTGGTGGTGTTTGCCAATAGAAATGCACTGCAGATAACAGGTCACATACATGTTAATGTTATAGGATTTAGTTACTGCAATTAAAAGTTAAAACTAATGTCAACAACAAAGAAGGAATGAAGACATTCAAGATGAAACACCTTGATATTTATATTATTGGTAGATGGTATTGTTTGTGCTTTGTATTGATGGATGAGTCAAAAGAAATAGTTAACTGAAAAACTTGAGTTGTGGAGAGAAATTGAGAATAAAGTGTTTTGAATTAGTAGAATGAAAACAAAATATATGAAGTGCAATTTTGATGATCTCTGAATTAGTAGAATGAAAACAAAATACATGAAGTGCAAGTTTGATAATCTCATTGAAATAGATGATACAAAAGTTAAAATTGGTAGGTATTGCATCACTCAAAATGATAAATTTAAGTAGATAGAGAGGTGCCTCAAGGGTTCTGTGTGATAAGAAAATACCATTAAAATTGGAAGGCAAGTAGCAGTTAGACCAATGAATATTGGACATTCAATCATCAGTATGTGCTAAAGATGTCTGAGGCAGAGGTGCCTCAAGGGTGCCTAATATGCCGCTTTGCTACAAAGAAAATTCAGTGACAAGTTAATGCTAGTTCACCTAGATTGCATAGTCAGGCAGACCTTTCAACCAAGAAAACAAGGAATCGTACATTTGGTTTGGGAAATGCAGAACCCCTATACGTAGCTGAAGCTGATTGAAATGAATTATTGGAAGCAACTATGGGTTCAATTTCAACTGAGGTTCCAGCTAACAGGGTTCAAGTATTACAGTACTTAAATGTTAAACCATCAGAATGCAGAATATGTTTGCTGTCTCAGATATCAATAATCTTAATGGTGGAACTCGAGCCTAGTAGATTACTGAGAACAGAGAATGGTTCCAGTGTGAAGCCATCTCAGATGAGGGAGTCTTGTGGGCAGAGCATTAAAGGCTTTCAACACCACCACCTCACTTAGCTGAGCTGCATATTGATAGTGAGGAATATCTGCAGGATATGGTAAAAGTTTTTCATGGCTGTATCACACGATGCGGCATGATACGTATCTTACGATACGGTGTGATATGGATAACACTGCTTTCCACCTTATCACTAGTGTCTAGATAACAACATTCAGCGGGTTGTGCATAGACAAACTGTCACTCGGATAAATGCAGTAACTGTTAAGAGTGACTGTCAGGGCCTGCCATGGCCATGGAGCCATCAGGCCAAACGGCGGCTAGCCATAGCCAGCATCTAACAGCTACTGTTCTAGCCGTTAGATGTTGGCCGACTGCTACCTATTGTGTATAAATACTCCCCCTTGCTGCCTTAATGTAAGCCTTGAAGGCTCTTGGTAAATTTTATTCTCTATTGCTGTGTGAGACTTTTATTGGGTGTGCTATGGGAGTGCTTAAGGCACATTGCGTGGACCATTAAGGTCATTGAGAAATCATCAAGAAGCTGATTTTGCTATATGGTATCAAAGCCTAATTGTGGGTTTTGATTATACTGTGTTGCATCGGAAAGCGTGCCAAGGAAGGATTGTGATCGTGTGAACTGTTTTTCAAATCAAGTAAGGATATTTTGTTGCCCTTTTGATTTCCTTATGGAAGAAAAGAGTTTTGGCTTCCGTTTAACAAACTCCAACTATAAAACTTGGGCTTAGTCTATAGAAAATTACCTATATTTCAAAAAATTGTGGGGTTATGTTAGCGAAACAAAAATTGAACCTTCTACTAATTGAAGTCTAGAGCAAAAAGAAGAAGAATATGGACATAGAACCAATGTTATAAAAAGCATATTGGTGCTCATATTGCACTGGGCATCGATCGTACTGTATCGTATGGTACGATACATTGCAATTTTTTTAAATTTTTTGATAAAAAATTTTGAAAAAATATTAATAAATCAAAAAAGAATTGAAATTAATGAATAAAACATATATATAACACAATCAACATTAAACAAAATCGAACCCAAAAGTGTGATTTGAAACAAATAATTCCTAATAAATGACTAACTCAATAAGAATATTTAGAGAGATTGTGAAAAGAGAACACTATGAGGCTGAGCATAACAAAGTTAAATAACATCTCATAATAGACAATCATCCATATCATAACATGAATACTGAATATCTTTAATTAATAAACAACAAAGTTACAACTTGCAATCATCCATACCAGAATGTTACAAAGTTACAATTAAAAGTTAAAATAATCATCCACAACGTGGGTCATAATCAACAAAATCATTGTAATTGACATAGTCAAGATCACCATCACCATCATCATCTCCTCCCTCTTTCTCCACAATTGGATTCGTTCATCCAACACCATCTTCATTATCATCTCCAACTCAAAGTTGTGATTCAACTTATAGTGTCCTCCAGTTTTCATCCTCTAAATTGATGGGGGCTCCTCCTCTTTGACCTAATCATCAAGATTATAACATTTTCGTAGCTCAACGGGTCATATGGCACATTCCTTGCCCTTCTCGCATCCTTTTGCATTTGTCTCTAAAGAAAGAATATCCAAATTATAAAGAATATCAAATGCAACATCAATCACTCATTATTAATAATAAAGAACTAGGCAATAATAATACATATTCGTAAAGTTGTTACCTTTGCCTTAACTTCATATTATACGTAATGTATACCAAATCACGCAATCGAGCATGTTCCAGTTTGTATATCTTTTTCATGTGAATGCTTTCGAAAAAGCTCTAATTTCTCTTACACCCACTCAAATGGTATGTTTGACTCAATATACGTTAAGCAAACCTTAACAAGTTCAATGTATCTATACCAAAGTGAGTCCACCATTCATCTAAAATAAAATACAATAATGATTAATAAGAAATACTTAAAGTCAATCAATTGACTTAAATAAATATTAATAAAAAATATATAATACCTGGTTGCATTTGTGAGCGGAGTTGGATTGCAATTGGCCTTCCAAAATCTCAAAGATTCTATATATATTTGCTTAAAAATAAATGGATATTACAATGAGTAGATGAATCTTGTACAAGGTCAATTGCATTTAATATATCCTTTTTACTTCTTCGTCCTCTATAAAGTTGGGAGAAAATTGAATAGAAGGGTTAAAGAAATATACAGTATCAAGCAAATTATGATTCATTTGATGGTTCCAACGTGCATCAATTGTCTTCCAAACCTTTTTTAGAAGTAACCACTTACGGTTAAGGTTTGCTTGTATTTTCAATTTGGCTTTATCCATAGCATCATATATATAAGGCATAACATACCTATCTTCACTATCCACCATCCTCATTACCTTAACTAAAGGTATAATCATCCTAAAAAATTTGCTATAATTTTCTAAAAAATCAGCATTGAAAACAATATCTACCATAACAATACCCTCTTTCTTTCTAGACCAACTAATAAAGCCCCATTCATCAGATGCAAACAATTTTTTCAATGTATTTTTCTGTATGACAAGACTTTATACGGTAATGACATTCGTAGTCAACGAAAGCTTAATCAATTCTCTTCCACCTGTATGAATTTGCATCAAATGTAATACAAAAGAATGATTATAAATAAACTTTGTGACATTTCTGCATGCATCTATAGTCCCTCTTATTTCATTCATTGCACTCAAATCTTCAAGCATTAAGTCTATGAAATGTGAACACATTAAGTCCATACTAAGGATGGATGGTTCGCCTCAAGCATCTTACCAGTTGCGCTAAAATTTGCAGCATTATCAGTAATAAATTGAACAACATTTGAAACACCTACGTCCTCAACAACTTCCTCAAAAATAAGAAGTAAATTATCTACAATTTTATCAATATAAAACAAGTCATATGATTTCAAAAATAGTATTCTCTTTAGACAATAGACCATAAAGTTCACCAAAGACCTATGTTTATTATCTGTCCAACCATTAGCCATAATAGAACATCTCGTACCCTTCCACAACTCCCTAAATTCAGAATTTCATGCATTAATAATATCAACCCATTTTTACAGGAATGTACTGTTGTGAAAAAACAAGTTGACTTAGTGTTAGAGTCTAGGTTGTAATCTGTGTTTTTTTCTATGTATACAATAGTCATGTATGATTTGGATCCCAATGGATCAGATTCTGATCCATTGGGACTCAAACTTTATTAGTTACTTATTAGGGGTAAAGTAGTCTTTTAAGTTAGATTAGCTGTATTTAAAGAGTCTTGTAATTAGGGTTAGGTAAGTTAAAAAATCGTGGACAGCAGGAGTGCAGGGGTCGGCTGCCTATGACACCGACCTGCATCCTCTTGTAATCTTCTTTGGTTCCAGTCTTCGTCAAGGAATAAAATGTTTGTTTTGAGTACATAAAATCAACATGGTATCAGAGCCTATCACGACTATTTCTCGCCTAAGAAGATCACGAGAAAGTTGAGGAAAAACAGTGCCAAGAACGATACCAGGTGATAGATTTTTTGTTTATCATTTTTTTGTTCATTTTCTCTCCAAATAGAGAAGTGTTGTGTAAAGGTTATTGCAAGTTATATTGCTGGCCAGATTTTAGCAATATCTCACTCTTGTGCTTGGCTTGGCACCTACTATCGCTGGCCAGATATCTTACACACTATTCTTCGTGCGTTTCAAGGAGCACAATTTGTTTGAACACGTTTATTGAGGGTGTTGAGAGGCAACGAGGTGGAACGCGTTTTGCCTTTTATTACTGATTTGCTTGCTTGAAGAACATTCAATCAGCTGCTTTACTTAAGATCGTTAGAACACTAAATCGTGTTCTTTTTTTTTTAAGAGGACCAGATTATGTGCAAAGAGTGCACACGGCATATGTGAATTTTTTTTTTTTACTTGGTTGGTGTATTTGTTTTCCAACGGTATTCTCATCTAAATGGAAAGAAAAAAGATGACTGATGGAAATGACCAGAGTTCTATAGACAAAGGTGAATTATTTCAAATTACAAATTTGAAGCTGGATGGGAAAAATTATCTTCAATGGGCCCGTTCAATTGAATTGGCTATCATGGCCAGGGGGCGTTGGGATTACTTAACTGGTGAAGTAACTCAACCTTCAAGTATAGATCCTCTTTATTCTAGATGGAGAAAAGAAAATGCATTGGTGAGTGCGTGGTTGCTTCAGTCTGTGTTACCTTCCATTGGCAGTACCTTTATGTTCTTGGAAACAGCCAGAGAGATATGGTTAGCAGTATAGGAGGCTTATGCTCAGAGGAAAAACATTGCAAAGAAGTATGATCTTATAGAAAAGATTAGGAAGTGCAGACAGGGAGGAAGAACTATCAGTGAGTACTATGCAGAACTCAGAGGTTTGTGGGAGGAATTACAATTCTATTCCAAAACCAAATGCCAGAACTGCACACTTGAGCGCAATGAAGAATTTGAGGAACGAAAGGTATTTGATCTTCTTTGGGGAATTTCTTCTGAATATGAGGCAGTTAAGAATAATATTCTCAGTCGAGAGGAGCTCCCAACCTTGAGCACAATATATTCTCTCCTACTTCGTGAAGAGGACAGAAAACAGCTAGAAAAGGAGACCAAAGTGAACATATCAGAGACTTCAGCATTCGTAGGAAGAGGTACATCTACTCCCACCTTTCCTAGGGGGAGAGGAGGTTATGGACGAGGCAGAGGCAGATCTGGGATCACTTCTGAAGACAAGGATAAGTTACTCTGTTCATATTGTGGAAAATCACGCCATACGAAGGAGACATGTTGGAAATTAGTTGGAGTACCTACTCAGTTTCAGAATCAAAATCGATCCAACAGGACTTACTTCAGTAGTGATCAGACAGAAAGACCAAGGAATGATGATAATACAACCTCGTTAGCGGACATGAAGAAAGAAATTGAACTTCTTAAAGCAAGATTAACTGACTCACAATCTGCTTCTACATCCTCCCACAGTGATCCTCAGGCCACGGTTGTATATCCTTTCTCTTTCTTGACACCGGGTAATATTAGCTCTTCTTCTTCAAGAGTTTGGGTTATTGATTCCGGTGCCACAGATCATATGGTCAGTCAAAGAACCTTTTTTGATGATTATGAATTGTCTCAAGGCAGTCTTAATATCAAACTTGCAGATGGCTCCTATACTCCTATAGCTGAAAAAGGGAGTATTACTACTTCGTTTGGTATCTTAGAGGCTTATATTTCTGTGAGGATCATAACGGAGCAGCACTACAATCGATCGTGTGCACCAGAGAACAGAAAGAGGATGTATCTCGATGGCATAAAAGACTGGGACATTTACCGTTATCTAAGCTCAGAATGTTACTACCTAAATTTAAGGATTGTAATAATTTGTTTTTAAGTTGTGAGACTTGCCAAAAGGCCAAACACCATCGTGTTTCTTTTCCTTTAAGTGAAGACAGATCTATTGTTCCGTTTGAGATTGTTCATTCAGATATTTGGGGTCCTTGCTCTACTATGTCTGTTCATGGATATAAGTACTTTGTTTCCTTTATTGATGACTGTACTAGATTCACAATGATATATCTTATGAAAACAAAAGATGAAGTGAAGAATATTCTCTCAATATATTGCCAATTTGTACACACTCAATTTCAACGTGTTATAAGAATTTTCCGCAACGATAATGGGGGTGAGTTTATGTCTCAATCTCTTAATTCTTACTTTCTAGCACAAAGAATCTTACATCAGACTTCATGCATTGTCACCTCTCAACAAAATGTGGTGGCGTAAAAGAAAGAATCGACATTTACTTAAAGTTGTTTTGCTTTTTATTTGAATCGAAAGTTTCTAAACACTTTTGGGTCGTATGTCGTGTCTACTACATGTTATTTAATTAACCGTCTTCCTTCATCTATTCTTAATGGTCAAATCCCTCATTCCTTGCTCTATCCTTCTCAATCTCTATTTGCTCTCCTTCCCGGAATTTTTGGTCATGCACTTGTTTTGTGCAAGGGATGATGCTCTCAGGTCTCTAAGTTGGATCCGTCTCTCTCAAATGTATCTTCCTTGAATTTATTCTCGAAGTCAAAAAGTGTAGGTGTTACTTCTCCTACGATTGCATTGTCGGTATCTTGTTTCGGCCGCGATGTTAACATTCTTTGAAACCATTGCCTATCTCTTCGGAGTTGAACCAGACTTCCTCACATCCCCCCCCGTGTAAATGGCGAGGACTTTCTAGTAATATTCTTTTCCTACTCTGATGCACTTCCTCTTCTCTCCTTCTGATCTTGATCTTGTCCTTTCCTTCGTCCTCGACGTACTCACCCCATTATGTTCCGGGGCGGAATCAATAACCTATCATCGTGAGTCAGTCCTACTACTCGCATGCTACGAGATTCATTGCACATGCTCCCGAGAATCCTACTTCACTCTCGGATCCCGACTCCTCCCGATTCGAGTCTTGATCTCCTAATTGCTCTTCAAAAAGGCAAACGTAATTGTACTTATCCATTTCTTCTTTTGTTTCTTATGTCTAGGTTTATCTGAGTTCCCATACGTTTGTTCCAATTTTGCTTGATTCTCTTACAGATTCTTCGTTCTACCCTTCCTAATGCCGTTGCCGAGGTCTTGTCTAATCGAGGGGTGGTGCCGAACTATGTTGGATGAGATGCATGCTGACTTGAACACAATGATCACTTGGAATTAGTTTCTCTACTGGCCGGTAAACAAGCAATTGGTTGTAAGTGGGTGTTGTCAATGTCAAAGTTAATCCTGATGGTTCAAGGTGGCTCGTTTAAAAGCTCGTCTTGTTGCGAAGGGTTATGCTCAAGTTTATGGTGACATTGATTATTCTAATACATTCTCTCTTGTTGCTAAACTTGCCTCACATTCGTATCTTTATCTCTCTTGCGGCTAGTCATCATTGGCCTTTACCAATCCTTGATATCAAGAATGCCTTTTCTCCATGGTGACCTACAAGAGGAGGTATATATGGAGCAACCTCACGGGGTTTGTTGCTCGGGGAGAATGGTAAGGATTTGTACACCAAATTACACTGTAAGTCATTATATGGTCTCAAACAAGCTCCACGGGCATGGTTTGGTGCTTTTAGTCAAGTTGTTTTTCGGTTGTGGGCTAAGAGAGAAGTACTTTTGATCATTCCGCATTCTTTTATGATCTCTCGTGGATGGCTGTCTTTTCATCTTGGTGATTTATGTGGATGGATATTATCGTTATCGGGGAGCTGATTATGATCAGGATCAAAAAGCTTAAGGACTTTCTTCAGAAACACAATTTCAAACTAAGGACTTGGGTGCTGAAATACTTCTTAAGGCATTGAAGTGATGCGGAATTCGAAGGTATTTTTCTTACTCAGAGGAAGTATGTGATTGATTTTACTGCAGGAGCTTGGTACGCTTGGAGCCAAACCTAGTGACGCACATATGGTTCTACTCCTTAATGACCAAACTCTTATAAATGATGAAGATACTATGCTTGACCTTTGAACGATATTAGGAGAAAGTTGGAGTTGGTGGGCTTAACTTTACTCACGGTTACTAGCGTCTATCCGATATTGCCTTCTAGCAGCACAATAAGCCAAGTTAGTCAATTCATGTCATCTCCTTGTGAACCTAACTCATTGGGAGGTTGTTCTTCATATTGAGGTATCTAAAAAGGGCTCCAGGTTGTGGTGTCTTGTATAGAGATCATGGACATACATATGATAGAGGGTTATCTCAGATGTTGATTAGGCCCAGGTTGGGTCTCCCGGTAGATAGGAGATCAGCTTACAGTTATTGTGTTAACACATTGGTGATAACCTTTGTTTCGATGAGAAAAGCTAAAACAGAGTGTTGTTGCTCGCTCTAGCGCCGAGTCGAATACCGAGTTATTGCTCTAGGTATGTGTGAGGGACAATGGATTATATCACTCCTAGAAGAAGTTGGGTTCAAAGAACACTCTCCGATTATATTTTTTACGGATAGTAAAGCTGCTCTGTAGATAGCACAGAATCCAGTTTTTCATGAAAGAACTAAACACATTGAGATTGACTGTCATTTTATTAGAGAAAAGATTTCCAAAGGGATTTTCAATCTTGTTCATGTCCGTTCTGAAGATCAACTGGCAGATATCTTTACCAAACCAGCTTCAGTCAAAAGCCTTCAGAAAGCATTGTCACAGTTGAGAATCACAAGTCTTCTAGAGTCAACTTGAGGGGGCGTGTTGTGAAAAAATAAGTTGACTTAGTGTTAGAGTCTAGGTTGTAATCTGCGTTTTTTTCTATGTATACAATAGTCGTGTATGATTTGGATCCCAATGGATCAGATTCTGATCCATTGGGACCCAAACTTTATTAGTTACTTATTAGGGGTAAAGTAGTCTTTTAAGTTAGATTAGCTGTATTTAAAGAGTCTTGTAATTAGGGTTAGGTAAGTTAAAAAATCGTGGACAGCAGGAGTGTAGGGGACGACTGCCTATGGCGCCGACCTGCATCCTCTTGTAATCTTCTTTGGTTCCAGTCTTCGTCAAGGAATAAAATGTTTGTTTTGAGTGCATAAAATCAACATGTACCCCTCAAAGCATAAGTAGGGTCTCTATAACCTGATCCCACAATGACAATGTCATTCGTCATACTTTAAAAAGAAAATGAGTTTGTAACATTGAAAGGGATGCAATTTTCATAAAAACTCAGCACACTTAAAATCTACTTTCTCAATTAGTTCATTTGAAGCTATAGCTGGTTTAATGTCTAACTGAACTCTAGGAGTCGTATGTGGGAGGAAAAATGAAGGCATTCCACTATCTATGGCTCTGGCTCCTCCTCTAGTACTTGTCGTAGGCATCAGGTGAGTAGGAGCTCTTGCAGTGGAATAAGAGCCAACTCCACTGTTATTACCACCAGAATCTAATATCTTTTCCTTTTCTCGTCTTCTCCTCCCCTCGTAGGCATTGGGTGAGGTAATTTGCTTTTATTACAAAGAACGAAGGCATATATATAACAAAGTAATGTCCAGATAAAAAGAAAAACCACGTTGGTGGAGAAATCTACATTACGAGAACTTCAAGACAATGAAACAATTAGAAGAGCAACTAAAAGAAAAGGCTTCAATCTATGTAATTTGCTCCACATATGAAAGACCTAAAGGTATGTCTTGGCTACTTGATTCTGGAGCTTTTTTTTCATATGACATGTGAAGAAAAACTTTTAAAAATATGCACAAAGAAACCCCCAACTCTTGTGGTTTACCATTGATGAAACTAAACTAAAAGTTGATAAAGTTGGGGATTTTCAAAACAAGGATTTTTTTGTCTAAAAAGTCAGTTGGGTTTCAAAACTAAATCCGAACATATTTTCAGTTTCGTGAATATCTAACAACAATTGTGCATTCACTCCCTCATCCAAGGGTTATATTGTACAAGATCACCTTTTGAAGAAGGTGATTGAGTATGACCATAGAGAAGGAGGACTATATGTAATGGATTACCTATATACACAAAATTTTGGTCTATAATATCCTTTCAAACGATCTTTCCCTATGGCATAAGAGGTTGGGTCATTTAAATGCTCAAAAGATCTTGGCTCCTTACGTTATTTCTTGGGAATAGAGGTAACACGTGACAAAAAAAATATGTTCTTATCTCAAACAAAGTTTGCTGCTACATATATTGTTTCTAAGATAGGAATCAAAGATAACAAAACAATATAGACACTTAAAGTATTAAACCAAAAATTGAGACTTAATGGTGGGGAATCACTGGCATATCCCATCCCTTATAGACAAATGATTGAAGCATTGACTTATTTGATAATCACTCGTCCATATATCACACTTGCAGTGCACATAGTGAGTCAATTCAAAATGCACCAACAACAACAACAACTAAGCCTTTTCTCATACTAGATGGGGTCGGCTACATGGATTCTTTGTTTCCACAGAGCCCTATCATGTGCCATGTGAGCAGTCAACTCACAATAAGCTAGATCATTCTTCATTGTTTCTTTCCTAACACTTTTGTGGTCGTCCTCTACCTCTTTTAATACTTTCAAAATTTAATTTTTCATGCCTTTTTAAAGATTTGTATTGGTTCTTGGAATATCGGAACATTATTCGGTAAGCTAATGGAGGTGGTAGATACTATGATTCGGAGAAAGATTCATATTCTATGTTTACAAGAGACAAAATGGGTTGGAGAAAAAGCAAAAGAGATAGATGATATAGGTTTTAAATTATGGTACTCGGGTAAAGAAAAGGCTCGTAACGGAGTTGGTATTATCATAAATAAAGATTTAAAGGATAGTGTAGTAGACATACAACGATATGGTGACCGAATCATGACGTTGAAATTAGTGTTAGGAGCAGAGGTTTTGAATATAGTTTGTGCTTACGCACCCCAAGTAGGACTAGAAGATAGTATAAAGACAACTTTTTGGGAAGAGTTAGATAAGGTGATTCAAAAGATTTCACAAAGGGAGATGATTTGTTGAGGAGGAGACTTAAATGGACATGTCGGTAAAGAGGCATTAGGATATCAAGGTATTTATGGAAACTTTGGTTTTGGGGATATAAACGAGGAAGGTAGGGAGATTTTAAATTTTGCTATGGCATTTGATCTCTTTATAGTCAATACAATCTTCAAAAAACGAGATGAACATTTAATTACTTATAAGAGTGGCTTATCACAAACACAAATTGATTACTTTATTTGTAGAAAAAAAAGATACAGTGTGTTGTAAAGATTACAAGGTAATTCCACGAGAAAGCTTAACCACCCAACATCGACTTTTAGTTATGGATTTATAAACAAAAAAATGGACAAAGAAGAAAAGAGTGCATCAAGCTGTTAAGACTAAATGGTGGAACCTCAAAAGCGAGAAAGAAGATATATTTCAAAAGAAAGTCCTTCAAGGAGATGTTTTGAATTATGTTGGTACACCCTGTGATATGTGGAACAATATGTCTATACATATTAGGAAAGTGGCGAAAGATGTGTTAGGTGTATCTAAGGGAGGTGTACCAGCACAAAAAGAAGCTTGGTGGTGGAGTGAAGTAGTGCAAAATAAAATCAAGGCAAAGAGGGCATGTTACAAATTACATTATGTTATGAAAACTAGTGAAACTTTAGAGGCTTCTAAGAAAACAAAGAAGGAAGCGAAAAAGGTTGTGAGTGAAGCAAAAGCTAAAATTTGGGAGGACTTATATAAAAAAACTCAACTCTAAAGAGGGTGAAAGAGATATTTTTAGGATAGCTAGGGCTAGAGATAAGAAAACTAAAGATCTTAATTATGTTAGATACATCAAGGACGAGGATGAAAAAATTCTAGTGGCAAATGATGACATAAGAAATAGATGGAAAAACTATTTTTATAATCTTTTTAATGAAAATAAAGATGTTAGTTTTAGCTTAGGAGATTTAGCCAAATCAGAAAAGTATATAAACCACAATTTCTACCGACGTATTCAAAAGAATGAAGTCAAAGAGGCTCTTAAACATATGAAGAGTGGTAAATCGGTAGGACCAGATAATATTCCTATAGAAGTTTGGAAAATACTAGGAGAAATAGGAATCACTTGGCTCACAAGACTATTTAATGAAATATGGAAAAACCAAAAGATGCCCGAGGAATGGAGAGTAAGTACACTTATACCCATATATAAGAACAAGGGAGACATTCAAAATTGTGCGAATTATCGAGGTATCAAGTTAATGAGTCATACTATGAAATTATGGGAAAGAATTATCGAACGTAGGTTAAGACAAGTATCAAGTACAATAGAGAACCAATTTGGATTTATGCCAGGCAGATCTACTATTGAAGCGATTCACCTTTTGAGACGTCTTATGGAACATTTTAGAGCAAAAAAGAAAGACCTTCACATGATATTTATTGATCTAGAAAAAGCTTATGATAGAGTACCGAGGGAGGTTCTTTTGAGAACTTTGGAAAAAAGAGATATCCCATTGACATATATTAACCTTATAGGAGACATGTATGATGGTGCAAAAACATGTGTGAGGACTCATGAAGGAACGACAAACTTCTTTGAAGTTAATATTGGGTTACATCAAGGATCAACTTTAAGTCCATACTTATTTATAATGGTGATGGATGAGTTAACAAAACATATTCAAGATGAACTACCTTGGTGTATGTTATTTGCAGATGACATTGTATTAGTGGAGGAATCTAAGGAAAAAGTTAATAGCAAATTGGAACTATGGAGAGAAACATTAGAAAGCAAAGGCCTCCGACTTAGTAGAACAAAGACAGAATATATGAAATATAAGTTTGATCATTTGGCTACTTTAGAGGACATAGAAATTAAAATTGGCACACATTACATTCCCCAAAAGGAAAGTTTTAAATACCTAGGGTCAATTTTTCAGAGTGATGGAAGAATTGATGGAGATGTTACACATAGAATTAATGCTGGTTGGTTAAAATGGAGGGGAGCATCAGGTATTCTTTGTGATAAGAAGATACCATTAAAATTAAAAGGTAAATATTATAGAGAAGCAATTAGGCCTGCCATGTTTTATGGTTCTGAGTGACAAAAGATGTATGTGACAGAAATGAAGATGTTGAGATGGATGAGTGGTCATACAAGAAAAGACCGTATACATAATGAGGTTATTAGAAACAAATTAGGAGCAGCACCAATAGAGGATAAAATGGGAGAATATCGTTTAAGATGGTTTGGACATATAGAAAGAAGATCAAAAGAAGAACCTGTAAAAAGATATGAAAAACTAAATTTGGAAAGTATTAAAAGAGGTAGAGGACGACCACAAAAGTGTTGGAAAGAAACAATAAAGAATGATCTAGCTTATTGTGAGTTAACTGCTAAGATGGCACACGATGGGGATCAGTGGAAACAAAGAATCCATGTAGCCGACCCCGTCTAGAATGGGAAAAGGCTTAGTTGTTGTTGTATACCTTCTTAAATGTTCTTCTTTTGATCTTCTTTCTATATGTCCAAACAATCTTAAACGATAATGAAAGTGAAATGTTAATCAACTAAAAACACAAATTTGATTAAATGTGCGGAAAAGTCAATCCGTATGAACCAATCAATGAAATGGCTGATTTCTGGTGGAAACATCCTTTGAATCATGATATGCTCACAAAAACACATGCATGCACACACAAAGAGACATGGATATATACATATACAGTATAGATACATACATGGATACACATGTACATACATATAACTGCTACTAAAAACATGACCTATTAATGCCCCTGGAATTCCAAATTGCTAGTTCCAATGACCATGCCCGACCTCATATACTAGTGATTTGTAAGATATCTAACCTACAACTAGATTCTTCACCCTCGACCAAATGCAATTCTGCCACATGAATTCCCTTTTACAAGGGTTCAGAAATGAACGTCATTCTTGGATTCAGAAAATAAAAAGCTTTAAAAGAAACTATTGTGGAAGAACCATTTGCAGGAAAAAAGAAGATAACCAAATATAGATATAACAGGCATGCTGCATATGTTCAAGATAACACACCTGTATACGCTTAACAGCTCATTTATTTTGTTCACCCGAAAAATGTATTTATCTTCACTTGAGGCGGTGATGTCAGATAAGTCAAAAAATACAATTCATAAGGGAGTTTTTCCTTCTTCATCTTGCTTGACTCTAATTGTTTATACTGATTGAGGAGGTGATGTTAATGACAGACACTCCACCAAAGGTTTTTGTGTGTTTTTAGGTTACTCTCTCATCTCATGGATTTGCAAGAAACACCAAAAGGTGTCACTTTCATCCATACCGGTTGAATACCGAGCGATTGACAACTACCACTACATAATTGACATGGCTTACACAACTCTTGAGAGATCCACACGTCAACTTTCATCCATACCGGTTGAATACCGAGCGATTGACAACTACCACTACATAATTGACATGGCTTACACAACTCTTGAGAGATCCACACGTCAATTTTGAATCTACTCCTGAGATGCATTGTGACAACAAGAGTGCAATATATATTGCCCACAACAACACCTTTCATGAGGACTGTCATTATGTTCGTGAAGAGTACCTACAAGGACACCTCGACTTACAGTTCGTGCAAACAAAGTATAATCTTGCTGACATTTTCACTAAGTTAGTTCCAACGTCGCAATTTCAAGCACTTTCGAGCAAACTGTATGTCATTCCACCCTCCGTTTAAGGGGGGTATTAAGAGTGACTGTCAGGGCCCACCAGCCAGGGCGATGGAGCCATTAGGTGAGTCAGCTGGCCATAGCCAGCATCTAACAGCTACTATTCTAGTCGTGTTCTAGCCGTAAGATGCTGGACAACGGCTACCTATTGTGTATAAATACTCCCCCTTGCTGCCTTGTAATGTAAGCCTTGAAGGCTCTTGGTCGATGAATAAGAAATTCTATTCTCTATTGTTGTGTGTGACTTCTATTGGGCGTGAGCAATCCGAAGTCATTGTGGGAGTGCTTAAGGCATATTGCGTGGACCATCTAGGTCATTGAGAAATCATCAAGAAGCTGATTTCATTATAGTAACCCGCGAGAATGGGGTACCCTATAGTCAATTAATACACGATCTGCGCAAGAGGCAGCTCCTTCTTAATCGTAAAATACTTGCACAAATAGCTATATCAAATAGGAATTGCCTCTACATGATATCCAATGATATCACTAAATAGGGAGATTGATTAGGAGGAGTCCGACAGAATCATTTAAACGAAACAGAGTTTCCCGGAGAATTACCCCCGGGAAAGGAAACAACAACAACTACAACAACAACTAAGCCTTTTCCCATACTAGACGGGGTCGGCGCCCCTGGAAAGGAAAGTGGAGAAAAATAAAAATGTAAAAGAAAATAAAATGTAGTAGGGTCGAATGAACCCATTTCTTTATTTTATTGGGTCAACATGGACAAATGTCAATTCGAAAACATGTATGTTATTCTAAAGCATGGATAACCTATTTTCTTCCTAACTGAAACCGACCATAGCACAACAGCTTTGATTTTAATGACATGTATCAATTGACATGTAAACTTAGCAAATGACTTTAGAAAGATGGAAATTGCTTGTTCTGTTCTGGCCATTTAGTATTGAAATAACTCAATAGGAAAACTATCGTTTTGTCCAACCAAATTATCAAACTGAATTACATGAAATTAATTTTATGAAGAGTGTTTACCATATGAATGGGGACTGGGGAAGCTACATGCTATTCCTGATGTTGTTGTAGGTAGGATTAAGATGTTCCTGTTATGATGCTTGTGATTGTCATATATGTTATTTTGTGTATGCCGTGAAGGATGACATAGGAACTGTCAGGATTCAGCGGCCACATAAAGGCCCATTTTATGTTACACCTAAGACTATTGATCAGCTGATATCAAACCTTGGCAAATGGGCTAGGTATTTCTCTATACTGATATTAGCAATTTATTTCTGATCTTATGTGGATAGCCAAGTTGGAAGTGGGTGAAACCAAGTTAACTATGTTTCATCTGCTTCTTTCCTTTTCTTTTTTTGGTGCTTTCTGTTATTTTATAATCAAATCTCTTCAGATGGTACCAGTATGGGATTCACAATTTTTGGCATCTACCTAATTTCTAAGCATGTTATCCAATCCTTTCTTGAAAGAAGGCGGCGTTGGGCTCTTCAAAGAAGGTAAGCTTGATTTTTTACACTAAATAAGCATGCTTCCTTTTAGTCATTTCGGTCGGGAAAAAAAGTATCTCGTTTTTCCTGCGTTTTTGGTGTTCCTTCTATGATGGGGGTATATCTCTTGTTGCATATATATGGGGAAGCAAAATTTGGATGGTTACGTGGCCTCTCCACGGACTGATGGGTAAAGCATATCGGACCAGTCCCTTGCGTTCTCGCGTTCAACATGTCTTCATGTAGTTGCTCGTCGTTGGCCATTCGCATTGCTTGCGGGTGGCTTAACGGCGTCAAGTTGCATCCTGCACATGTCTTGGCGCATGAGTTGTGTTGGCCTCGTCAGCTGGCGGCTTCGTGGTGGTGTTGTTGCCATGGGCCGTTCGGGTGCTTGGCTTATCATTTGTCTTTCCTTGGGCTGCGGCTGGAGGATCGACACGTGTTGGGTTTCTGTGATTCTATCCGATGCGTTACACGGAATGGTTTCCTTTCTCGTTACCTTCGCCCTACCGGATGATCGGCTGGTGCGGTCGTCTCGGAGGGCTTGCTGGTGCGTCTGTGTAGGCCTCCCTGGCTTCGTGCCATGGTTGGTTTCTTTGACGCTTCCTGGGCTTTCGGATGCTTAGTGCTTGATTGATCTTGAAGGAGATCCTTCACGGGACCCCTTCTTGCGTCGGCGTGCCGGACCGATGTGCGAGAAATTGGGATGACGCTCCCACGTTGGTTGGGCGGTAACACGCCCCCTTCGTGGGGTGTCTTCGATGGGTGCTACCTGGTTGATCCTGCCAGTAGTCATATGCTTGTCTCAAACTAATAAATATTGATTTCAGCTCTGTTGAATTCTCTCTGCATTCATAAATAGAGATTGGAGTTACAGATCTAAGGGCAAGAAAGAATATCATTCACTTTACACAACACCCTTACTTACGGTTTCTGCTATACCTTCCCCAATGAAAATATGTTTCATGAAGTATTAAAATAATAAAAGAAACACAAATTCTTAATAATGAGGAAGTACAAATGTGTTCCTTTACATTTATACTTCTGTTCATGCTGTAATATCATCAGAGATCCAACCCTGCCAGTCCTAGTATTTGTTTACCTTTTTACTATCTCTGATTCGATTTTACTATATTTTACCATCGAAGTGTTGGCTCCATCAAGCCTAGTAACTAGCAATAAGCAAGGGTTGCCAAACTATTTAGGTTCAACCTCAAAATATTAGGACCAAATCCATCTTTTGGGTTTAATGTTAATGGTACAACAACAACAACAACTAAGCCTTTTCCCATACTAGACGGGGTCGGCTACATGGATTCTTTGTTTCCACAGATCCCTATCGTGTGCCATGTTAGCAGTTAACTCCTAATAAGCTAGATCATTCTTTATTGTTTCTTTCCAACACTTTTGTGGTCGTCCTCTACCTCTTTTAATACTTTCCAAATTTAGTTTTTCATACCTTCTTACAGGTTCTTCTTTTGATCTTCTTTCTATATGTTCAAACCATCTTAAACGATGTTCTCTCGTTTTATCCTCTATTGGTGTCACTCCTAATTTGTTTCTAATAACCTCATTATGTATACTGTCTTTTCTTGTATGACCACTCATCCTACCTTCCTCGTTTATATCCCCAAAACCAAAGTTTCCATGAATCCCTTGATATCCTAATGCCTCTTTACCGACATGTCCATTTAAATCTCCTCCTAAACAAATCATCTCCCTTTGTGAAATCTTTTGAAACACCTTATCTAACTCTTCCCAAAAAACTGTCTTTATACTATCTTCTAATCCTACTTGGGGTGCGTAAGCACAAACTATATTCAAAACCTCTGCTCCTAACACTAATTTCAACGTCATGATTCGGTCACCATATCGTTGTATCTCTACTACACTATCCTTTAAATATTTATTTATGATAATACCAATTCCGTTTCGAGCCTTTTCTTTACCTGAGTACCATAATTTAAAACTTGTATCCTCTATCTCCTTTGCTTTTTCTCCAACCCATTTTGTCTCTTGTAAACATAGAATATGAATCTTTCTCCGAATCATAGTATCTACCACCTCCATTAGCTTACCGGATAATGTTCCGATATTCCAAGAACCAATACGAATCTTATTATCTAGGACTAGCTTCCTTACCCTCTGCATCCGTCCATAATCAAAATGCGGAGACCCTCTCTGAAAATTTTTCACTACATTCAGGCGGCAATGTAGCGGGACTAACTTCTTTACCCACACCCATCCATGATGTGGGAACCCTCTCTGCAATTGATTCACTGCATTCGGGCGAAAATGTAGTGGCCCTTGCTTACTTCTTACTGCATTCGGGCTCTCCAGCACGTCACTAGGCGGGGACGCCCCAAAGCAATGCTCATAATTTTTGTAATCCATGTTATAAAAATCCGATGAAGTTTTACGCTGGCTGCCAGAAGCCTAACACAACCCTCCTCCTTTATCCGGGCTTGGGACCGGCAATGCAAGGGTGATCCCTTACATGGGCGGAGTTGGGTTTAATGTTAATGGTATTTAAATGAATTTATTTACCTTTTCTAATCTATCTGTAGTACATCTAGTTCCAATATAAACTTAACTAGGACGACACAAGGTTACAAAGAAGGAAAAGCCTTTTGAAGATAAATACAGAAATAGGTACTGATAAAATTCTTGTAATCTTACAGAATTTTCTTATTATTGAAGTTGAACACTTTTTGATATCGATGGTTCACATACTTCACATTTTGCTGGTAGGACGGAACCAGTTGAACTCTTTTAGGTGCAGGTTACCTGCATAAAGGCACATATCATCAAAAGGCACTAACTTCTTATTCTGTATTTTCTGTCTATATATGTTTAAGGTTTTTGAAATGTGTGCATCAGAATGTCAAATATACATAAGTACTGACATATCAGCGGTAATGTGGTGGCTCAAACTTCCACATGCCCAACTTGCTGCCTCGTTGTCAGTTGCTCTAACATATAAACTTAGTTGATTCTTTGACCTTTTAGGGTTCTTGAAGCTGCTGCACAACGACTGGAGCAGGAAAATCAGGGTAAGTAGCAGAAGCCTTCCTCTGTTTCAATGTTTGTGTCCCTTGTTTCCCCAGTTTTCTAAGTACTTCAGTTTCTTATAATGAGCAATGTATCTACATTTGCAGGGTCTAATGGAATGTCTGAGAATGGCTCCGACCTTGATAATTCAAAGAGGGAGCGTCTAATGCTGGACCTTTGCGTAATATGCCTTGAGCAGGAATATAATGCAGTTTTTATGCCGTAAGTGCAGAAACCCTTTTAGATGACAGTTACCTGAAGCATGTTTTGATAAGCTTGGGGAGCCAATTTGTTGATTTGCTCAGCTTGGTCCAACCTGCTCTTTACTGGATTAACCTTGAGACGAAAAAGACCAATAAAACTGCCATAAATAAGGCAAGCTAACCCTAATGTGACTGGACCAAATCACAGGCACTCATGCTGATGACTCGTCTTCTAATCAAAATAATTTGTGCAATTTCTTGGTTTTAATAGATCATGATATATGTGGAACAATGGGATTGTATTGGATAGGTATCCTGTTACTAAACGAGTAAGTGTATCTCACTTGCAGCTTAACATGATGCCTATTTCTTGATTTCAAGAGTGGCTACGGCTACTTTTCCCCCCTATATTGGTTTAGGTGGTGCTTATTGAAAGTTGTCCTCAAACACTGTATATTTCATTAGAAGTAAATAAAACCAGGTCCAGTCTTTGGCTAATCTGCCTGAGTCACGAATGTATTCTGGATCAATCAATTCCCAGATCACTCGGTTTCAGGGTAGGATCGGAAGTTTGAAGACCCGAAAGCAAATACCTTTTGCGTCTTTCATTTATGCATGTGGAATTTATTGGAAGCTCATTTCACTCCAACTGAAGTCAAACTTTTGATATTAGAAACCCTTTATTTTGAATTGTCAACAATTCTTTTATATAGTACACAAGTTGTGGGTGTTGTAGAAACATCTTTATCATGTCTTTGATTAAGGACAAAATACCGTTTTCAACATGTTGCTGTATGTTTATGCATGCCAGAATGCTTGTGGTCTGGTGTTCATAGTGAGTGCTACATTTGGCAGGGGATTCTAAGGGACCCTGTAGCTGATTCTTGTTGTATGTTGTAGATTTTGCCTTCATCAAGGCACAAAAGCTTGGTGTCTAAAGCCGTAAATAGCACCACTGTTGCTATAGGCGGTCTTTCCTATCAATGCCTAGAGAGCTTGTTGGGGCATCTGGAACAAGGATAACAATAGGTTTTTCCAGTTTATATGTTAAAAATTTGTTATGCACCTTACTCATCTTTGGTGGCTTTTCTTACATCAATGTACACTCTGTGATCTCCTTAGTATCCACTAGTCTAATTTGTATGATGGATCTCATTTGATGAACCGCAACGTGCATTCAATATAAAAACATTTTGGTGTATGCTTATTTGCAGATAACCTTTTCTGGTGAATGAGGTGAGTTAAGGAGTTAAATAGAGAACTTGAACCGTGGAGGAGAAACCTTAGATAAGTCCTGTTGAGTTTAGTAAAACAAAAATATATGGAATGGGAGTTCTGACATTTTAGCTGAAATGCACGATATGGAAGTTAACATTAGTTTATCTTACATCTCCAAGAAAGATAATTTTAAGATATCCCTGAATTTGGAAGGTATTGTAAGGAAACAACAAAATCAGCAAATTTGTTGGTGCTATGCATTGGCAGTCAATACAATCTTGCTATGGCATTTGATCTCTTTATAAATGAGGAAGGTAGGGAGATTTTAAATTTTGCTATGGCATTTGATCTCTTTATAGTCAATACAATCTTCACAAAACGAGATGAACATTTAATTACTTATAAGAGTGGCTTATCACAAACACAAATTGATTACTTTATTTGTAGAAAAAAAGATAGAGCGTGTTGTAAAGATTGCAAGGTAATTCCAGGAGAATGCTTAACCACTCAACATCGACTTTTAGTTATGGATTTACAAATAAAAAAATGGACAAAGAAGAAAAGAGTGGATCGAGCTATTCGGACTAAATGGTGGAACTTCAAAAGCGAGAAAGAAGATATATTTCAAAAGAAAGTCCTTCAACGAGATGTTTGGAATTATGTTGGTACACCTTGTTATATGTGGAACAATATGGCTATACATATTAGGAAAGTGGCGAAAGATGTGTTAGGGGTATCTAAGGGAGGTGTACCGGCACAAAAAGAAGCTTGGTGGTGGAGTGAAGTAGTATAAAATAAAATCAAGGCAAAGAGGGCATGTTACAAATTACATTATGCTAAGAAAACTAGTGAAACTTTAGAGGCTTATAAAAAAGCAAAGAAGGAAGCGAAAAAAGCCGTGAGTGAAGCAAAAGCTAAAATTTGGGAGGACTTATATAAAAAACTCAACTCAAAAGTGGGTGAAAGAGATATTTTTAGGACAGTTAGGGCTAGAGATAAGAAAACTAAAGATCTTAATTATGTTAGATGCATCAAAGACGAGGATGAAAAAATTCTAGTGGCAAATGATTGATATAAGAAATAGATGAAAAAACTATTTTTATAATCTTTTTAATGAAAAAAAAGATGTTAGTATTAGCTTAGGAGAGTTAGCCAAATCAGAAAAGTATATAAACCACAATTTCTACCGACGTATTCAAAAGAATGAAGTCAAAGAGGCTCTTAAACATATGAAGAGTGGTAAATCGGTAGGACCAGATAATATTCCTATAGAAGTTTGGAAAATACTAGGAGAAATAGGAATCACTTGGCTCACAAGACTATTTAATGAAATATGAAAAAACCAAAAGATGCTCGAGGAATGGAGAGCAAGTACACTTATACCCATATATAAGAACAAGGGAGACATTCAAAATTGTGTGAATTATCGAGGTATAAGTTAATGAACCATACTATAAAATTGTGAGAAAGAATTATCAAACGTAGGTTAAGACAAGTATCAAGTACAATAGAGAACCAATTTGGATTCATGCCAGGCAGATCTACTGTTGAAGCGATTCACCTTTTAAGACGTCTTATGAAACATTTTAGAGCAAAAAAGAAAGACCTTCACATGATATTTATTGATCTAGAAAAAGCTTATGATAGAGTACCGAGGGAGGTTCTTTTGAGAACTTTGGAAAAAAGAGGTATCCCATTGACATATATTAACCTTATAGGAGACATGTATGATGGTGCAAAAACATGTGTGAGGACTCATGAAGGACCGACACACTTCTTTGAAGTTAATATTGGGTTACATCAAGGATCAACTTTAAGTCTATACTTATTTATAATGGTGACGGATGAGTTAACAAAACATATTGAAGATGAAGTACCTTTGGTGTATATTATTTGCAGATGACATTGTATTAGTGGAGGAGTCTAAGGAAAAAGTTAGTAGAAAATTGGAACTATGGAGAGAAACATTAGAAAGCAAAGGCCTCCGACTTAGTAGAACAAAGACATAATATATGGAATGTAAGTTTGATCATTTGGTTACCTCAAAGGACATAGAAATTAAAATTGGCACACATTGCATCCCCCAAAAGGAAAGTTTTAAATACCTAGGATCACTTTTTAAGAGTGATGGAAGAATTGATGGAGATGTTACGTATAGAATTAATGGTGGTTGGTTAAAATGGGGAGGAGCATCAGGTATTCTTTGTGATAAGAAGTTACCATTAAAGTTAAAAGGTAAATATTATAGAGCAGCAATTAGGCTTGCCAAGTTTTATGGTTCTGAGTGTTGGGCAGTTAATCATCAACATGTATAAAAGATGTATGTGACAGAAATGAAGATGTTGAGATGGATGAGTGGTCATACAAGAAAAGACCGTATACATAATGAGGTTATTAGAAACAAATTAGGAGTGACACCAATAGAGGATAAAATGAGAGAATATCGTTTAAGATGGTTTGGACATATAGAAAGAAGATCAAAAGAAGAACCTGTAAGAAGGTTAGAAAAACTAAATTTGGAAAGTATTAAAAGAGGTAGAGGACGACCACAAAAGTGTTGGAAAGAAACAATAAAGAATGATCTAGTTTATTGTGAGTTAACTGCTAAGATGACTCACGATAGGGATCTGTGGAAATGGCAGTCAACCAATATGGGTGTTTCTTGATTCCCTAAACGAGGATGCCATACTTGCTGTTTTCCAGGATGAGGTAAAATTGTTTTCTGTGTCATCTTTCAGGTGTGGTCATATGTGTTGCTGCACATCTTGCTCCACCCACTTGGCGAGCTGCCCCCTTTGCCGGAGGAGGATTGAACAAGTAGTCAAGACGTTTCGACATTGACAACAATAGAAATGTACATGCCATGTGATGGAACAACGTCTGCATTGGAGGTCCTCCGGTTGCCAGCAAATGTTTCACTTTAGTTCACCCTGTCGTGGGTAAGTGTGGGAGTTGGATGGTAGCAGGATGATGCATCTAGCTATTATTGCAATACGGCTGAATGGTGTAGAGTTCATCTTCGCAGAGTGTTCCCGATTTTCTCAACACCTAGCTTTGGCATTTGCTGCCATTTTGCTCGTGGGTTTGAGGTATACTTTTGTTCTTTGATATCAGTGGCTGTGAAGGGACGGTTGGTGAATGGCTATCTGCTGTCCTCTTTTCCGGAGGGGAGTTGTTTCATATTGATAAATGAAATCTCTCTCTCTCTCTCTCGAATGAGAAATATTTGCTGCAACCGGGTGCCTCTAGGCAACTCTGCAGGTCTTCTTCCATTAAACCCAAGTGCATTATGAGAGGTAATTTTATTAGGAAACAAGTTCCGCATGTAAGGTTTGTTGAGAAACTGAGATTTTTCTCACTGACCAAGTTGTCATTGCATTGCATACTGTTAAAAAATCTACACAGCCGATGAGAAGATTGCTATTTAGCTAACCAAATCGTCCATCCCTAACATGCAAAACCGGTGCCTGATGCACATGCAATATTCTGGTCATGTGGTGTATCTTATTTCTATCTGTAACTGGAGGAAATTTAACCTGGGTGTGAAGATTTAGCACGGACCAGGTATCAGCAAATCCTGAGACTATGAGACCTAGCTCACTCCACCTATGCTGGTGTTTCATAAGAATGCCATCGAGGCCAATTTCATCATGGTATTTCCCCTTGGTACTCATGTTTGAGTGTTCATTGAAGTTTAATTGAATCGAAGCGTGTGGGAGTGTTGTTTAAAGTTCAAGTGAATTGAATCATGTAGGCTGTTGATTGGACTTTCAGTAGAAAAGAACTATGGTTCGTTACTGAACTTTTTTAAAAGCGAAGCATTTCTGGAATCTTAAGGTGGTTATGTTATGGATTTGCCATACTCTATGAGAGGTTGTTGTGTCATTTACCCTTCACCTACAACTTATAAAATTGGTTCTCATTTTCTGGCAATTTTATTTAGGTTTAGGAACTTCACAGCAGTTTTCTGCATCATGGCTTTTGATATGTATGATTACATAAAGCGATCCTTAGTATCCTTTTCGATCTTGCAATACATTAATATAATGCATGTCGATTGATGTATAGGGTTGTTATCATGGTCAATGCCCAAAACCTCAAGTTGTTTACATCTTTTTGCACGATGACTTGAGTATTTTCAGAGCCTTCTTGTTTTCCCAGTTGACTCACTTGTAAGACTAATTTACAAGTACATCCCAGTTGGAGCTGATATCAGATATGCCTATATACCCTCTCTTGGACATGCCAAATTCCGGTTTGCCTGGAAACGGGCTGAACTCCCCACCAGTTTCAACGGTGGGGAGTTCCCTGATGTTGGGGTAACAAAATGGTTATGATAAAGGATTTCAGAATCCTATTTAAAGGTTTCCCTCTTAATATGAGGGAATTCACAAACACAATGGCAATGGAGGCTCGCCCTCTGGGAGTCCAACTCCCCACCATCTGCAACGGTGAGGAGAGCTCTAACATTGAGATACCAACAGATTTGGGATAGGAGATATTATAAAAACTATTTAAAACTTATTGGCGGTTTTTTTGGTTCTGGAAACCATGAACCGCAACCAAACCTGGGGATCCCCGGTTATGGTTCTGGTGCTGGTTCAGCCGGTTTTGGTTTCGGTTCAAACTGTCAAGCCAGTTCTGAACCAGGCATGTCTATCCCCTCTATACTCAACTTTCCATCTTTTGAATCAAACGGTTTATACCCACATAGCTTTTGTGAACACTCTTAACTGTTGATTGGCTTAATTAAAGTAGTTAACTCTCGTTGACGTATTTAACCCCAAGGTTACTCCAAAATTAGGCCATTTTGTTAAGTAGATCAATGGACAAAATGCTGACAAAAAGTGAGATGCGTGCAAAGATTTGTTATAACAGGAACATACGGTGCAAGTTCTAAGAGCTGCATATAGAGAAATCGGCTTCTAACATCAATGTATATGCAAATAACTCGGTGAAAGAAAGCTAACCATAAACGGTACCCAGCCATTGAAAATGATAGAGCAGGGGTGGCTCGTGCATAAGGCCATTAAGGAAACCAGCTTAGTCCCACGGATTCTACAATGGCTGCAGTATCAACTTTTTTCTTCTGGTGACATGATGGAGCTTGCCCCAAGGGACTAAGCTTGGTTACAATAGAAAGGATGGGTGTTACTAAACACAGTGGTGGATCTAGAAAATAGTTTTGGAGGGGGCGATGTATATATTTCATCGTGTTAGGGGAGTGAATTATGAATCTCAACCAAATATTCACTGTAAAACATAATTTTTACTGTAAAATTTCAAATTTTCACGGGGCGGCCACCCCTCACCCCTCGACGTAGATCCACCATTGACTAAAAACACACACTCCATCAGCTTCTTCCAATACGGCCCCTAAAAGTTGTCTCTCTCCTGTTCACGCGTTCCTCCGGTTCTTCCATTCTCTCCTTCATAGTTCTTGCATTGACGCATCATCGTGAAGGTCACTGGGAGGTTTGGAGATAGGGCATTGGAGACGGCGAGGGTCTCGAGGATTCAAACTAGCACCATTCTTTCATCCCCCATCTTTCTCTGTCGTTCTCTTCCTTTGTCCATACATATATGTGAAGAGCACATCTGTACATATATGTGAAGAGCACATCTGATATTATTACGATCTTGTTTTTTTCCTTTTTCTTCTTCTGTGATCTTGCGTTTTTCTTTTACGTTTGTATGGTTTTAGTCGGGCACTTGCAAACCATATCTATGACGTGGCTTGTTGAAATAGATGATGCGGCTAGGTTGAGTTGTTATGTTTTACAGGTTGCATCTCTCTACTTTGCATGGCGTGTCTAGGTCGTGTCCCACGGCTTTGCATGGTGTGCTTAGGTCATGTCTTCTATTTAAATTTGGACTCATCTAAGACACATTTCTTGTTCTATATATATTTTATATATGAAATATTACTTGTTATATTTTATATTTTATAATTTCTTGCATGATCTCATATTATAATGAAAGGATTCTTTTAGATTTTATAATAAAAATGGCTTAGAGAGGTGACAATATATCATATGAAGGCAACCGATTAGAAGGTCATACTCTTAAAGCATTATCGAGATATCATAACGCCTTTCAGTTAGCTTATAATAGACGATCACATAGACACTAGGAGGAGGGGCATGTAGAGTCATCACATGCAAATCGTCCTCGGTTCCAACTTGACATTGAGATGGATTATGCAGCAACTTCTTTAACCTACCATGGGGAAGCTGGTCTTTTAGAGTGTTGTCATAACGGCAAGATCAATCAATACCTTGTAGAAATTGATGATGCAACCTTTCTCTTTATCCCAGAGTTACTCCACAGCTTTGCATGCAACATTACATATATCATTTGGTAGTAGGTAATTCTAAACCTTTACATTGTATAATATTGTACGTATAATAATTAAAAGATTCTTACATATCTATGTAACTAACGAACATTTTATGAAAATACAGGGACTATTGAAATTGATCACATGCCACACATAGTGTAATATTGTGGTTGAGTGACCTTTTCTAAAAGAGATGTGTTAGTATTAGGCAGTTGGTTAGGGTTATATGAGAAATGAGGTTTGTTATTTCACACACATTACCAACCGTTGTTGATGACCTTTATCAAGCTGTGGTAACCTAACACAATATTTTTCATATGTCACGAGGTGAGATGACTCTCACTCTCCACGATGTCTATGCGATTTTTTACCTTTCTATGAGTGACTCTCTTCTAGCTTTCATACTGGCGATGGATAAGATAGATATTATGGTAGAACTCCTGCACATAAACTATGATGAAGTGAAGATACATGTAAAACTGTTATCAATAGCCAGGTATCTCCATGGGTGACTCTCCATGAAGTGAGCCTTTTATCGGGTAAGGGTAGGAAGGTAACTCAACCTCCAGGTATTCTGTAATTTCTATAAACAGCCAGACGGAAAGGCCATCTTTTTGCTCGTCTGAGGGTAAAATTATCTTTTTATTTGAAAATATCTAGATATTTTCGTAATTTTATCTTATGATAGTTTGTAATTTTCAAAAATGGTCAAGGGCAAAACGAACTTTTCAGTCTGTCGCTTCAGGCAGTTTTCCAAAACCAAGAGCGGTTTCCACCCATGGTTTTCTGAAACCGCTGGGTGGTTTATCCAAATGTATAAAAGGGAAAAGAGAGAGAAGGAGAGAGATAGAGCATAATGAGAGAGAGGGAGAGGCTCCCTACTAACGTCCATCGGATGTTGGAGCCTCCCTCCATCTTTTGAGTCTGACTGATGTCTATCGGACGTTGGCCTGGGCTCTCTTTGGCTTTGGTCCGACGACCATCGGTCGTTGGCTTCCTCTCTTTTCCTTCTTTTGGCAGATCTCGGCCTAACTCCTACCGTGGCTGTTTGGCCTTTTGCAGAACCTCACTGTTTTTTTTCTTTGTCGGTTATGGCCGGTCTTCTGCTTCGGTCGTTTGGCCTTTGACAGAGCTTGACTGATCTATTTTGTCGGTTGTCGAGAATCCAATATGAATTATGACTTGGATCATATCAATTCTTTTTTTAATATCTATACATTCAATTCTCTCAAAACTTGAGGATATTCTCAAATGTTTTTGCAACTGAGCCAATTCTAGTATTGAACGCTCCAATTCACATGCATCCAACATGAATTGAACCTATGAATTTGATATTTATGAGTTAGGACGCTTTAACCATTTGGATGTTTTATGGAGACTCATAATCCATGGGGACTAGCTTTATGTAAGTGTATTTCAATTGAAATATAATCGTTCCTGTAGGAGAAATTAATGAAATGGCATCCATTTAAATCCTGTATTTTTGAATTGAGAGATATTGAAAGATCAAGAATTCTGGCTGTTTCTTAGACTCATCATTGGTAGATGGAGCTTCAACAACAGCTAGGTGTAGAGAGAAGTTGTGAGCATTGCGTGCATGTATAACTTCCATACCAAGGTTAGCACGATTAATGTTATCAGCCCAAGTGTTAATAATATGACCTTGATTGTCAACTATGGATTGACTGAAATTGTCCATTTAAGTTGAATGTCATAGTGCTGATATCCAAAGTGGTGAAGCAGATACCTGTAACATCCCAAGAAGCTAGGAAGAAGTATAAGGAACGAGAGTCGTTGAAACTAGCATATTGGAAGATCAATCGGGCAAAATAAACATGAGCAGCAACGATATTATTGGTTTCTTCCTCTTGGCACGAATATGTATCCTGCATTAGCAGACCCATTTTCATTAGTTCCCCCATTTTCACTAGTTCCCTTACCAAGGAACCATGCACACAATTGAATAGAGAGCTGGTGTGCACGCACGCACACACACACATATATATACTAAAAGGGATGATGCATGTGAGAGGCATTATCCTTTTAGGAAGTGATGTTCATCGGCCAAACCACTCGTTTAGGTTTTATGTGATTGGACTGCACGACTCTTTTAGCGATGACATGGTGAGGCCGCATCATTTTTGGAAAACAAAGCATATGTTCCCTACATGGAGACATGCCATGACTGCGCCCCGTCCTGAACAAAACGTCTCTGGCCCGTTCTTCCCCGATTGCCAGCTACCACCATGCCTAAATCGTCCATCACAAATGCGCCTCAAAAAGTTGAGTTTTTGATCGAAATTATTGAGAAAGTGATTGTGACAGTTGAAGAGAGAGGTTACATGAAGATCGACCTCTGTCGAGAAAAGATCGAGAGGTCTGGAGAGATCAAGAATTTTTTTAGGTGAAGTGAGACGAAAAAATCGAAGCTCTTAGATCTTTTTGACGTAGATCAAGAGAGATTAAAGGAGAAATCAAGGAAGAGTGATGCGAGTGTAACTTGGGTGTGGGAAGAGAGAGAAAGTGTTGTAGGAGTATTTTGGGCGTTTAAGAAAATAGGAATATATGTTTAATAAAATAGGGTTGTGAATAATAATAACGGGTTTGGAACTATCCCAATGGTTCCAATCCAAACCAAACCAAGCCATGAACTGGCTAAAATTGGAATCAGGGACCACCCAGTTTGGTTCCATGGAACTATTCGATGAATCCAAACTGCTGGTTTCATATCTTTTCCTACTTTTTTACATTTCAAAATTTTGAATGATTTCTTACCAATTTCAGGGTGTTTATGACTCAAACCAAAACCAGTGGTTTAGAATTGAAATCAGAACCGGCCTGGTTCCCTGAAAAGGAGCACCGACAGTTTGGAACAATGGGTCGTCTAGGTGCACCCACATGAGGTTTTCCCGCCTTCACAAAGCTCCTTCGAACTAGACCATGTAGAGTGAATTGGATTTCCTTGGTGCAATAGCAAGCATGGAAAGCATGAGCAATAGGCATTTCTTTCTCGATCTATCATTGCCTCAGTGTCCTGCCATAAAGGAGATCCGACGGTGGTTCGTCCTCGCCCACTGATCAAATGGACGAAATTTTAGACATGGCTATTATGAGAACTCCTGATATTAGACCCAATAATACCGATATTCATTTGGGTCGGATTAGACCCAATGGCTTAAAAGAGTTTGGGTTCAAAACATGGAGAGCATTTAAACAAATGATATGCTTACCAGTCCCATGCTTACATCTTGTCTATACTTTAGATACAAACCAAAGCCCCTATCTTTCAATTTCGATACAAAGTTTGATATGAGCTGGACTGTATATGGATTCAATTCTTGATACTGAAAATAACTTCAACCAATTAACTACTACAAATGTTAAAATTAAAAGTAGGCAATATTGACTTAAAAGGAAAATTGAATCAAGTAGAATTCTATGAATTATGTAATGTATCAAATCAGGCATGTTTATATTACTATTAATCTTAGTAGTTAGTTATACAACAAAACGGGATTAACTTTCTATTTGGTTTTGGGTTGCATTTAAAAGGATCTCAGCATCAGGTATGAAGCTTGTTTTAGGGTATTGGTTCAAAAGTGCCATTTAGACTTGGGTGTAAACCTATTTAGTTCAAACGTGTTTTGAGTTGACAATTTATAAGGAAGATCCGACTACTCCTGAAAGAGGTGCAAATTTTGTAAACGTGACCAAAAGTCACGGTCTGCTATACGGATCTGTGTTCAGTCTACATGGTTCAGATCTTCGGCTTAGTTGCAGTAAATATGACCCACTGACTCCTCTTCTTTTTAAAGGTTGAAAGTTAAACGATTGGGAGATTACTAAAGACATACTCCTTTTCCATTTTACCTCATTCACCCACACTCCTCTTTCACCTCCTATCTCTATTGACTCTCTCCTCCCGTCTTTGTTGCGCTCTTGCTTCTTTCCTGTGCTCCCTCTCGTGCCTTTGGAACCCAATCATTGTGCCTCTCTCTCCCACTTCCTCAAGTGGCTGAAGCCCACCGTCAATTTGAGCTGCCTCCCTTCTCGCCCACCATTGTCACAGCAGGCCCTTTCCTCCCGACTCATTTGAAAATGAGAAGATGCATCCCGAGTCCATCTCTTCCTGACATGTCATGCATCTCCTCTTACAAAGAACAATATGATGTCTATTGTTTTATATAAGATTAGAATTAAGTCTTGCATGTTCTTTGATAAAAAATCTTGCAATGGATTTGAAACAAAAGGCATCAATCATGACCAATTTAAGACTACTTTGTAAGATTGCCAATAGTAGAACCTCAACTCATACTCGAGTAACATCAAGTCTTGAGTTCAATAAGTTAAAGTGCATCATTAAAGTGATTACAATTACCTACCAACTAAGCATCCCAAAGTAAAAGGCACTTGGTCCCATAAAGTAAAAGAACAGGTTTAACTTTGCTCTTAATAGACTTGTAATATATATAAATATATGCGCTAAAGTGCTTATGTGGGTGCAATATAGAGTTTACCTACATAAGTATGAAGTAGAGTTGCTTCATAGAGTCTTTAGTTTAACTCTTAAAAGGATATTGGATACGAGGCCTATACAAATATGTCAATTGTAACACGAGATATACCGATATTGAAATCTTATATATAAGACATGCATACTTGTTCAATTAGATTAAATAGTTCAAATCTTATATATGATTAAATTTGGACAAGTAAAATGGATGTTTTGCTAGTAAAGATTTAAATGGGAGATTCCTCTATCAAAGGTATCAAATTTACAAAGTAATAAATTTTTGAACATATTTTGAAAATAGGGGTAGCCGACCCATCTAGTATGGGAAAAGGCTTAGTTGTTGTTGTTATTGTTGTATTTTGAAAATAGGGGAGTATTGTAAGTTAATTTTCAAAGTGAGTGTATTTGGTTATTATTCCATTATAGGTGTGAGCATGAAAGGATGCCTTGAATGAAATTTACGGCCATGAGCTTCAATAGTTGCTCTTGTATGACCATAAAGCGTACTCATGTTGTCATGAAATTTAATTCATTTATAAATAAAAGTAGCAATCAATTGCCATGTATAATGGTCATCAAATAAGAAAATGGTCATGATGGTTTAACATGAAGCAGTTGGTTAATGCCTATGTAACTAGTTAATTTATGGTCTTTTATGTTGATTGATCATGTTAATTCAAGGATCAAGTTGAGGCCTATAAATAGGTATATTCACAAGAAACAAAAACAAATGAAAGGAAACAAGATCGAATCCTCTAAAACATAAGTCTTCTTCAATTTAGTTTGTTTTCTTAGCCTTTGAAAACCTTGTGCAAATCTTATCTTAGTGCTAATATGATATGTAACCTCATTATCTTGTGTTTATCGATTTTACCTATAACTCAGTTGTGTATGTGAAAAACAAATGGTCATTATTGTATCCTAAAGGTCTTCGTGGGAGTCTATTGCATCTAGTAAATCAATACAAGTAGCAAGAACCAAACTCGCCAACCATTGGTCAACATTGCAAAGAGCCTTACCGGTGAGCCAATGTTCTCGGTGTATATGAAAAACTTTACTTGTTTCTCTTGTTGAATCTGAAACTTTACTAAACATTTAGAAATCATTCCAAAAATTTCAACTCAATAACCTTTTTTACACCAAAAGTTCATAAAAAGAAACCATTATAGAAAAGTTACAAGTACAAGATGAGTACTATAATCAATACACTATGATAAATACATTGAGTAACTTGACTCTTGGTTATTACATGGATATGTACCTCATTTCTTCTCTCTCCCTCTGACATACACTTAGGTGTGTACATGTGTGTGTATATATATATATATATATATATGAGTGAATGTTATGGTTCTTCAAAAGTATATACTCATAGATATAGACTATTTGATCATTGTTGATGAATAATTAGATATTGCATTATCCTTGTAACATGTGTGGGCCCATCGTGTGGTAAGGTATTGGTGCCATCCCTTGTAGCCCATTAAGAGTGATACCTCTCCCCTATCGCCCATCAAAGGTGATTTTATGGTCCATATCCGAAAAGACCTCCTTCGAGAGGATCCTAGCATATATATATGCCTTTTTATTGAATATGTACGTATATATTATATACACAAATATATGAGCTCAGAGTAAGCCCAAAGCCTTGACCTCATAACACAAGCTGCCCATGAAGAGATTGATCCTCCTCTCCTTTTGGTCCTATTTATCAAAAAAGAGTAGAGGTGGGTTGTCTAATCAGTCCTTTATTAGTTGATAAATGAGTTCAAAGAGCTTTGAAGATGAAAGAACATAATTTGATCCATCAAGGTTTGATTACAGAATCACTTTCAACTAGCATGTTATTGGATAATTTGAATATTAGTTGCAAGTTATAGAGAGATAGAGAGAGGTAGTGCTAAATGCATAATATCCTTCGGTGCATAATCTTACATAAACATAACATTGATCTTTAAGATCAAGAATGAATATTTGAATTGTTTTGCATTTAACACATATAGTATGTTAATGTAAAGTACACAAGTACAAATGGTACTTTTAATTCAAATCCTTATTATTAATTTCAAAGATCAAATGATAAAAATGTTTAAGCAAGATTATGTAGCTAAGGACATTATGCATTTAACACTATATATATAGAAGCCAAATCCTTCAAGGATGAAGGAGAATCTTATTACACATTCCCCGAACAAGCGACAAGTAAGCATGAATGGGCAGCATCAAAATGGACAAGACATACACTATATATATGTATATATATAAGTGTGTGTGCATATGCATATATATATATATATATATATATATATATATGTGTGTGTGTGTGTGTGTGTGTGTGTGTGTGTGTGTATGTGTGTGTGTGTGTAGAGTAGCTTCATAAAGTTTAAATTGCATGATCTTATTAAAATATTTTCACTTTTCGATCTTTGAGATCAATGGTTGAGGTGGTAAAATACATTGCATTCAATACTCATGATGCATTAAGTGCAAACAACAAAATTAAAACGGTACTTTGAATTCAAATCTTTATCATTAATCTCAAAAATCAAATGGTTAAAATGTTTATACAAAATTATGGATGGAAAAATTTTATGCATCTAACACTACCTCTCTCTCTCTCTCTATATATATATATATATATATATATATATATATATATATATATATATATATATATATATATATATATATATATAGATATATAAAGAGAGGGGTCTATACCTAATTTAGCAAGATACTTATTCTTTTGTTTCGCATGATTCGGTTGCTTAAGTCATTGGTTGTGATCCTTCACCATCTTTCATTACTCATTCACTCACTAAGTCGCCTTTAACCGGTCAAAACCTGTACTACTACTACCAAACCCACAAAATCACTTATATACACAAATATTTAGGTTTTTTTGTGATAATATAATTTTGAATGGTAAAGAGTAGAGATGTAACGAAAGGTCATGGAAGGCGACAACCGGTGGTTGAAGTGATAGAACTATACAAAATAAAAGATAGAGATATATAAAGAGAGGGGTCTATACCTAATTCAGCAAGATACTTATTCTTTTGTTTCGCATGATTCGGTTGCTTAAGTCATTGGTTGTGATCCTTCACCATCTTTCATTACTCATTCACTCACTAAGTCGCCTTTAACCGGTCAAAACCTGTACTACTACTACCAAACCCACAAAATCACTTATATACACAAATATTTAGGTTTTTTTGTGATAATATAATTTTGAATGGTAAAGAGTAGAGATGTAACGAAAGGTCATGGAAGGCGACAACCGGTGGTTGAAGTGATAGAACTATACAAAATAAAAGATAGAGATATATAAAGAGAGGGGTCTATACCTAATTCAGCAAGATACTTATTCTTTTGTTTCGCATGATTCGGTTGCTTAAGTCATTGGTTGTGATCCTTCACCATCTTTCATTACTCATTCACTCACTAAGTCGCCTTTAACCGGTCAAAACCTGTACTACTACTACCAAACCCACAAAATCACTTATATACACAAATATTTAGGTTTTTTTTGTGATAATATAATTTTGAATGGTAAAGAGTAGAGATGTAACGAAAGGTCATGGAAGGCGACAACCGGTGGTTGAAGTGATAGAACTATACAAAATAAAAGATTAAATATGGACCTCTCTCTCTATAGAGAGAGTATTTTTGTTTGTGTTAGACCAATGATATCAACTCAAGTCGTTAGATTAGAGAGATAGACAATCAGTACTAAAAAAAGTGGAAGGTAACAGTTAGTCTTTAGAAAAGCAAAAGATACAAAATATAACACATTTTTTAATTTTTGATATTTAAATTTAGACCATCCATCCCTTCAATCCACTAATCCAAATTCGCTATAGACAACTCATATTCTCTCTCTAAATAAATATCTACGTAGCTTTCTCGAGTTCAACTGGAGCCGGCCTCACGTGTCCTGGTGACGTACAGGGTGAGCCCGCCTACCTGCAACCAAATGTCGCCGAGTTACATATCACACATACAAGTGTGAAAACTGAAGTCATGAGCCTTTCTTTCAGGAAAAGGTACGTTTTTTTCTTAGAAACGCTAAACTGAATGGTACGCCATAACTGAAAAGGTGGTTCGTTTCAGTAGGATGTTAATTCGGTATTCGGGTTGTGTTTTGTTGTCATGTAAAGAGAACTGATTGAACATGACCCAATTGAATTTCATATTACTGCAAGTGCACAAAGGAACGCCCTTTTTGGCTATAATCCTTGTGGGGTTTTCAGGTATTGTCCTATATTGAGAGCAGGCATAGTCGGTTCTTAACTGGTTTGACAGTACCAACCGAGTCAGGAACCGGCAGAACCAGAAGCAATAAAATCGGAATAGGAGACCATTCAATTTCGTTTCGGTGTTTTTAAAAAAACTTATAATTTTAAATTTTTTAATAAATTTATCGGCTCCACAAACCTAACCAAAACCAAACATGTCTAAGTGAGAGCCCTAGTTTTAGATGCTTAAGAGGGTGGTAGGGAAAGATGCATCGTGGAAGTCACCGTTCTACCCACCAATGTGCACATGCAAATGAGATTTAGGGTTTATCCACACCAAGGGGCCATTGTAAGTCCAACTCATCCCTCAAGATAAGATATCCTCCATACCTTGTGAAACCCACGGGGTGAGATTTGTAAGATAACAAGATAATGTTGGTGTTCAATTTAATATTTTCTGAAAAACAATGGTGAGAATTAATCATGTAGTTGATATCTTACAATCTTTTCGTTAGTTTTCAAAAAATATCATAGTAAAAACATTAAAAAAAATGCTCCTATTATTATTGTTATTATTATTATGGTACATGTGGACTTCAATAAGGTAAATAAATTGCTTCCACATATATATACATATACATGTGTATATGGAAAACTGGATCCTGCTCATCTCTTACATGTTCACTCATTCTCATCTATTGTTTTTCTAGTGGCATGAGTATAATTTTAAAAAATTTAAGACTTTTTAAAAAGAATTGTTATTACAGTTATGCTCTCAAGAAATGAATATAAGTGGGCAATGTCAGTGATAGACAAATCTAATTACTCATTTATATATAAAGAGAGAGAAATATGAGTTACTAACTTTTATTTATGTTAGACCATTCATATTAAAAAAGAAAATATATGATATTTTTTTTTCTTTTTTATTTAGACTATCCATCTACCTGATCCGATGGATGAGATTAACGTGAATGACCTAGTAAAAATCAGAGCTTAGTATATATATAACGAGAGAGAAGGGGGCTTTTTTCGGTAGACACATGCGCTAAAACTTTGTAATAGGACCCAATTTGTTTGTGTATTATTTGTAAGAGTGAGGACAATTAGGACTAGTGGTTTAGCCTTGCCAGCTTTGTTGCCTACTTAATCATTGGCTTCTCGTCTCTTGCCGCTTTGGACTTGTTTGTGTGCCTTGTAGAACACACTTCCCCGGATTGCCTTAAGTTTGTCTTCCGCAGGCATTTTAACACCGGCAACCAATTCAAGTCAGGTCGGCCTACTTTGAGGGTACAGCTAGACATGACTAGTTTCAAACTTTTGGGTAAATAAGAACCAACGGTTGAACCTAGAATTGTAACTGAACCAACTGGTTCCACGCCAGTGTCAAAACTACTCGAAACCTAAAGTATAAAATTTATTTTTTTAATAAGTTTCATGAAAGGTGAAACCAAAACTGAAATTTATTTTTTTAATAAGTTTCATGAAAGGTGGAACCAAAACTGAACTAGGTGGTCTCTCGTCCTGGTTCCTGGTCAAGTTTAGTTTCTATTAGAACCACCAGGCCAGTTTAGAACTGACCTTGTCTAGTTAAAGCTCTCTCAATATTAGTGTCTTCTTTTCTTTGTCTGGAAAGGTTCGAACTCTAGACCTTTGGTTACGAGGAATGAGTGCCGAACCACTTGAACCAACCCAGCATTGTTGACAAGGACGTTGAACAGATATTTCAAGAGAAATGTCTATAGTGAGAGATCTCTAGATTGCAAGACAATTCAGTCCTAGGGTTTTTTTAGGGTTTTGTTCCTGTAAGGTCTCCCCTCTTATCCTTAGTCATCCATCCAACGCAGCGAGCGACTGATCCCGAAAGGCACAACGTATTACTCCACTCTGCCACACGCATAGAATACCACCGCAATCTCATTACTTCCCTTGCCTCTAATTAATAATTTAATAAAAAATAAAATAAAAATAAAAGGGAGAGATGACGTAAAATCTTCGCCCGCAAGCCACGTAAGCAAAAAATCTAAACGACGAATAGGAACTGTCCACGCGTCGAGATAAGCTACCCTGTGACACATCTACCGAGTATTCAAAAGTTTACTTGTTAACTTTAAATGCCCCTGTTCGTGGAATGTTTGACATAGATTCGTGAGGCGTACTGGAGCCTGGGTTGGCAATGGGGACATTACGGTCAATTTCCACCGGTGTAGATTGGTGGGGTTATTACCGTCTGTTGGAAATATGGTGGCCCGGGATCTGTCTTTCCTGCATTCATGTGAAGTGACCGTCTTACGCCTCTGCATAAATCTCTCCTTTCACCTCTAATGACGAAAGTAGCTTATGGTCTTGAGTCAACCTGGATGTAGTGAGTGTAATGGCATTAGCACAATTATATATATATATATATATATATATATATATATATATATATATATATATATATTAAATAATATAGTAATTGTATGTGTTTACCTTGTTTACTTATATTCGATTATTGCTTTTTGATGTATGAATGTAATAAGATAATGTCTTCTCACTTATGTTTGATTATTGGTATTCAGTGACATGAGTTTAATAGTATATGTTCACCTTTGATGGTGGCTAATTATATTCGATCATTAATTTTCGGTAACATGTATATAAAAGGCTATTTTTTATAATTTTAAATATTTTCATAATTTTCGAAATTACATTTATACCTCTAAAAACAGCTATCAAACATGAGTAGACAGTGTCATCATTGTTTAGGATCCAGTTTATATATATAGAGAGAAGAGGGTGTAACCATTCAATAGAGAAGATAAATAAGTTAAAATAAAAGGTAAAATACTTTTTTAGTGGGTATAGTTTTTTCTTGAACATTGATCTCTTTTGATTGGATGATTAAGTATTGATTGTTGTTTGCATACACCAACTTCTGCATAAAATTAAGCTCCATGTCCAATTTGAAGCAAGAAGTCGTTCCTAAAAGTAAGCACCACCATGCATGCACCAAGAGTCTCATGCGAAAAGGACTTGGACTCGATTCGCCATTTATGAGCATGAACAGAGTTCACCATTCACGAATGAACGACCCGAAAACTTTGTCATTTTTAGGAAGCCGAAAAATTCAAAGGGTTAATAGTGAGCGAGTGTCAGTGTCCGTCCCCATGCAGGGAGGGCTTTGATTCTATTCGTGGTAACTCTCAGAGGGTAAACAGTCAGTCACATACCTCCGTGACTAGAAAGCGACCCTTTCTCTGTATTTAGAGAGTGCGCCTTCACTAAACAACATATCCCGTCAGTGGTCCTTCGCCATTGTTGTCCCTTCCTCTCTTCTCTTTCCGTTCCTTTTCTTCTCTTTCTTTCCATAATTCTACAGATTCCGGCCACCATTTTTATCTCTCCTGGCTGTTGCGAGATGTTTAGTATCATGTCGATGGCTTCCTTCTATTAGAACTTGGGCGTCCAGTCCTTTTGGGGCCTTAGGTTGAAAAAGTGTTTCTTTCTTTCTTTGCATTGCCTTTTGCCCATTGCAAGCGAATGTCGTCGTGCTTTACAGGAGGGGGAACCCGTACTTATGGGTTCGAAAACACCATTATTGGGAAATCTCCATCGTCGGTCCGGTCACCGGCGTCACCTTCTTCTTCATCCACCATATTCTCAGATGCAAGTACTACGACGACAGCAAGTCTTACCATTACAACAAAGAAACAGAGAGCTCCGAGAAAGAGGCCGAACCAAGTGTATTCGGAGGCGGCAGCTTTGCTGTCTACTATCTATCCCAATGTTTTCTCTGCTCATAATTTGAAGAAGCCGCCCCAGCGTGCGAAGTCGCAAAGGTTCGTCGATGAGCCGCCTGAATTGGTGGAGGAGCCGCTCAGTTTCATTGTCGCCGACACCCAGCTGCTGATTTTCCAGCAGCCACCAGGGATTGCCGGGCACGAGCCTAGAGTTCGACCCGAATTCCAACTGCCTCGTGGGGATGAGAAAACCAATTCCAGTGTCGAAAACCGGTCTTCCAGCAGTGAGGATTTCTCCGATTCGGAGGTCTCGGTCCTGCTCCATCCGCCGGCTCCCTGCGACAGCGGCGAGCTTGTGGGCGACGGGAGCCGATCTGGAAGCGAAATTCAATCGGGAAGAGATGAATTCTCGGATTCTGATTTGCCACTTTCCCCTACTGGCTCCATGAAAGAAACAGAGCAATACGTTTCTGAGAATGGAGCCCAATTGGGCAGTGGAAACCAATCCGAGATGGATGAAACAGAGCACACAGTCGACGGCAAGACGGGTTCCCGCGACAACACGGAAAAATTCTCTAGTTACGAGAAGACCAAATCCGGCTCTGTAAACCAGTTTCGCAGCGACCATTTCTCGGAAGCAGAGTATGTTATGTCAGGTACACCAGTTCTGGCCCAAGAAGCCGGATCACCGGAGGATGACAAAGAATTCGAGGACGAACTTGAGGCCGGGTCGTTGCTCGATGGAGAAGTTGACAAAGGGATCGATAGTATTCTTGGAAGGAAAGAAGCCGACCGTAATTATGAACAGAACCAGAGCCAACATGACTACGATTACAGTTCGGTCAGAAATACCGGATACGAGTATATTCCGGCCGGCCATTGGGCACTCCGGCGGGCTCGGGACCGGGTTCCTGCAGTGGAGGCTATGGAATTCATACCGAGGTTAAGGTTGGTAGACAAAATCATGGCTCAGGAGGAGCAGAGCTCAATGGCATTCTGCTCCTTCGAGTGGGTTAAGAAGGAGGATAATTCTCAATCAGGATTAAGCCTTAAGCTCAATTACGATAAGGTTGTGAATGAGTGGTCAGGTCGAGGTCCACCTTATGCTCCGGCCGATGTGAACCATCCGGCCGACGAGTGCTTGCCGTCCTCCTCCCCTGATGCATTTGTACGTACTCGTCACTTTACTTAGAACCTAATGATTTTCTTGGTCGTGTTAATTATGCTGTCTTTACCAATCTTTTGGTTCTACATCTCTCAAATTCGGAAGTTGGTGCCTGAGAATTCGAATTCATGATAACGAGTTTCCTTAGTTCCATATTCGAATCCAAATCCCATCCAATTTACCAGGAAACTGTCTCTCTCTCTCTCAACTTTCAAAGATGATTGAGGACCGAATTTTTATTGTTGCACAGCCTTAATTCAGTCAAACTGACTTGCTAGATGACCAAGTTAGTAATTGAGTTTGAATTTTTGAATTCACCCTTTTGCCTTTATGTATGATTGTAATGCTTAATATGTTTACATTCATTCACTCGAACCAAAAGTAAGCAATATGTATATAAGCATACACACACATATGTGTGTGTGCACGCACGTATGTATATATGTAAATAGAATCATTTTAGCTTTGCATTATATGAGTCCGGCTTATTAAAATGTGGAGAATATATGTTATAAATGCGTGCTGATTGATGGAGGAATTGGCAGGCCAGGCTGATGCAATATGATGTGTTTCCGGATATTGGAATGTGGAAGCAAGCCGAAGAAAATGGAGGGGTGCGAGAGGCAAGCGTGTTGAGGTACAAAGAGAAGAGGAGGACTCGGCTCTTCTCCAAAAAAATACGCTACGAAGTTCGCAAAGTGAATGCTGATAACAGACCACGAATGAAGGTAGTAACCGTTTCCATTGCGTAACCCTTCGGGTTGGAATGCTCCTTGCATCATAGAAACCCGTGTTGCCTGGACACGGAACTTGTCCTCCTGTCGTGTCATCTAGTGTGTTAATTTAAATAAGAAGTTCTACAAAAGCACGTATTTTATTTTGAGATTAGAAAATGTGAGCTGATGGTTATTTTCACACAAACAAACTATTATTTTCTCTTCATAATGATGAAGTAAAAGGTCCACACAGACACGAGATCCGATCTATTATAAGCTTTTCTTCTTGTCCTCCCCACTAAATGTATTCAATCACACTAGCAAACAGGCGTATCTTTTCATGGGAAAGAAAGATGTTCCCTTATCTTTGCACAATTTTGGAAGTGTCCTCTCTCTCTCTCTCTCTAGAGAGAGAGAGAGAGAGGAGAGAGCAGTACTTCATATTCAACTGGTACAAAAGGGTATAAAGGACCTATGCTCAGAAGGCTGCGAAGTCTGGACCGAGTCTGGCTCGTGAGCGAGCCAGTGGTCATTTATGTTGTGTCGACCAACTTGCCAAGTGAATGCTTATCTAATGAGATCCAGGACAAACTTCATATGCACCTAGTTCATAATAATTTGGGTTGACATACATAAATTGCTTGATTTGTCTCATTTTCTTGGCAACTATAGTCAATTGACAAAGATGAAATACTTTGCAGGGTCGATTCGTGAGAAGGCCTTGACTCCTACACCGACGAGCTCATGACGGCGCACCTGGGTCCGAATCCAGTCAGCAAGTCATGGGCCTAGAGCAGCTGGACCCTGTAGTCCCAGCTCACAGTTGAGCCATTTTTCGTTGTTTTTTTTGGTAGAAAAAACATTTTTGCTTCTGGTTAATAGATTTAGAGTAAGTGGGCCATGAGAGAATAAAACAGTGGCACCCTTAAGTAGATGAGGTGTGTATTATTGATCGATGGCCAGAAGGTGGGCCCACCTTACCTTTTTTGCATTTGGAATTTCCGTCTCCTTTTTTAATTATTTTTTTCCTACTCTTTATTATAGCTAGGGTTGAATCAATCAATGGGGATGGGAGCCATTACATGGTCGCAGAAATTTTCTTCTTATTATCATGATGGGTTATGGCATTAATTTGTAGTGCAGTTGTGTCATTCATTTCTTTGATCGGGTTCCCCTTTGTTTTCGGGTCACTTCAACTCAAAGGTTCATTCCAGTTGAACTCCTAATCAGGACACAGTTGTGGCTTCTTGTACCAGGTTTGGCATTGTGTCGTAACCAGGACACGTTTGCTTGCAATAGAAAGATTTTCCGATTTACGGAATTACGTCGAGGCCTGATAAAGGGTTGGATTGAGGTTGGTTTGGACAACCAAACAGTAAAGCTTCCATTTTCATTCCATGGTTTTGCAGATACCAACGTCCAAGTTATTCAAATGCATCCTAGAACATGACATGCCCAACAATGCCATATAAGAGAGAGATCGCATAATAATCACATTGGTAACAAGTGACCTCATAATGAACATCTAATTGTGAATAACTATTGATTCAAAATAAAAAATACTCTTTCAATATGTGCACTTATAAGTCTTTTACTACAATGGGAGGCCGAAGCCTAACACACACATATGCACGCATATAGGATTAACTACTAATATGACACATGATCGAGCTCAATGGTGACCATGTAGCCAGCCGTGTTTAGCTACGTCTCAAACCGTCTACTTCTTGTTAAAGACCAAAGTTCTTATCCAATTCACTAAGCCTGCTGCAACTAATATAAAAAGTCATGAGGTCTTAGAATCGAGTTACTAGAGGATGTAGCGATGAACTGGCAGCATTAGCTCGCAAGGCCAAGGAACGATTATGGCTTGGTCATGGGTGCGATCGAACACTTATAGGCTACCAGCTAACGGTACTTTTGCTAAGGGCTCAACAAAGATGGCACCGCATATGCATGATGGCTACAGCTACCGAAACAGAGGGGCGTGAGGCAACCTAGACATGGCCGGTTTCGATTTTTCTACAACAGGAACTGGAATCAGATCAAGACCGGGCTTGTTCCGGTTTCAATTCAGATTTATTGGTTTCAGTCTTGGTTCTAGCTTGAGTTCTAAACTGCCTGGAATGGTCCAGATCATTAAAAAATTGATCACCTAAATTAGTTGGTGAGGCTTTTCACCCATTTCCCGTCTTATGGTGCTTCAAAAACGATACAAAAGCCCCTCTTACTGAAATGCGACTCTTCCCATATTACCATCACTTCTCCCATCCAATAGGAAAGGGATATTTATCCAGTTGCAAACAATTTTCTGATTCAATATAAAGTGATACTCATCATATTACAGACTTTCTCATCCACTATCAAGGGACGTAAACATCAATAGATATCAGTTTATTTACGATATGCGATTCAGGAATGATACACATACAGTATGTATTGTTTGGAAATACTATACATGTTGAGTTCAATTATGTCATGCAGACAACAAGAATCAGCTTCAGCAGGGGCTGCGTTATTCTTTATTCTTGTGATCTATGTTACGTCTCAATGTCAAACTGCTACTTGAGCAGCAGCTAGCCTTGCAATTGGAACTCTGGGGAGGAAAAGAAATGAGCAAATCAGTTGAAGGGAAAGCTCATCCAATGGAGTGGTAAAAAGAATCAAGAAGGAAACGAGGTTATTACCGGAAAGGTGAGCACGATACATAGTCTAGTCCTGCCTCTGCAAAAAAAGCAACTGACTTGGGCTCGCCACCATGTTCACCACATATACCAACCTGTTTCACGAAACATAATCTCCTTGTGAACTATCTGCAGCAGTACAACTCATGAATAGAAACATGGCCAGTGGATATTCTTAACCTTCAAGTTTGGCCTAGTTTTACGGCCCCTCTCTGTAGCAAATTTTATCAATTGCCCAACGCCTTTTTGATCGAGCACCTGATAAACATGTTAGTCTCTCTTTAGACTGTGAAGAGATCCTAAGGAAATAAAATCGACAAAAGGCACCCAAGAAGACACAGGCATGACAGGCCAAACTCATCCCAGGACGCTGGGAATGAGAATCAAATGACGAACAGAAAAGCCACAAAGCTATTCTATGTGACTAGTAAGGGAATTTACAAAGAAAGATAAAGAAGCCAGGGGAGATGGACAGGTAAAGAAGCCGGACAAGATTAGTGCACAACTAAGAATCGCTGCTTTAGCACTAGTAATGGGTAATCATATTCCCTTCACCTGATGCAACTATAAAACTCACAAAGGGGCCAAACGTAAGAACTGTCTCCAACAGTTGCTTTGACACTGTAGGCAGGAAGTCAAATATTGAGTCATTTGGACAAACCTGACCATATAAGTCGAGGATTATGTCAAAAATATGCAACCTTTACCTGAAACATCACCCGCGTGAGGATTCACCCTTTCATAGCCAGTTCTAAGCCCATACAGAGTAGGTTGCATTAGCCATAGGCAGCCTAAAACATTATTAGACCTTTCAACATGGGGTGCATACTTTTTGAAATAATGCACTGGATTCCATCAAGAGACAAGTTAAACATGCTTGGGTCAGAATAGTACTAGTGCCACTAATCTTTTGTAGAATTCTTGTGGTGCTAGCTGACACCATCTGGTTTGGGAAAAGGATTTCGCGGCATGTAAACTTTAAAGATAAACAAGATACTCAGGTCATACTGGTGAGCTTGCATAAGCAAACGAAAGTTCGTGAGGATGCTGACTTGTTGATCTATGTCACTGTAGCATCCACGTGAGGTAATGTTAGACCTACCTAGCAAAACACATGAGCTTACTTGGATGTAGTTGAATATTACCATACATCACAATATGGTTTCATCTTTGGCAACATGGATGCACACACAATCTTTCAAGTACAAGGCAAAAGAAATACGAGCGGAACTCTATATTGAGATTAAGCGGAGAAAATATCCAAAAGTGGCAGGAAAGATGAGAGCCAAACAACTTACTTCAAATGGGTCATTTTGAAGGATACCGTTGGACAGGTATGTAGGAAGAAACTTTCCCACGTCATCTCTACTATAACCAAAAGTCATTTGGGTAAGGTCATTGGTTCCGAATGAGAAGAACTCTGCATACTCTGCAATCTGAGAGAAGTTGATAATATTGTCACTTCAGCAGTTGATACCAGATGGTTTAAAATAATGTAAATCCACTACAGAAAATAAATTTGAAAAAGACATAGGCATCATCTTAGTTTTTAATGGCAGATAGTCCTGGTTTTCTCTTATGAACTGATTATAGCCCCATACATTTTATTTGCATGTTTGTATATATCCATAAAACATACTTATATCAGATGCAAATTCTGTAGAATGCCTCATGTGGTTAAAGTCTCAATGGTCATTCTCCATTTCATTAGTGATTGACAGGTGATATGGCAGTATTTGCTACAAAAAAGTTTACTCACTTCAAAGGTAACCTATCCAACAGATGGAAAATGTTTGATAAACACAATCAATTGGCAGAGGAAATAAAGAAACTAGGGTCAGATAGCATAGGTAGATTGCCATTCAAACTGAGATTTATATCAGGTGAAAGAGAAGCCATGCAAGAACACTGCAATCTACACAACAAGAATATGAATCTGGAGAAGTAAAAAATTAATGACAAGAGACTTGAAAACGCATCAGTAGGAACAACCGTTTATCTAGTGCATGTGATCTAAGGTTAATAATCCATTAGTTTAACATCAACGTTTCTGGTGACCTCTTGAAGAATTAAATGGAAAACTAGACTAAGTTAACTTTTATGGTCATAAACACACATGAGACAGCATCTGTTTGGGAACCTAGCTCACTCTTGTAGAAAGATATACCAACTAATAGTGCAACCCGATTTGATATATAAATAGGCTAGAATGTAAACTTACTGAAGAAAAGATCAGATATCAAAATTTCACCTCATCTGCAACAAGGGCTGCCCTAGGGATCTCAATCATAGTTCCAACTTTGTAACTCAGTGAAGTGCTTGTCTCTGCAAAAACCTTGTCAGCAACTTTATGAATCAAGTCAACTTGATGTTTTAACTCCTGCCACCAACATCATCAACGAATCAGAGGCAAAAGGTCTACTATCAAAAAGCATCTCAGAAAATTTGTCTTTTTGATGAAATTTATTCAAACTTAAGCTTAAGGTGAACTGTGAAAATGATAGAATAAACAAACTCCATCTTATAGAAAAAGGAGGTTCAATACACAAAGCATGTACTTGTTCAGAAAATGGGAGATGGTGATCAATTCAAGGAACCCCCATCGAACAGGTGTGCCTTGACTACGATGGAAGGCTGCATGCATGCAAAAAGATACATATCGATCCATTTACCTGCACGCTGTTCCTTTTACACATAAAACGTAAAATAAATGCCATTCAGGCCCTCAGGGCACTAGGGTCATCAAGTAGATGCTCCTTCTGTATAGCAGCATCTCTTATTACCTCAGTTTCTTTACAATTTCTATACACGTGAAAATAATCTGATGTCCATTACTTGCTCTTTGAAGCATTGCTTTCAACAAATTGCACTAATCATTCTCCAATAAAAGTATGCTGCCAATTTGGGACAACTTCTAAACATAGATTGAGCAACAGAGGTAGTGGATACAAATAAGTAGCTTCAAGTCTTCAAAGAGATTATACCTGAGGAGTTCCAACTAGAGGAACCATTATTTCTGGAAGAACTTTGACACCCTGGTTTCTCATAGCAATCGCAGCCTCAAAAACAGCACGTGCTTGCATTTCGGTTAACTCAGGATATGAAATACCCAACCTAAGAAAATGAAATCGTATTTGATTGAGAATACCAATTCCTCCAACATCTAAAACAGGGTTCGATGAAAATGCACTAACTTACTTCAAAAATTACTTTATTTTCAACAGGATCCATTTCAGTTATAAGTGATTGCAAACGATGACAGAAGAAGCACATAATCGTGAAGAATCATATCAGGATTCAATTGCAGTGAGAGAAGAAGTGGGCAAAAGCTATGGCAGTGTTATTTTTGCAAGTGTCACTTTACACTTGTCCATTAATTCTAAAGTCATGTGATTCCTCCAGCATGTGAATAGGCTCCCCAAGAACCTGGCTAAATGTACAAAATGGCACGTTCTGAACATGACTATGTTGTCATCAGCTGACAAACATGATAAAGTACATACCTTTCAACAATAAAACTAGTATTTGCTCTGTTCAGATGCCTATATAAAATGCTAATAACACTTGCAGAATGCCTTCCATCAAAAAGCATATGCTGCGTGTTGGTGCATGCCTTTTATGAGATGCTCTTCTAGCAGATCTTGTTTTAGCCTTCTGAAATATAATTCTTCAATTTTCTCCTTTGTTCATGTTGTTAACCTTTCCCTTTTGGATAGTCCTAAAGGTCCAACATATCCGTGTACAGCAATATCCGATGGCCAGAGTAGGATTACCGCTTGGATACGACTACTGTTGAAACTTAAGTGCCAACACTATTCAACACGTTAGTTTTGGGCATGTAATGTGTGTCATACAACAGTCTACTACAAAAATAAAAACACAACTCACACATTCCTAAACGCCCTCTCATTTCTAATTTATTATATGCTGTGATTGGACCAAATAATTATCTTAAGTTTTACTTTCTAAAGAAATCCAGTGAAATTCCATATACTTTCATGATTTCACGAACAACTTTTTTCGTGATCCAACTTTTTCTCGAGTCAACTTAGGAAACTATGTCTCAGACTCTTTATCTTTCTCTGCATGTATATTCATATCTGTCTAACCTAAATATATACGTGCATGCACACATAAGCTATACATCTAGATGTACATGTACATGAGTATGTAGTAATAAAGTGGTTGTTGATTTCTTATGACCACAAACAGGAGAGTCACAAATTGGAGATTCTGGCATTTGGCAAACAACGAAATGTTAGCATTTCTCCTTTCACTTTATGTAGAGAGCCAATCTTTCTTCAATTAGAAGAGGCCCAATACATGCCTGCAACCACGAAATCCTAGCATAGGATTGACTTCAGACAGTTTCTCAATTCTGCTAAAGACTTCATCTTCTGTGACTTTAGTATCTGCAGCTAATTCTGAGACAATGTCATTTATATCACCTTCCGGTAGAAACTCATGCAATGGTGGATCCAGTAGTCGTATTGTCACTGGGAGACCTGAAAACAATAGATTTTAATCAAAATAGGCACATAAAGCATCTAAAAAGTGAAAAGGTCCCAAGGCACCACAACAGTTTCATGAGTGAACTTGCATATAACAAACCAAAATGCCCATCAACAGAGTAATGGAACTATTAGTGATTTAGTATGATGAGACTAGGACAAGAGAACAATGGTAGTATCAAAACATCCGACTGCAATAGATGCATCACAACAGATGCACAAAGAAAAAAACATGTTTTTCTTTAATGGAAACCATTTAGCGTATTATGGAGAAGCACAAAACAGAATATACCATCCATTGCGCGAAAAATGCCTTCAAAATCAGACCGCTGATAAGGCAAGAGCAGGTCAAGTGCTTCCTTCCGCTTTTCAGGAGTCACTGCCATAATCATCTGCCTAACAGCTTTAATCCGCTCATCTGATGCAAAGAACTGAAAAAAAGTACCTGTATATGCATCAGAAGCAATTCCTAAGTGTATGTCTGTGTTGTGTGTAGATGTGTCTGTGCATATATTATATGTATGTACGTCACACACATACATATAGGGGAGAGAGAGAGAGAGAGAGAGATTTTATCCTATATATTTATTCAACCACAAATGAAGTTATTCTGATTATTCATATGCTAGCACACTGCATCTAAAGAACCTTATTTGTGTATTGAGCCAGAAAAACTGGCTCCTAATTGATACTCCAGTGAAGCCAAAAGTCCAAAGCGGATATGTTAACCAAGAAATCAGAATACCCTTCAACTTCTATGTTTGGCAGTAAGAGGATTAGCAGTCTGCCCCTTTAGTTTTGAAGACCTCAAGTTGATCAAGGAGGCCTGCATGCCATAAACTACTCATCTGAAACAAGGTTGATACAGAATGGATGATAACAGGTGCATGCAAGTATAATTTTCTATACAATGAAAGCAACAATGACCTCCACCTGTAACATCAAAGCAACAGAAGCTAATATGTCCACCTATGACCATTGTTGTGAATCAACAAGTTGTCTCATTCTCCTATACTTTTCATGACGAGAAAGAATATCCAGAGCAAAAACTGTCGACTTACAAAGATATCCCAAACATGGCCTTAGAAAAATTTAGGTTGCTTCACATGTGAGTTTTGCAGATACATCCAACTGGACAAGGCTGGAACCAGTAACTCGTGTGCACTACACAGTTTAAGGTTAGAAATATGACACTTCCTTGAGAAACAACCATAGTTCATGGGAGCCCTTTCATCTGCATGACACAGATCTATCTATGTGGTGCTCAGATCAGCTTGCTGCTAATAGTTCTTTCTCCTTTTCCTTCCCCAAATATTAATAATACACTGGACCTTTTCTTCATTTTATTTGAATTAAATGTATGCAGACAATAAGTTCTTCTACCAGGGAGCTTCACTCCATGGTCTCACTCACCATGTGCTCCGTCCGGCAAAGTCCAATGCCTTGTGCACCATTGTCTCTAGCAGCCAGTGCATCTTCAGGTGTGTCTGCGTTTGCCATTACCTGTTATAACTTTAGAATGCTAGTAAGAGACTATTTAAGTATATGATTTCCAGAAATTCCAAGAACTAGCACTAGAGATAAAGTATAAGAACATAAACAGAGTGTTCCTTGCACAAGAACCAAACTTGAATGCATTGCGAGGATTAGAGAATTTTCCCTGTTGCCTGGGAGTTGGCAAAATAATTTTTTATATGAAGCATTTAATCGATATCCCCAAAACCTAGCAAATAATGTCAAGCCCCCTCCACTCTAACACATGTACAAAATAACTTTTTAGAGAAAGGGAAGAAAAGGAATGACCACACACCATCAAGAACAGGTAGAGCAGTATAGACAGTGGCATTCTACAGAAGATTGTGAGCGCTTGATCTTAAACAATTCCATAAAAAATATGAGAATTTACGATAAATAGTTATTTATTTATTTCAATCAGAAAATCAAAGACAGAAGAATCACAACTATTGCAGAACTTTTGCATCATACCTTCAGCTGTCTTAATTCATCAACCCAAGTCATAAAAACCTCCAAATCACCACTAAGAGCTGGTGGAGAGAGCTGCTGCTTCCCCAAAATAACTTCACCTGTAGAACCATTAAGTGACAACCAATCACCTTCATGAAGTAGTTTCTCTCCAATTACCACAGTCTGCAAAGTAAGCGTCTAGTATAGTGAGTTTTAGGAGGCAAAATTAGCTGATTTACATAAGAAAACTAACATAAAGCAGGAGCTCCAGCATAACCACAAGAAAACCATGTCAAAGAAATTCATGGGTAACATATCAAAATAACAAAGGAAGAGTATCAAAGAGGTCATCTTGATCAATGCTCAAAGTGTCATATTGAATTGAGCAAACAACGAAACATTGAAATGATGGAATGTTGAACCTGGAACTGATTTATAAGGTCATTAATTAGGATACACCAGTCAAATGTAAATTATGGATTCTAAAAATCTTATAGGCAAGACTGCTCCAATTACATATGCACCAGAAAACTGTTCGAACTAACAATGATGAAAAATAGTTTCCAGGAAGCCTCTCCAGTTGCTTAAGGAGATAAAGATTCTTTGCAGCAAGAAGCTTTGGCTTCCAAAACATTCTCTTTGTATATTGACATAGATATTGTTTCATAAATGTCTGCATATTGCAGTTGTCCACACAAGTACAGTGAAACATAGACATTTCATACCTTATCATATTCATTCACCCGAACATCTGAACAACCAGAAATGCAACACTTTCCCCATCCTCGAGCAACAACTGCTGCATGCGATGTCATGCCACCTCTTGCTGTCAGTATTCCTGCAGCAGCATGCATGCCCCCAACATCTTCTGGGCTAGTATCCATCCTCACCTTCACCACATACAACATACAGTTACTTTACATAATAAACATAGAAGTATATTTGACAACATAAACTAAGGCACTGACAAAATTATAAGCAAGATAAATGCTTTCTTTCTACTTCTAATTACTAATTTCTGGACCATTACAGGGCACTAAATTGTATTATTTGTGTTGAGATACATAGACTAGATTCACGAAAGAGGAACTCACTAAATACTGCCACTACAGAGTAATGTCATTCAGGTGTGTGCATGTGTCTGTCATAATTCTTACACGCATCAGCTGTATCGTTAAATGCATGCATATGCATCTGTATATGTGCTATTGGTGGAATCCAAGATCCTGATCGCCCTATTTTAGCAGAATCTTCACGAAACAATGTTATACTGCATAAGCCACGTATACAGGCCATGTAGTCCAGATATGCGTGTCATATAAGCCATATATGCTTGATGCATAGTCAATTATGCATCATAAGGAGTCTTCCCTGACAAAAGATCAGTTTGGCAGTAAAAATGTTGGTTGAGTTAATTTAGATTATGTACTTCATGTTGTGCATTGCATGTTTGAAACTGAAAACCACTAGTTAATATTGAAAATGTTGTCTCCTTTGTTATTAGAGTAATATGATATAAATAAGGTGGTAGTAGTATCCATGTTGTGGATTAGATGTTGTAATGGAATACAACATTCATATTCTAGCAAACTTTTAAATGAACTACCATTATTAATTTTAGCATACTACTAAGTCTGTCCAAGTGGCCCTTATGCGACACATAACTATGTAAAATGGTTGGCCATCCAAGTGGTGCCAAATGCTACTGACACAAAGTATACGAGACAAGTGTTGACTAAGAATTTTTATTACTTAGTAGCATATGCACATGTACATGCAATATATCACAATGTTATTAAAATCATATCGTATCGTATGATACAATTTTATCGTATATCGTATAATAATACAACATGATACAGACATGTGTATCGTATTATGTGATTTATTATGCTATATTGTACAATACATACCGTATCATATGAGTTAATGCCAATTTTTTGGGTATAAAATCCCAGGATCTTATTTTCTGAAATTCATTTTTCATCCCATCCTATTTCACTCCAATCCTTTGTTCTCAAACCCTTTTCACATTATTGCTTTTATTGCTTTTGTAGAGAAATTTAAAGATTATCAAGTTTTTTAACTCAATCCCTTTCCTCATTTTAGGGTTTTTGTCAAATCCGTGACATAATCCCTTTCTTATCATTTCATCCAATTTTTCACTTTAAATTCATATATTTCTTGATTCTTTACCTTTCAAAAACTTCTTTCTTCTTATTATTTATCTCCTCTTTGATCAAGTCGATCCACCGTAGAAGTATTGCACTCTAATGTATGAAGGTAATAGGCTAGTGAATAAGTGAATTTTTTTGTAATGAAGTTAAGAAAGAAGGTATTTCTCGCATGAAACACCATCTTGTGGGGACCAGGAAGGATGCTAGTGCTTGTCTTCTAGTACTCACAATAGTAAAATATGAAATTGAGTAAGTATTAGATATTAGAAAGAAGTGAAAAAAATTACAGTTGCAAGAAAGGGCAAAAATAGGTGGTTGAGATATGTCACAAGACTCAATAATTTGAAGATGCTTCTAGAGAGATGTATGGTACAATATTTCATAGTGCAACCGAAAAGAAATAAGAGTCGGCTAAAGAGGTAAGAAGGTAAGCTAAGGGAAAGAGTGTAGGTTCCTATTTCACTCTAAGAGCTCTTACTCACCCGATAACTATGAGAGGTAGTAGAGGAGGTAGAGGTAGTGGGATACATTCATTTTTCGTATGACTATTGGAGCTAAACTAGGCATCAGATCAATTACGGCTTCAAAGGAGGTAATTAAAAAAGTAGATATGAAGTACACGGATTTTTTTTACAAAAATTGTCTTCCTTTTAATATTGCAAATTCATTTTCCTTTCAAAGTATGACAAATGCTATTGTTAGTATGTGATTAGGTTATTGAGTCCCTACATATCATGCTTTGAGAGGTAAATTGTTGCAAAATTGGGTTGATATTATGCATCATTGAAGTTATTAATTTAGGGAGTCATGGAAGCTTACAGGTTGTTCTATTATATATAGATGGTTAACATAGATCATAAAGTATAATAGAAAATGGTCCACTATGACCCGTTGATCTCATTCTACCTGGGCTCGGGTCAAGGGACTGTTAGCTCCAACTAGCCTTTGGGGGCCAACAACTATCCCCCAATGACTATTCTCTCTCTCTCTCTCCCTTCTTGATGCTGTAAAACCCTACCATTCTTGCTCTATAAACAGAGCCACAATCTCCATTAATAAAAAACTATTTTTGGGATTTATTTGACTTAACTTGTGTGTTTTAACATAAAGTGTTTGGTGTATTGATTGCTTGGCGATTCTTGGATTATGATATTATCATTTTCCGTAAACTCTTCAAGTCAATTAAAGAGTTATTTCTTATATAACTTGTCTTTGTAAACAATGGAAAGCAAAAATGAACTGTAATGTTGTTTGCTTGATCTAAATTGTTATCAAATTTAGGCTTGAACGATGAAAAATATTTTCTATCCAAAGATTATTGGGATTATATTGATGATACTATTTAAGAACCTAATTTGATTCTTGATGTGATTCATGAGGATCAAATCATTAAGGCCCAAGAAAAATACAAATAAGATTTAAAATATTGAAAAAGAGGAATGCAAAGATCACTTGGATCATTTGCAAAAATGTAGATGAAAAACTTTAAAATATAATCAATATCTTTGAAAATGCTTTTGAACCTTGGAGAATATTTAAAGAAAATCCCTTCCCAAGATGATTTTTTTCAAATCAATTTAATAAGAAAAGGATAACGCCCAAACAAGGCAACTTTAGTATTAGAGATTACCACAATGAATTTTTCGAGTTGTAGAATCAACTTCAAAGTTTTGACAAATTTGAAAAATTGTAAAAAATAGATGAATTTCAAGAGTATCTAGATAATCAATATTTCTTTTCATTTATTTGGGGTATTAAAGAGGAATTTAAAAAGAAACTGATTAAAAGATCCTTGTCGACTTAGTTATAAAAGAAACTAGATTAAAAGCTCTAAATACTTCAAAAGAAGTTGTTCTTACCACATCTAAACCGAGAGTGAAAGTCATACAAGCCACCACATGTCAAGAATATTGAAGGGCAAACTAAGAACTACATGAGACCCATGGTTCCATGGCCCAATAAAAGTACTATTTGCCACTATTGTAAAGAGAGTAGACACATCAAGACCACTTGCCCAATTTCGATAAAAAATAGCAATATGGCCATATCTTAAAGGATCAAAAGAGAGAATCACTACCTTATAACATCAATGCATACATAGAAGAGATACTCAAAGAGAAGGCTAGTATATCTGAAAACATGAAGGTATGTCTTGGTTTTTAGACTCAGGTGCATCCTTTCATATGACACACAAAAGAAATTTTTTGAAACACTTTTTAAAAGAGTTCTAATAAACATGTTTTTACGGCCGATGGTACAAGACTTTAAGTAGAGAAAATTATAAGTTTTTAAAATAAAGATTTCAAAGTACTCAATGTGAGTTTTTTACCAAACTGCTTAAATTTGTGACAATGGTTGTATAGTTACTTTCTCATCCAAAAATTGTGCGATAAAGGATCATCCATCGAAGAAGGTGATTGGATAAGGTCACTGAGAAAACAGATTGTACAAAATAGAAAATTTGGTTGTGCCAAATATTGAAAATTACGGTACAGTTTATGATTAAACTCTTTGACACAAAAGATTGGGTCACTTAGATATGAACAAATTATGTAACCATCCCTTATTGAAAAATAATAAAGTTTAAGATTTTGTTTGCAAAGATTATATTATTGGAAAGTTGCATCATATACCTTTTGGTAAAAGAAATTTTATTACAAGTAAGCCTTTTGAGTTAGTGCAATATGATGTTTGGGTACCAACTCCTATTGTATCTAACGGAGGAGTGGGATACTATGTAACTTTCATTAATAATTTTAGTAGATATACTTGGATATATCTTTTAAAACATAAATTAGAACTCTTTAGAAACTTTCTGATATTTTATATTATTAAAAATCAATTCTAGACTACTCTTAAGATTTTGAGATCAGATTTCGGTGGTGAGTATATGTCAAAAGAATCTACTCTTAAAACACATGAAATTTTGTACAAAAAATCTTTCATGAAAACACCACAACAAAATGGTTTCGCCGAACGAAAACATAGACATATTATAGAAACTACTAGAACTTTTTTGATTGCTAGTAAAATACCTAAGTACATATGAGTGAAAGCTACCAAAATTGCCATATACCTAATAAATATGATGCCTTCCTCACAACTTAGTAATATCTCTCTCTTTGAAAAATTGAGAGTTTTTGGTCATAAATGTTTTGTAGATAAAGATAAGAATGATAAGTTGTAACCCCAAAGTTCTAGAGTGTGTCTTTCTAGGTTGTAGACAAAAATAGTTATAGGTGTTTTGATAAAAAAGAAGATAAATGATATGTGTAAGAGATGTGAAATTTATATAAAACGATTATTACTATGATTCTAACCATGAAGATAGAGAAAAATATACCTTTCCTAATGATATTATAAATCTGGAAAAAGATAGTGATAATAAAGATAGTGAAAATATAGGAACCATAGATCCTAAACAACAAGATGAGTATATCAATTTAGAAATAGGAGAAAACAAAGAGCCTAAAGAGACTACACAATTTTTTCCTCTATTCTACACTAAAACTAGAAGAAAAGAAAATGTAAAAATACCCTCTAGAATCTCAAGGCCCCCACAAAGATTTGTATCCTATGAAACCTTTGTTTTTAAAAGAAAAAACTTCATTGCCGCCATTCAACAAATTCAAGAACCAAATTCTTATAATCAAGACAAGGGCATGTGAGGTGGGAACAAATTGTGCAAAAAGAATTAAAGACTTTAAGTAAGGCTCGTTCTTGGGAAATTGTACCAAAACCTAAGGATGAGAAACTTATTAGATGTAGATGAGCATAAAGATAAAATCTTACAGTGATGATACCATATAAAGATATAAAGCTAGACTAATAGCTAAAGAGTATACCCAAGAATATAGAATTGACTATAAGTAAACTTTTGCTAATAACTACATAAGAATTCTAATAACCCTTAGTGTTATTAAGAAGTAAAAAATCTTTTGAATTAGATGTTAAGAATGACTTCTTGAATGGTAAGCTAAACAAAAAGTTAAACATGATTTCTCCTTTGGGACTAAATATCTCAAAAAATCATGTTCTTAGATTAAATAAGGCTTTGCATAGTCTTACGCAAGTCCCTAAGGCTTGGTTTGATAGATTTGGAAGTTTCATGCATACACAAGTTTATATCCTGCTATAACTTTGTTTGTAAGAAAATAAGATGCATGTATAGTAATCATGTTTTTGTATATTGATTACATGATCATCACTGGAAGTGATGAAAGTGATATACTTTAAGTTAAAAGAGATCTTTACGAAAAATTTAAAATGAAAGATCTCGGATTGCTCAGTTATTTTTTGTGAATTAAAATTATATATAGTGAAAGAGGATACTTTATTTGTCAAACAAAATTTGCAAGTGATATTATTAACATGTCAGGACTAACCGATCAGAAGAAGGCATACACACTAGAAATACTTGGAATAAAATTAGAGCAATAGAAGGTGAGAAACAAGAAGATCCAACACCATACAAGCATTTGATAACGACATTGACTAACCGAAATAATTGCATTATACCAAGAAGACTAGTGAAAGTTAGGAGGCTTATACGAAAGCAAAGAAAGAAGCAAAAAAGGCCATTAGTAAAGCAAAAGGCAAAATTAAGAGGATTTATATAAAAAGCTTAACTCAAAAGAAGGTAAAAGATATATCGTACCCACGGTAAACGCTGAGTAGCGAAGTGTTTTTAGGATAGCTAAGGCTAGAGATAAGAAAACTAAGAATCTTACTTTTGTTAGATATATCAAAGATGAGGATGAGACGATTTTAGTGGCAAATGATGATATAAAAAATAGATTAAAAAAATATTTTTATAAACTTTTTAACGAAAACACATATGTTAGTATTATTTTAGGAGAGTTAATCAAATCAGAAAAAGCAAATAAATCGTAATTTCTAACGACATATTCAAAATGATGAAGTAAAAGAGGCTCTTAAATATATGAAGGTTGGTAAATCTATTCAACCAGACAATATTCTTATAAAATTATAAAAAATTGTAAGAGATACGAGGATAACATGATTTACAAGACTATTTAATGAAATATGGAGAAACCAAAAGATACCCGAGGAATGGAAAGTGAATACACTTATACCCATATATAAGAACAAGGGGACATCAAAAATTATGTGAATTATTGGGTTATCAAGTTAATGAGTTATACTATGAAATTATGGAAAAGAATAATTTAACGTAGGTTAAAACAAATATTGAGTACAATAGAGAACCAATTTGGATTCATGCCAAACATATCTACCATTGAAGTGATTCACCTATTGAGACGTCTTATGAAATATTTTAGAGCAAAAAAGAAGAACATTCACATGATATTTATTGATCTAGAAAAGCTTACGATAGAGTGCCAAGAGATGTTCTTTGAAGAACCTTGAAAAAGAGAGATATATCATTGATATATATAAATCTTATAAGAGACATGTAAAATAGTGTAAAAACATGTGTGAGGACTCATCAAGGAATGATAGATTTCTTTATATTGGGTTATGTTAGGGGTCAACTTTAAGTTCATATTTATTTATATTAGTCATTGATGAGTTAACAAAACATATTCAAGATGAAGTACCTTGGTGTATGTTATTTGTAGATGACATTGTGCTAGTGGATTAGTCTAAGGAAAAAGTTAATAAGAAATTGAAACTATGGAGAAAAACATTAGAAAGTAAAGGTTTCTGACTTAGTATAATAAAGATGGAATATATGAAATGTAAGTTTGATTATTTGGGTACTTTAGAGGACATACAAATTAATATTGACATACATTGCATCTCTCATAAGGAAAGTTTTAAATACCTAGAGTAAATTTTTCAAAGTGTTAAAAGAGGATCATTTGGGTACTTCAGTTTTAGATGTCATCAAAGTTGAAAAATAAATATTATAGAGCAGCAATTAGACTTGCTATGTTTTATAGTTCTCAATGTTGGGCAATTAATCATCAACATGTGCAAAAGATGTCTGTAACAGAAATGAAGATGTTGAGAAGAATGAATGGTCATACAAGAAAGACCATATACATAATAAGGTTATTAGAAATAAATTGGGAGTAGCATCAATATAGGATAAAATGAGGAAAAATCGTTTAAGATGGTTTGGATACGTAGAAAGATGACCCAATAACACTCCCGTAAGAAGAAATAAAAAACTAGATTGTGAAAATATTAAAGGAGGAAGAGGATGACCACAAAAGTATTGGAAAGAAATAATAAAGAATGACATAGTTTATATTGAGTTAATTGCTAGCATGGCACGTGATAGGGTCCTATGAAAACAAAGAATTTATGTAGCTGACCCCATCTAGCATGGGAAAAGGCTTAGTTGTTGTTGTTTGATTGTGTTATAAACTTAGAATTAAATATCTTATCTTCGATAATTTGAATTTTTCCATAAACTAGATTTATTAATATTGTTTTAAAAAAATTAAATCAACACAATCAGCATCTTCCATTTTCCCCACGAATATAACCTTTTGTCGCCAAAGGAAAGCCATAATGAGAAATTGACAATAATAGTAATGGTGATTATGTTTACGAGCTACTGCTCTTAAAGGAACACTGTAATAAGAGCCCCTCAAATAAGAACCCAACTAATATGTTAAGAGTGATGAATCAACAAATTGGATAGGCTGAAGGATAAACATATGAAGCTAGACAAATGACAAAATAGTGAATAAGGAAATACCAAAATAACCGTCTTTCCTTGTGCATGTAATGCCTCAGCGCTATCAGCATCAAAAACAATCTGACCCACAGCAGCCCCCGGGGATGCAGGCAAGCCAGTGGCGAGCACTTTATTCTGATATACTTTTGAGTCCTCAAACTGATACAAACAATGCAAAGTCCATGGACCCCAGTTAGACTCTGGTCTTTGTACACATACACACAGGTGGTCATGGGCAGTGCAATGAAACATCTAAAGCAGTCATATGGAACAAAAAGAAGCAACAGTTCGCATATAACATATCACACTACAATGAACATATGAAAAAAATGATGACTTACAAACAAGAATAGCAGACACAGGGTTGGAACATACTACTGCACGAGAATATGGAAAGGTAAAAGGAAGAATGTCTACCAAAATTTATACTATATCATTATTTACGTAGAAGGAAACCACAGAAGTCACAAAACTACCAAGTAAAATAATTGAAGCATAGAACATCCATAGTACTGCTGCTTTTAGCGAGTGCTCATTCTCCACAGTATAGGGCGTATAGAATCAACACAAGAAGCCTAGAATAAATTGATGCTGTTTAGTTATATTTTCTTTAACTCAATCACGTTCTGCTTCAGTGAATGGCCTATGAGGAAAATTTCAAGACAACCTATCTAATGATGATGATGTGCCAACCAGCACCTAACTGAATTGTATAAGCTATGACAAGATTTAAGGATATAAAATAATGTGCGCTTGGCCAGCCAAATTAGGTTTGGATTGGCCAAAAAAAGAGTGATTGCAGTATATGAAACAGATCCAGCACACTGGTGGCTGTGCTGCTATGGCAATATAATGAAGTACAGTCAGGATCACGAGTACAATATAATTATTCACAGTAGAAATTATGGGAACTTAAAGAGAAGGATGAAGAGAAAGAGAAAGAGAAAGGACTACATCAATAACCCAAAATTAGTATGGTTAACTGAGCATGTTAGGCAAAGGAATTAGCCTTTCTCCTAATAAATCCATCTCAAAAGAACTAGTCAAAAGGGGATGTATCTGGATACCAAAAGCATGACATGAAGTTCAACGTGGCATACTCCAGAATTCACCTTCCACACAGTCAAAACACAGATTCTGGTGAATATTGATCCCCATGCATTCAAATCCTAAATGAGGTTTTCTATGTTGAATGAAGACTTAGCACTAACGAGTTGAAATAGCATATGCTGTCTTTCTGTTCTTTCTGCACGTGTCATCTGCTTTTATTTTGTCAGGCTTATGCTAGCTGGAATATGGCAACATCACCGAAAATAGCCATCAATGTGTAAAATATAAGTTAAGATGTGGTTCAATAATGGACGTAAACACATAGATATTAAAAGTATACGCCTTTAATGTCTTTATGAAATGAAACCCCAATCTTAAGCCTCTGCTGGCGACCTTGATGCCACTGCCTCTTTTCAGTAGAGGCATTGTTCTCTGTAAGAATCCCGTGCCTCTACTATGCTTCGTGCAAAAGGCCTGTCAAATTAACTAACAAAATGCAACTCACCTTTTAACCTAAGTTAACCTTGATATTTTCTGCAAATAAAGTTCATCATCATTATGATTGAAAAAGAAGGCAGTTTCTCTATGAGAAGTACGTATAGACAAACCACTCCATTCTAAACGTGGTAACCATAGCCATACTGGAGGAGTTTAAAGTTGACTTATGATTTCTGCATTACTTTTTTCGTCTCTTGTAAGTTGTAACATGCATACCAAAAGGTTCTTTTCTTATTCTACGATATGAGATGCAGATTTTTTTGTTGTTGTTCTAGGGATTTCAATAACATGGATTACAAAAATTATATGTAACACTTTATAGTCAATACAATCTTCAAAAAACGAGATGAACATTTAATTACTTATAAGAGTGGTTTATCACAAACACAAATTGATTACTTTATTTGTAGAAAAAAAGATAGAGCGTGTTGTAAAGATTGCAAGGTAATTCCAGGAGAAAGCTTAACCACCCAACATCGACTTTTAGTTGTGGATTTACAAATAAAAAAATGAACAAAAAAGAAAAGAGTGCATCAAGCTATTCAGACTAAATGGTGGAACCTCAAAAGCGAGAAAGAAGATATATTTAAACAGAAAGTCCTTCAAGGAGTTGTTTAGAATTATGTTGGTACACCCTGTGATATGTGAAACAATATGATTATACATATTAGAAAAGTGGCGAAAGATATGTTAGGTGTATCTAAGGGAGGTGTACCCGCACAAAAAGAAGCTTGGTGGTGGAGTGAAGTAGTGCAAAATAAAATTAAGGTAAAGAGGGCATGTTATAAATTACATTATGCTAAGAAAACTAGTGAAACTTTAGAGGCTTATAAGAAAGCAAAGGAGGAAGCGAAAAGGCCGTCAGTGAAGCAAAAGCAAAATTTTGAGAGGATTTATATAAAAAACTCAACTTAAAAGAGAGTGAAAGAGATTTTTTTAGGATAGCTAGGGCTAGAGATAAGAAAACTAAAGATCTTAATTATGTTAGATGCATCAAGGACGAGGATGAAAAAATTCTAGTGGCAAATGATGATATAAGAAATAGATGAAAAAAATATTTTTATAATCTTTTTAATGAAAATAAAGATGTTAGTATTAGCTTAGGAGAGTTAGCCAAATCAGAAAAGTATATAAACCACAATTTCTACCGACGTATTCAAAAGAATGAAGTCAAAGAGGCTCTTAAACATATGAAAAGTGGTAAATAAGTAGGACCAGATAATATTCCAATAGAAGTTTGGATAATACTAGGAGAAATAGGAATCACTTGGCTCACAAGACTATTTAATGAAATATGGAAAAACCAAAAGATACTTGAGGAATGGAGAGCAAGTACACTTATACCCATATATAAGAACAAGAGAGACATTCAAAATTGTGTGAATTATCGAGGTATCAAGTTAATGAGCCATACTATGAAATTGTGGGAAAGAATTATCGAACGTAGGTTAAGACAAATATCAAGTACAAAAGAGAACCAATTTGGATTCATGTCAGGCAAATGTACTGTTGAAGCGATTCACCTTTTGAGACGTCTTATGGAACATTTTAGAGCAAAAAAAAAAGACCTTCACATGATATTTATTGATCTAGAAAAAGCTTATGATAGGGTATCGAGGGAGGTTCTTTAGAGAACTTTGGAAAAAAGAGGTATCCCATTGACATACATTAACCTTATAAGAGACATGTATGATGGTACAAAAACATGTATGAGGACTCATGAAGGAATGATAGAATTCTTTGAAGTTAATATTGGGTTACGTCAAGGATCAACTTTAAGTCCATACTTATTTATAATGGTGATTGATGAGTTGACAAAACATATTCAAGATGAAGTACCTTGGTGTATGTTATTTGTAGATGACATTGTATTAGTGGGAGAGTCTAAGGAAAAAGTTAATAGAAAATTGGAACTATGGAGAGAAACATTAGAAAGCAAAGGCCTCCGACTTAGCATAACAAAGACAGAATATATGGAATGTAAGTTTGATCATTTGGTTACCTCAGAGGACATAGAAATTAAAATTGGCACACATTGCATCTCCTAAAAGGAAAGTTTTAAATACCTAGGGTCAATTTTTTAGAGTGATGAAAGAATTGATGGAGATGTTACGCATAGAATTAATGCTAATTGGTTAAAATGGAGAGGAGCATAAGGTATTCTTTGTGATAAGAAGATACCATTAAAGTTAAAAGGTAAATATTATAGAGCAACAATTAGGCCTGCCATGTTTTATGGTTATGAATGTTGGGCAGTTAATCATCAACATGTATAAAAGATGTTTGTGACGAAAATGAAGATGTTGAGATGGACGAGTGGTCATACAAAAAAAGACCGTATACATAATGAGGTTATTAGAAACAAATTAGGAGTGACACCAATAGCGGATAAAATGAGAGAATATCGTTTAAGATGGTTTGGACATATAGAAAGAAGATGAAAAGAAGAACCTGTAAGAAGGTATGAAAAACTAAATTTGGAAAGTATTAAAAGAGGTAGAGGACGACCATAAAAAAAAGTGTTGGAAAGAAACAATAAAGAATGATCTAACTTATTATGAGCTAAATTTGGAAAGTATTGAAAGAGGTAGCGGACGACCACAAACGTGTTGAAAGAAACAATAAAGAATGATCTAGCTTATTGTGAGTTAACTGCTAACATGGCACATGATAGGGATCTATGGAAACAAAGAATCCATGTAGTCGACCCCGTCTAGTAAGTGAAAAGCCTTAGTTGTTGTTGTCTTGGGATTTCAATAAGGACATGCACTGTTAGGCTTTTAAAAAGTTATCATTATTTAATTTCAATGCACTATTATTTTCTATTCATTTAGCTACCTGTCATAAAAGGTTCTAATTTATATTTTCAATATATTATCTTAGTTTCACAGTTTTTGTTGAAGTCACACAAATTAAAGCCTACAATTTTGTGCTAGAACTGCACAGGAATTATTTTGCCATCGGACATTGGCATGTACCACGTTAGACCCAGATAACTTTGTAAGATAATATCCCTCTGCCTGCACCGAAATGCACAATCACTCACATGAGGCCAATTGCTCTAAAGAAACTACTGCAATTACGTTTTCTATTTGAGTTTCCTAATTGATGTACAACTTATTTTGGTAGGCATGGAACTTATCAATTCAGTTATTATGGCTTATGCCTTCCCCTATTTTCCTAGATGGCCTCATTGCGCCTCAAGCCTTCTATAACATTGAGTGCAACAGTAGAGTTGGAATACAAAAGTAACCACAATTTGTTCGTGTATGTAATCACATAAGGACATCTGTGCATGACCAGGTGACACGGTAATAAATGTTGTAGGATTTACCTGTGGATGAAGAAGTTGGTCAAGGTGCCCAGGTTCCACCATTTTGATGGCTGATTGCTTATCAATAAGTCCTTCTCTCACCACATCAACGGCAATTTTTACTGCACCTTTTCCCGTGCGCTTGCCAGACCTACATTGCAGCATCCATAACCTATTCTCTTGTACAGTAAATTCTATGTCCTGCAAAGAGAAAAAGAAAAGGTATGCTTAACCTAGTATATCTGTAACACAATGACCATGCTTCGATTTTATAATGCAATGTGGATGTAGATACTACCACCATACGAAAATGTTGACAGCAAATTTCATGTCATTGCATGCTTCAGAGTACTGGGAGCACCTTGATGCTGATGAAGGCTGACCACCACTGGTGCATGTTTTCTTTTAAACATCACTGACAAACCAAGTAAAAAGAGCAAAAGATTTCTAATGCTTAAGAAGTTTCAACCCTAGAATGAGCAATCCATGTCGGAACCAAACTTCTACAAGCTTCATTGTGTACTGGAAGATCAAATTTCATGGGAAGCCTGAGGCACAAAAGAAAAGAAACTTTTCATTAACCTGGAAAAAATTCAGTATTTAGTTAAGACCAGGGGATCCCTTTGCCTTCCCTAAGACATTATAGATTTTATTAACATGATTTCCTCCGTCTTCGTAACACATCGCTTCTTTTGGTTTCATTCTACCTGTGTATCAACTTCATGTCCTCCAACTCAGATAACACTTAATTTATGGTTCTTAACTTTATAATTGCACCTAAGCTAATACTAACATCTTTATTTTCATTAAAGAGCTTATAAAAATAGTTTTTTCATCTATTTATTACATCATCATTTGCCACTAGAATTTTTTCATCCTCGTTTTTGATGCATCTAACAAAATTAAGATCTTTAGTTTTCTTATCTCTACCCCTATCTATCCTAAAAATATCTCTTTCGCCCACTTTTGAGTTGAGTTTTTTTATATAAATCCTCTCAAATTTTTGCTTTTGCTTCACTGACATCATTTTTCGCTTTCTTCTTTGCTTTCTTATAAGCCTCTAAAGTTTTACTAGTTTTCTTAGCATAATGTAATTTGTAACATGCCCTCTTTGCCTTGATTTTATTTTGTACTACTTCACTCTACCACCAAGTTTCTTTTTGTGCCGGTACACCTTCCTTAGATTCACCTAACACATCTTTCACCACTTTTCTAATATGTATAGCCATATTATTCCACATATCACAAGGTGTACCATGTAAAAAAAGATGTCTGTGACAAAAATAAAGATGTTGAGATGGATGAGTGGTCATACAAGAAAAGACCGTATACATAATGAGGTTATTAGAAACAAATTAGGGGTGACAACAATAGAGGACAAAATGAGAGAATATCGTTTAAGATGGTTTGGACATATATAAAGAAGATTAGAAGAAGAACCTATAAGAAGGTATGAAAAACTAAATTTGGAAAATATTAAAAGAGGTAGAGGACGACCACAAAAGTGTTGGAAAGAAACAATAAAGAATGATCTAACTTATTGTGAGTTAACTGCTAACATGGCATTAACTTATTGTGAGTTAACTGCTAACATGGCATATGACAAAGCTCTGTGAAAACAAAGAATCCATGTAGCTAACCCCGTCTAGTATGGGAAAAGGCTTAGTTGTTGTTGTTATATTGGATTGACCGAAACAGTATCCATCAGTATCATACTTTATCGTGTCACTGGAAAAAGTGATATGCCTTGCATATTGATACTTAAAACGTCGCTTCTATCAGCAAAATGTCATCAAGTAAACTTCACTTGTTACCTGAAAGGATCACAAATCGTTGGATTGAAACGAACAACAGGTTCATGGGACTATAAGTAGGCAGTAATTGGCATCTGCCATGCCTCACATAACACTTTGAAAACCACCGATACAAACAACAACAACAACAACTAAGCCTTTTCCCATACTAGACGGGGTCGGCTACATGGATTCTTTGTTTCCACAGATCCCTATCATGTGCCATGTTAGCAGTTAACTCCCAATAAGCTAGATCATTCTTTATTGTTTCTTTCCAACACTTTTGTGGTCGTCCTCTACCTCTTTTAATACTTTCCAAATTTAGTTTTTCTAACCTTCTTACAGGTTCTTCTTTTGATCTTCTTTCTATATGTCCAAACCATCTTAAACGATGTTCTCTCATTTTATCCTCTATTGGTGCCACTCCTAATTTGTTTCTAATAACCTCATTATGTATACGGTCTTTTCTTCTATGACCACTCATCCATCTCAACATCTTCATTTCTGTCACACACATCTTTTGTACATGTTGATGATTAACTGCCCAACACTCAGAACCATAAAACATGGCAGGCCTAATTGCTGCTCTATAATATTTACCTTTTAACTTTAATGGTATCTTCTTATCACAAAGAATACCTCATGCTCCTCTCCATTTTAACCAACCAGCATTAATTCTATATGTAACATCTCCATCAATTCTTTCATCACTCTCAAAAATTGCCCTAGGTATTTAAAACTTTCATTTTGGGGAATGCAATGTGTGCCAATTTTAATTTCCATGTCCTCTGAAGTAACCAAATGATCAAACTTACATTCCATATATTCTGTCTTTGTTCTACTAAGTCGGAGGCCTTTGCTTTCTAATGTTTCTCTCCATAGTTCCAATTTTCTATTAACTTTTTCCTTAGACTCCTCCACTAATACAATGTCATCTGCAAATAACATACACCAAGGTACTTCATCTTGAATATGTTTTGTTAACTCATCCATCACCATTATAAATAAGTATGGACTTAAAGTTGATCCTTGATGTAACCCAATATTAACTTCAAAGAAGTTTGTCGTTCCTTCATGAGTCCTCACACATGTTTTTGCACCATCATACATGTCTCTTATAAGGTTAATATATATCAATGGGATACCTCTTTTTTCCAAAGTTCTCCAAAGAACCTCCCTCGGTACCCTATCATAAGCTTTTTCTAGATCAATAAATATCATGTGAAGGTCTTTTTTTTTGCTCTAAAATGTTCTATAAGACGTCTCAAAAGGTGAATCGCTTCAATAGTAGATCTGCCTGGCATAAATCCAAATTGGTTCTCTATTGTACTTGATACTTGTCTTAATCTACGTTCGATAATTCTTTCCCATAATTTCATAGTATGACTCATTAACTTGATACCTCGATAATTCGCACAATTTTGAATGTCTCCCTTGTTCTCATTAACTTTGAAAACCACCGATATCATAACAAAATGCCACGCTCTTGGGATATACAAACATACTTGCATATCTACGTGAGGTTTGTCTTAAATGGGTGACAAAGTGGTATTGTTGCAATACTTGCCATGCTATTGCAGTAAGACTTACATATTAATAGCATGTAAAAATTTATTTACGGGGTAGTCATAAGATGGACAATCTCTAATAGCACGACGGCTGTACATCAACACTCCAAAAAGAGGCTCCACAACTGGAGAGAAATCGGCAAGTACAAGAAATTACCAATAATACATACACAAGTGAAACACATGAGAAAATGAAAATCTGGAGTTTTCCTAAGTATTTCTGGAAATGAAATCCTCACCATCATGTCTCTATAATGTCCTTCCAGAATTTCGCAATTCGCCACAAGCTCATTGTATGCTTCCGGCATGCATTCTTTCATTTTATCAAGATCCTCTGGAGTTCTAATGCCTGCAACTACATCCTCTCCCTGCACAAGGGACCCTTGAAAACATTAGAACAGCAGTAGTATGAGAACATGAAAACGATTGAAGTCTAGTCAAAGTTCAAAATGGAAATAAAAAAGGCAATAAGAGTTTCTATATGCACACAAGTGGAGAACGGTAAGGGCAAGGTATCGAGAGAGTGTATTATATGGAGAAATTTAGAAAAAATAGGGCACTATGGGATCTACAGTGCACCTTTAGGAATTATAACGGAGAAGTGGAAGTTTTTTTTCCGTGCTCTGACATGACATGATGGGAGAGAACATATCAACCGATACTCGCTCTTGATGAGTTTTCACTTATTCTATAAATCTTACATCTCAAGAAAGAAAGAAACAGTTGTTTTTCTCGAATGCATTACTATCTATAGTAAGTGTGTGTCTATATATATTATGTATGTAGGTATGTATGTTAGCATTGCTATGGTGGTCATATCATAGTGGTATAGCCTCGTGATGTGCATCCACCCAATTTCCAGATGTAAAACCTTGTAACTTGATTGTGTAACATTATTTATTTGCTACCTTGTAACTTGATTGTGTGACATTATTTATTTGCTACGTCTGTGTTAAATTTGGTTTAAATATGATATCTTATGTTTATTCGGTTCATGATTTGTGGGCCGGTCATCTTCCATGGTCTTAAAAGTCAAAACTTGTACTGCATTAAACTTGATAATGATTTCTTACACATAAACAAGCAATATAAAACACATTGGCACAGTTGGATCTAGCATTTGGTTGTTAGATCCATGTAAAGCAAGACGTTGTACACACTCCAATAGATTCTTTACGCCCACGACTATATGTGTACATGCATGCGTGTGTGCATATGCATGCACGTTACCTGATAAGACATTATGTGAAAGCTGAAACAAAGTATTGTAGATACCCCAAGCAACAAAAAGGCCATAAGAAAGCGAAACTGACACTAAACGAACCTGTGCATTGACTAAAAATTCCCCATAAAGCTTTTTCTCTCCAGTACTAGGATTCCTTGTGAATAAAACACCAGTCCCTGAAGTATTGCCCATGTTTCCAAAAACCATGCACTGCACATTAACTGCAGTCCCTTTCAACCCACTTATTTGGTTGATGCTCCTGTATTTAATTGCTCTAGGGCTGTCCCATGAGTCGAAAACAGCTAAAACAGCCAAGTATAGCTGTTTTCTTGGATCTGAATTAAAACATATAAGGGCAGAATGTAAGAAAAAATATCTAAATATTTATTCCCTAAACCACTCACAAGACAGTTTTATGGAGAATCAAGTCATAAAACTTGCATTATAATTATAACATAAAGATAGACTTCACAGGAGAGGATATGCAACATGGCTCCCTTTAAACGGCTAGAAATATAATTGTTAGAGGGCTTCTAACTGCTAGATTTATAGCCGTTGGAGTCTCCTACTGAACTTGTGAGGAGTTGCATAGAGTCTAATTACATCAAAATAACAAATATAAAATAAAATACAAATACATTTAAATGCATGAATGCACTGTTACTTTATTTTAACACCCTCTTAAATTGATGGTGTATCACCAAAAGTTTGCTAACTAAAATTTTAGAACTGAGAGGACTTGTAGTTTTTGTATTTGGTCTTGTAATACTCTTCAATGCTTTTCTTTTTGTTTCTTCATATTTTTTTTTAATATCTACAACAAAACTTAGAATAAAACCTCAATGAAAATATTAAGATCCCATAACTAGAATAATATAAACTAGAAGCCTAAGTTCCTAATTTTAAAACATAAATCAAATTCCTAAGATTTCAAAGAAGTTTTCGAAATATTTTATTAAAAATATAAAAAGGTTTCTTTATTAAAAAATATTGATCACCTAAGTAGGATTGTCTAATATGACAAATAAGTTCATGAGTCACAACAAACTCGCGATATTACAAAAGGCCAAGGTGTATTAATATCATAAACAAACACCAATCGAGTTTAAGGCAGAGCTCAAACCAACAAGCTTTAAGCCTAAACTCGAACCCAAGCTTTAAGGCTAAACTCAAACCATCAAGCTTTAAGACTAAACTCGAACCATTCTTAAGAATCATAATGCCAAGGCCCTTAAATAACTCACAAGTTCAAACATAACTATAAATTTAATGATAAGAGAATCCAACAAGATATACAATTTTTTGGTTTTAAAAATAAGAAAATATTTATAATCAAGAAAGCAATCTTATAAAGCTAATATTTTTAAGAATTTTTTCATCATAAAGTTTGTCTCACAAAAAACAATATTTGCTAGATTTTCTTTGTATATCCTAAATTTGACTCATAATAAGATATACAATTTTTTGAAGAAAAATTCCTTTGTAACCAATATCAACCATATACAATATTAAGCACAATATAAAAAATAAGAGGCTAAACTAAATAAATAATCAATAGTCAATTTAAGACTCATTTTACACACTCTTTTCAAATACTCCATGTGATTTGAAAAACATCTACCTATATTAAGCTATTAAGCACAATATAAAGTTATCACAACCAATAGAGGATAACATTCACAAGCACAAGGTGATCAAATAATCGTGCTTGTTTTATAACAAAATGCTTCTTCAAACATAAGTCAAGAGATCTCCAACCAATGATCAACAACATCAATATATTATAATCCCAACAAAAGCATCTTAAAATAAAGGCCTTCCCATGACAATCAAAAGCAACATACAGTCACAATAATAAGAACCTCTTCAAACCAAAATATGCACTAAATATAGTGCTTCATGCAAGAAATACAAAACAACTAATCTTGCATAAACCACATGTACACGGCAAAACAAACATGGAATAGTTAAAGGTAAGTAAAGAGTACACCTTAGTAGCCTAATGACATTCTCGTAAATAATCCAAAAACAAGGGCATTTCCTCCACCACCCTAATCGATAAAGTTATTCGAAAACAACATAACAGAAAGCCACAGATCAAATCTGGGTTTTGGGAGACAAAGTCCCATGAGTCAGACCCGACCAACCTGCCACAGTCTCATAAGAAGGCTTGACGTCTCTCTCTCTAGCTTTCATCGTCAACCATGGTGGTGGATTAGAGGAAGTCGAGTGGGGGCAACGAGGTTATTGTGGAGGGTGCCGAACATGATTTTTTTTTGCTTTCGAAGCACTTCAAATCCTCAACTTCATCCTCCTTATGGGCGAATCTCTTCTTCGGACTCGCTTTGATCACCACATCTCCTTTCTCTCCATAGTGGAGTTGCTTGTTGGTGTATATAAAAGTAGGGCAAGTGGTTAGGATGAACATGAATGGTGAGAAAGTGATTTTTCAGGGACAAGAACTATGTGACCAAATCTTGATAAACCTACTTCAACAACAATGGACGAGCAACAATAGAGTAGTAGGTGCAACATCAATAGGACAATTGCGATACGCTAATGCCCAACATCGTCCATGGCAACTACCACTCAATTGCTAGCAGCGACCAATGACTGATGTGGGGCAAGAGGCCCATTAGCTTGCACACACCATACTACCATGTTTGCAACTTGTGACACCTCTTCCATAACCAAATCTTGTCCCTCCAGTTTCAGCCAAGGTATTCAATGATTATCTATTTTTGCACCAAAATTGCCACCAGAACTACTCGTTCTGGTGGTAAGAGGCTCTGATACTATGTAAGAAAATATATATAAATCTTTATTGACTGAACCTCTCAAAAGATAGGGTTTTAGTGAGAATCAAGCCATAAGGCTTGCATTATATTTACTAACGTAAAGATAGACTTCATAGGAGAGGATATGCAACCGGGCTCCCTCTAAATGGTTGAAGATCTACATACTCCGAATCTTGGCTAATTTGAGTTCAAATATGTAAGTGAAGCAATTTTGAACTAGAAAACATGACAGTGTCTGCTAGAGATATCAAAAGCCATACTACGCATCCTGTGGATGATGCGATATTAGAATGTAGTTTTGGTTTGTTCACTGGTGCATCTCAGTAACTATATCGAGACCAGATTGTTCACACTATAACCGGGAACCAACTATAGAAGATGATATCTATGAACTCTAATGACTTAGGCATTCTCCTGTCTCAAATGGAACTTTCATGTCTTATCGCATTTCCTTTATCAATGTAAGAAAACCAGGTCAGGAGTCAGGTGCTAATCCACAGTGGCTATGGAGCAATGACTGACTGCTTGCTCATTGCTCTCATTTTCTTGCCCGCATACTTTTAGTTTATCACCTACCTGCATCCCCTTCATATGTACATTATCCTTCTTTCTACCTGCTTCTGTCATTCTATCATAAATTCTTCTCTGTTTAAATTACTCTTTCCATGATTGTGCTGAAACCAACCATATTCTCCACCAGACAATCTTATCTAAAGTGTTCCTTTTCTCTACATAATTAAAGTTGCTGACATTGGTAGTGAGTTTGTAAATCATCTTGATCCCATATCATTTCAGATCAAGTAAAGACAGTTCCTCTTCTGGATTTGCACTAAAAGAAGCCACACTTGGGTGGTGAGACTCATTTCAGCCTCGACAGCATAAAGCCCCAGAAACCCAGCACCGCTTCCCTAGTCTTATGCCACTGGGGAAGAATAACTCTCACCAACTGCGTTCAGTTTTATTGAGAAAATAAAATAATAACGACGATCATTGGGTAATGATTATAGAAATAATTTGGGCAGGTCTGATAGAAGCACCCCAGAAATAAACAAGGAACTGGGATTGATAGATGTGTTGGAACAGCAGCATAATAACATAAGTAACTAGATAATAAATAAAATAACGTTAATTTATTTATTTAGATTTAAAAACTAAATGCCAGGTGCATTAGTACTAAGATATGGTGCTTCGCGCCAAGGGTTGCTAAAGGCAAAATGGGCTTAAGTGCGTTACTAACAACTAATTTAAATCCTCAATAGGGGTTGATATAATCCAGCAAAGCACCCCAACTATGTAGTATGTGGTAGAACGAAGATTGCAAGCACAGGAAAGCTATTTTTCAATGGTTGGTATCTCCATATATAAGGAATTCATTATCGATGTCTTCCCCAATACATCATAGATTATTTAACCCTATCGTTATTCCATGAACCAAATATACTGTGGATCTGTGCCACTTTTAGTGGCGTGTTAGCATGCTACCCATTACCTTAGTGACAGGGTTCACAAATTGCAACCAGCTTCTCTTTATGAAAGGTATTAAAGGTTTTCCATTCGCCATTTCTTATCTCTATTCAGGGCTATTTACATGATACCCAAATCCACTATGTATGATGTGAACACTTTCCCTCTTTCTGTTTAACCTTTTTCTCAAGGTAAAAGCGATGCATTTAAAGTTCATCCATATCCTCCCAAGTCCAGTAAATTGAAGGTTGAATTCTATAACTCCTCCATTATTTGGGGTTGGATTTGTTGGAGATGAGAGTTGTGCTGGAACTCAGAGCGAGAATGGAGATGTCTTCCTAGCTGCTTTGACTTACATCTTGGGGATATGTTAACATTTCCACTCCCATGATCTTTGTCCCACATGGCTCCCAATCCTATTCTGAGTTTTCTCCACCCTGAATCTAGCTCCCTCGATCAAGATGATATTGGATTCAGCAAAATTTCATCTCCACACATGAGAGAAAGAGAGAGACTCCACTGTCAAAATTGATTAAAAATGTAACCGTAACTAGAGTTAATTTTTCAGATATCTAAAAACATTGAAACACTAATTTTTCAGATATCTAAAAACATTGAAACACTACACATGTTCAAGAAAATGCTGAGAACATGAAATATATTTGCCTCCAAACAGGCACTAAGAGTAAACATTATCATTATCAGAAAAACTAAGAGATGGTTCAATAGGAAAAAACACATAATAACACCCCAAATTTTCTTAGTCAAGAATCAAACAAATGAGGGTTAACGATAACTAAGATGTGGCAGCATGTTTCTTTCATATGTGAAGAGAGAAATATCATTGAACATCAAGAATCAAAATCTAATTTTTGATGAGCCATGAGTCAAACTTTCGTCCTGTTAAAGCTTATTAGTATTAGTACCAGGAATGAAAGCCAACATATTTCAGTTGCCCATCATTATCAAGTTGCACAAGCAGGTGAAAAGAGAAAAATGGGCAAAAACAATTAATAAATTTGCTTATATACCTGAAGGGAATTGTTCACCCTTCGCACCAATATACACCTTCTTATACCTTGATACCAACTCTTTAAGATCGCTGGCTGTCAAATCAGTATCAAGAGTGATACCCTTTGCAGATTTGAGCTTCTCCATTTCCACTTCAAATAAGGAATGAGGAATTCCCATTACCTTCAGTACCAAACAAATAACAAGGCTTTCAATTTTAAGTAGCCACACAAGGTACAGAGCTAGTGATGATCAGTAATGAACCAAGCAGAACTACCAATTATGCATGCCAGAATAATCACTCGGTATGTATGCAGATAAACGGAAAGATTTTCCATAAACGGCAAGAAAATGGAAAATCCTTCAAATAAGCATACCACATCGCCGAACATGTCTAGAAAACGTCTGTATGAATCATAGGCAAAGCGTTCACCACTTTTAGCAGCTAATCCACCAACAACGTCATCGTTAAGGCCAAGATTAAGCACCGTATCCATCATACCAGGCATAGAGATCTAGACAAGAACATAAGAACCGATTTAATATTAGCCAACAAAACTAAGATCACAATGATTGATGGAAACAGGGTGGTAAAGACATTTGCAGATCATGACATAAACAAATCTTCAACTCTGTTAAAGCAAGGCGAGTTTGTAAATTGTCATTTTTGTTAAATCACTCCCAAATTAAGTTTTTTAAGACACCATCAGTACTGCTGATTATTCATATAGTCCAAAGCAGACAGAACTATCAGCTTCTGCCGTGCATGGTCTTTAAGCCGTGCATAACCAGCAATTAGAACTCACGAGTTTCCTAACGAATTCTTTATATCTAGATAATAGTTAGCAATAGATCTCCCCTAAAGCTCGCTACAGAGCAATACTTTACGCTTCATAAGAAGCATGCTTAAATAAGCACAAAGAATTGAAATACCTACATATTTGCACTTCCAACAAATAAGCTGCATACTAACAACGACAAAGAATGCAAAGAACCCTCTCATTAAAAGTAAAGTTCATATAAAAATTTTTTTGCCCTCACCTCAGCACCCGAACGGACCGACAGGAGTAATGGCTTTAAAGGATCACCAAGGAAAGCACCCATGTCCTTTTCAACAATTTTGAGGCCCTCCAATATTTCATCCCATAAATCTTCTGGAAGTTTCTTATCGTTTGCTTGATATTCTTGACAAGCCTCAGTTGAAATTGTAAGGCCTGGAGGAACTGATAAACCTATGCTTGCCATTTCAGCAAGATTTGCACCTTTTCCTCCTAACTAGGAGTCACAGTAGAAGGAAGACAGATGGAAACCAATAAGGTTTAACTTCCAAATGTTGGAAAATACAAGTTTCAAAGAAAAAGATCATAAGTTTTTGCAATATGTCTGCTAATCCAGGCCCTTAACTGAAGACAACGTTCCATAAAAGCACTGCAAAAGAATTGGAAGGACACAGAATATGTAGTAGAGCAACTTACTGCAAATCCTTTTTTTTTCAAATAATACCCCACGAGTTCTGCTAGAACAGCAAAACATGTAACTAGAAATAATTGCAAAACATTTGTGGATTACTGGATAATGTTCGGACCAATATAACCAAGATGGTAATATTTTGAACATGAACATGTGAAATATAAGTTCGCACAAGTGTAGCTTCCATAAAAGCTTCTTAAATATGGAAGATGATTTTTTTTATGCACGAAAGCAAGAAACATAAGTCTAACAGAAATGTGCGTTCCAAGAAGTTTCTGAAAAAACAGTAATTAAAAAGGTGAAATGACTTGTTTTGCAAGACTGCCTATATATAATAAACGCAAAGGAATGACTTGTATCGTGAGGTTTATTACAAACACCTTACATAAATAAAAATGCCTTACATTAAAGAAAAGGAATGACTTGTTTCGTAATTTTCTAAGATAAAGAATGGCTTATTTTGTAAGGCTTATTAAAAACACTTGCAACTTTTACACGAACTTTCAAGTGGATAAAATCGGTCAAATGTCTCTGTCGGAGATGCGATCACACATTTTTTATGGATCGAACCAGATTCAAGCTGTGGAAATGGTGGAATTTGCCAGCGGATGAAATTTAAGCATTCATAAATATTATTCTAGAAAAGAATAAAATAAAGACAGAACCTCACCAAGGATTTCATGCTCTTGTTGCCTTCACTCCTTCCTTTGCCAAATGTGAATACTCTCTGGATGCAAAATGGAACAAGTTGAAATTTAAGTCTGAAATATGAACAACCATATAAAAAGAATCCCCAAAACCTGCCTTTGTCTTCTGGATTTGGGCTGCAACAGCGTTGGCAGGTTGGTAACCGTTCCCACTGGTAGAGAATGATTTTCTTTCTGCCGAATCCGAGAAGCCCTTGTAAATTGCCTGTGCGGATATGTAACGGTTTTGAGATGCACTGGAAGAGCCACACTGAAAAGGATTTCCATTAAGCTGCTTCACTTTGTTTATGCCAAACTCACTTAAAGATGAACATTTTAGCAGTCTTTTTGTATAAATATCTGGTATTGATTGTGTAAAACTGCTCTTTAGTGCTGAAGGCATATCGTCCTTTCCCTAACACCAGGCAGCCTGACTGCCTGCATCATCATCATCATAGAAATGTTAGCATCATAAAGAAACCAAGAAAAGCGAGTACCCAAATTTTTACTTCTGAACTAGTAGAATACTGCACTCATGGAAGAACCTACTTTAGAATGTAGATAATCTACTTTTTCTTTTGAATTCCTATAACACTGGTTCATGGAAAGACGTACTTAGTTCTAGTAAACTTATCATCTCACAGAATAATCTCCTTTTAAGCTTGTAGTTTCATTGCTCTTCTTTCTTTTAGCATTTCATATAGAATAGACAACCTTTTCTGATTCACAGATGACAGACCACTTGGACCAGCAAACCATTGGTCACTGTGGCCAAATTTCAATGCATCAGAAGTTCTGGAAACTCACGAGCCAAAGGAACTGCAAAGACGGTTATCTTTAAGTTACAATAACATGTCCGATCCAATACAAAGTATTGGGTACCCTTGCTGGAAACCAAAAGAACCATTTATCCTGGTAGGATCAATGACATAGCGCCCAGACCTACAAGTTGACATCTTTCAGTATATCATGCAGTATAAGCCGCTATAGTCGTTCAAACAAAACCCTGAGTTTGAGTTGTTCTTTGAGTTATTCTTATTGGTTTGGTGCCGGTCGGGCGAGAAGAGTTCCTCTTTTTTGGTGTAGGGTGGAATGGCTAGCGCTGCGTCAGTCAGTCAGTTCAGTCAGTCAGCTCAGTTAGTCAGTTCTTTTTGGTGTCGACACGCGCCCCGCCGAGAACCCTAGTTCGGTAAGCAAAGAACTTGGGTTTGCCAGTTAAAAAGAGGCCACTGCCAAAGAGGGCTCCAAGAAATATGGAAAGCATAGAATTACACTTGTATCCCAATGAAAGTCAGAGGAATCTTATTAACAAAAGACATTCTCAAACCACACTCTAGAAAAGTACCAAGATAAAATGGGATTAGCTCACACGCCTGTAGGATCAGTGGCATCGTATCCAGAACTCCCTATGTCCATCTGTCTACATGTTTCTTTTACGAACATCGACGACCAGCGTAAGGTGCTCAAAATTCTGAAATGCACTAGTACACCCTCCTCAGTCGGTGTTTTGATGCACCCATGGGGAATTTTGCTATCGAACAAAATGCAAATTTCTCTTTAATCATATCTATGTGGATAATATTGGGTGTATTTTTCAAATATCAAAATATATATTTGGTGAAGGTTATGGGTGCAGCCATGTTGTGGCATTAATAGTCACTTAATTAAGTGTTAATTGCACTTATTAGTAGACTAAAACTCATTAGTATTTTCAGTCATGTTTGTGGCATTTATAGTCACTTTCTTAAGTGATAATTATTCTCATTAGTAACACATATAGTGGCCGTAACTCTTAGTCTTTTTCAGCCAATGTTGTAGCATTAAAGATACTTTCTTAAATGATAATTATGCTCATTAGTAGGACATGTATTGACTTTAACTCTTGAAAATTTTCCAGCCATATTTTGTTATAAAGACCCATTTACTTGAGTGATAATATATTAATTAGTAGTACATGAAATTGATGTAACTCTTAAGTATTTAGCATCCATCTTATGGCATTAAAAACCACTTTCTTAAGTGAGAATTATACTCATTAGTAATATATCATGAGTTACATCTTCACCATATCTATATATAGTGGTATTGTAAACAAGATTCATCTAACTTTTCTCTCATTGTATGAGTCCTTTCCAACTTAGTTTTTAAGAGAGCTTGCAAGTTCAATTGTAGCGCTAATTGGGTTTGCAACATCATCATCTTTGCTTACCGATTTATTTGCGATGCAATTGTGTTTGTTCAAGACGAATTGAGAGTATTCGTTGTATCTTGAAGGTATTTGTCAGAGTCCATTACATTCAATTGTTTGATACCAATGGTGACAAATAAACCTAAAGGTTAGTATTTATCACGTCTCGAAAAATAGCACTATCCTAACCTTCTTTTTCGGATATTAAATTTGATCTCTTAGGTACCAACTACTCAAGAACCGTGCCACCTATAAAAGCTTGATTCCAACAATCTTTAGGTTTATTTTTTTCAAAATGGTTATTTCCCTTCGAGAGATGACATCTGACTTCTTCAAGTTGGATAGATTTGATAGTAGTACTTTTTTATGGTGGCAAAAGAAGATCCACTTCTTTCTTATCACATTTAAGGTCGTGTATGTTCCCACTACATCAAGACCGAAAGAGAAGGAGAATGAGACCCTTGAAGAAGCCCACAAATGATAAAAGTGAGATAATAATGATTATATTTGCATGGGTCACATCTTCAATGGTATGTGACAAGATTTATTTGACACCTACCAAACATTGACGTATGCAAAGGACTTATGGGATAAACTTGAAGCGAGGTACATGATAGAAGATACTATAAGTAAGAAATTTCTTATTACCTATTTCAATAATTATAAGATGGTAGATCTGCTATATATCAATTGCTTGAGCTTGAACGGATCTTCAATAATTTAAAACAACATAAGATGAGCATGGACAAAACCATCGTTGTCTCCTCTATTATTGACAAACTTCCTCCTTCTTCGAAAGATTTTAAAAGGACTTTAAATCAAAAGAAGAAAGACATTTCTCTTGAGTAACTGGCTAATCATCTTAGGCTTGAGGAATAATATTGAAAGTAAGATGATTCTAAAGACTAATCTACTCAAGAAAAAGTCCATGTTATAGAGTAAACTAAGTCTATACATACTTAAAAGAAAAGAAACTGAGATTTCGAAAAATCTCATGAAAACAATGGTAGGGACACCAAGCCTAAGAAAAAGAAAGGTCGATTCTATCATTGTAGAAAATCCGATCATTATAAGAGTGAATGCTGATACTTAAAAAAGTTAAATAAAGATAGGAGTCTTATTTTTTCTAAGGATAATATTGTTGTCATATTGAAAGTAAATATGATAAAAGATATTGTATCTTAGTGGGTAGAATTCGATGCTATTGGTCATGTGTGCAAAAGTAAAAGTCTTTTCAAAACATTTGTAGAAGAAGACAAACCGATTTTGTACATGGGCAATACTTCTATGGCTCAAGTGAAAGGCAAAGAAACAATTGAACTCAAATTTACTTTGAGTGAAGTTCTTACTTTTTAGGATGTGCTCTTTATACTGAATATAAGAAAAAATTTGGTGTTAAACGTGTATTTGAGGGTGACAAATTTATTTTGTCTAAAGGAAACATGTTTGTTAAAAAGAGTTATCTATGTGAGTCTATGAAAGTTGAATATTAATAATAAGGATGTTGTTTCTATATTGTGGACTTGTCAAATTTTTGACATTTTCATTTGGTACATGTGAATATTCAAAAAATTGACAAGTAAATGTATTCATGTTCTACTTGCATACATACCAAAATCATTAGATTCCTATTTCTAAGAATTGAAATAAGTTTTAAAATTTTTGGACTTAATTCATTCAAATGTTTTTGATTTGCATGCTTGGTCAACAATAGGAAGAAAAAGATATTTTGTAATTTTTATTGATGATTGCACTAGATTTTGCTATGTATATTTGATGTATATAAATGATGAAGTTTTGAAAAAGCTTAAGATTTTTAAAAGTCAAGTGGAACTTCAACATAAACTTTCATTAATTGTTTGGGATCAGATAGAGGAGGATAATATGACAATCCTAGTTATTTTGAGTCTACGAGAATTATACATCAAAATACAACTACTTATTCTACACAACAAAATTGTGTATCATAAAGAAAAATAGACTATTATAAGAAATGGTTTTAAGAAGATAGATTTAACTCAATTCCAAGGCTCAAAGACAATGTTCATGTTAAATAGACATAATCCAGGGATAATGTGTCAAATAATGATACATTAGGAAGTTCTAAACCTAGAAGAAGTAAAAGAATTAGCAAACTAAAACATACGGACCAGATTTCTTCATGTTCCTAGTTAAAGGACAAGAGACTACTATAGAGAGTCATGCACCACTATGCTATAATATGAAAAGTGATCCAAAAACATTTGAAGAGGAAATGAAGTCTTAAGATGCATTTTTCTAGAAGGAAGCTATACAAGATGAAATGGACTTAATAATAGGGAACAAAACTTGAAAATTAGTGGACCTCCCACTTGGTTCCAAGCCCATTGGTTGTAAGTGGATTTTCAAAAAGAAAATGAAGGTAGATGGAATCATTGATAAATTCAAGGCAAGACTTGTTGCTAAGGGGTTTACACAAAAAGAATGATGACTATTTTGAAACATATGCACCTTTAGCAAGAATTGCTACAATTAGAGTGCTTTTGGAACTTGCTCCCATCTATAAATTTGTTATTCATCAAATGGATGTTAAAACAACATTCCTAAATGGTGAGTTAGGATGAGGTGTACATGAAGCAACTCGAAGGGTTTTGTAGTTCTGGTCAAGAAAATAAAGTTTTAAGATAATTAAGTCCTTGTATGGACTTAAAGCAAGCCCTAAGCAATTGCATCAAAAATTTGATGAGGTTGTTCTTGCTAATGGATATAAAATAAATGAATCTAACAAGTGTGTGTATAGTCAATTTCATAATGGAAAAAGAGTCATGATTTATTTATATGTAGATGACATGCTAAATTTTTGTATTGATTTGGATAAGTAGAAAACACTAAGAGATTCTTGTCTAGTAATTTTGACATGAAAGATATGGGAGTAGTAGATGTGATCCTGAGATAAAGATAACTAGAGATGGTAGTGGTCTAGGACTATCAGGACTATCACTAATCTCATTACATAGAAAATGATTAAAGAAATTTGATCAATTTGATTGTCATCCTGTTGCTACACCATTTGACTCAAACATTAAATTAGTATCAAAAATAATGGATGTTCACAACATAGTTATGCAACAAAATAATTGGATGCTTGATGTATGCTATGACATGTACACAACTAGATGTTGCTTATGTTGTTGGAAAACCGAGTCATTATACAAAGTAAGGAATTCAAGTAAGACCAATTAATTAATTATGTTAAAAGGTATTAAAATACCTAAAGGGAACAATTGATTATAGTTTAACCTATAATGGTAAGTCCTTTGGTTTTAGAAGGTTTAGATATCGGTTGGGTAAGTTATATAGAAGACCATACTTCAACAAGTGATTGGGTCTTTATTCTTGGTGAGGGTGCTATTTCTTGGGATCTAAGAAATAAACATGCATTGCATATTCCACCATGGTCATGAAGTATATAGCTTTAACTGTGAAGGAAAAGGAAGTTGAATGGCTTAGAAACCTGCTTCTCCATAAAGTACCAAATATGGCTAAACTAATGGCACCAATCACATACATCATGATAGTCAATCAACATTGCAAAGGAATATAACTATATAATGGAAAGTCTAGACACATTGGACTAAGACATAGTTATGTGAAAGATTTAATTACAAATGGAATGATTTCTATTATTTATATAAGAATCAAAGTAAAATCTTGCAAATCCATTAACGAAAGTATTGACAAGGGATTTGGTGCAAATAACATCAATAGGGATGAGACTCAAACCCATATTTAAATGATCACCAATGGTGGAACCTCAACTCACACTTAAGTAACATCAAGTCTTGAGTTCAATGAGTAAAAGTACATCATTAGAGTGGTTACAAGTACTTACCAAGTTATATATATCTCAAGGTTAAAAGTAATTGGTCCCATAAGTAAAGAGAGGGAAGGTTGAACTTTGCTATTAATAGACCTATAGTTAAAACATTGTTTAATATTTAATTTGGATGAGTGAAACCCATGTTTTGCTGGGTAAATATTGAAATTGTGAGATGCCTTTATCGAAATTATAAGATTTTTAAAATGAAGATTTTTCAAATGTTTTTTGAAAATGGTGGAGATTGTTGGATGTATTTTCAAAATACCAAAATATATATTTAGTAAAGGTTATGAGTGCAACCATGTTGTGGCATTAATATTCACTTACTTAAGAGATAATTATGCTTATTAGTAGTACATGTAGTGGGTAAAACTCATTAGCATTTTTAGCCATGTTTGTGGCATTAATAACCACTTTCTTACGTGATAATTGTACTAATTAGTAACATATGTAGTAGTTGTAACTCTTGATTTTTTTCAGCCATGTTGTGGCATTAAAAGCCACTTTCTTAAGTGATATTTGTGACCATTAGTAGCACATATAGTGACTGAAACTCTTGATAATTTTGCAATCATATTTTGACATAAGGATCCATTTACTTGAGTGATAATATGTTCATTAATAGTACATAAAATAGATGTAACTCTTGAGCATTTAGCATTTATGTTATAGCATTAAAAGCTACTTTCTTCTGTAACAATTATGCTTATTAGTAACATATCATGAGTTACATCTTTATCATGTCTATATATAGTGGTATTATAAACAAAATTCGTCCAACTTTTCTCTCATTGTGTAAGTCATTTTCAACATAGTTTTCATGAGAGCTTGCAAGTCCAATTGTAGCACTAATTGGGTTTGCAACATCATCATCTTTGTTTATTGATTTATCTGCAACTCAGTTGCATTTGTTTAAGATCGACCCAGGAAGGGTCTTCATTGTATCCTTAAGGTGTTTGTCGAAGTCCATTACATTAAGTTATTTGATACCAGTGGTAGCAAATAAAAAATAGCGCTATTCTAACGTTAAGACGTTAAATTTGATCTCCCGAGTGCCAATTACTCAAGAACGGTGCCACCTATAAGAGCTTGACTCGAACGCATAAGTGGGTAAATGCAAACACAAGAAATACAATATCAGAAACAAAGGATAGACAAAGCTGGTGGATCTTAGTAGAATTACGCGAGTATGCTGCCAGTGAGTGGCATGTCGGGAAGAGCACAGTGGACTGTAATTGGAGAATTTCGCAAAACTTGAACTGGTCCGTAGTCGGGATGAAATCAATCAAAATCCACGGAGTTTTGGATCCCTTTGATTGCTGCTATAGGAAAAAAGATTTTGAAAAGTGACCCGAACTATGACGCCGGACATGAAAATGATGAGAATGAGCGAATGCAGATCTCCTCCGAGAAAAGAAGCAGATGAAGGACGTAAGATCCTCATTTCATGAACTAAGCATCTCCTTCCAAAATGAATGACGAGGAATGCAGCAATGAGAAGAATGAATTGGCATCGAAGACATGGAGTTGGGGTTTGAGCATGCTTCCTATCCATTGCTGCTTCAGGAAATAGGCGATCAAAAGAGGTCGTACAAATTCCCTATGAGATCTTTCTAACTGGAGCGTTTCCCAAGTTGCCGACCTCTTTTGATTAAATTTATATACACATGCGCGCGCTGGGTTCTCTTTCCAATTTAATCAAAATTTTCAATACGGAAAGAAACCATAGAGTTCTTTTAAGAATTCTAGTCTTCAATGCTATACATTATTGCATAAGTGCTAGTCATACAGCAAACTTTTCCTAAACATATATTAATTCTTGCCTACAAATTCTCCGTCTTCCCCATTCCTCTCCTTGATCGTACATTGTCTCCTCCCATCTCCCATCAATGGTCTCTCTCCATCTCATCCTTTCTCTTAAACTCTTTTTCTTTCTTTCTTTTTTTCCGAATTTCCTCTCTTGGTGAAAACTCTTGATCTTTCAATCAACCTCTCAATCTCGCCTCGACCTCTCTCAATGTAAGTTGATTTCTAGGTAAACTGGACTTGCTGAGCGACTTTATGAGCTCGGTCGTGGTGGACAATTGAGGCAACTGAGAAAGCTACTGTTGATGAAAAGACACACCTGGTGCACATCACATTTGAAACGAAAACGCGTTCGTGATGTGTTTCTGTTTTGGGAGTGACGTTTCTTTGTGGGTTACAACAGAGAGGAGGATGAACATACCCTCGGTGTCTAACTCGGTACCTTCATGTCTTGTGAGTTGAGCTCCCTGCCGTGTGGGCAGGAGTGTAATAGTACACTACATGCAAATGCACTTTATATAAAACCATGTTACTGGTTGGTATGAAGATTATAAAACAAAAAGTGCCTCTATTCATACATTACCTTATTGGTTGGTATGAAGATTACAAAAGATTGCCGACGCCAGTGACAATTGATCTTCTACTAGCTTATCCTCCTTACTAATTGGTACTTTACTGGTCGCCCCTATATCAGTTAGGAAATAACGAACATATTCACACAAATATTGTGTGCTCAAGGACACACACATATTTCGGAATATTTAAAGCATTAATTAATATTCATACACCTCTTTTTATTAAATATAAGTTATGCTACTTTTTATTAAACATAAGTGGTGGAGGAGCTTCTGGAAATTCGAAAAATGAATGAAAAGCAGCATATCCCGTAGTTGAATCTGTGACCATAATATATAGTAGGCAGGCCCCACCTCACACAGATTTATGGTACACATGCGTTTTTCATTATTTCTCAAAATACCCTTTACGAGAGCAATCTATGGTAATCCCCTTTATGAGAGCAATCTAAATCTGGCAAAGCAGATCTGTGATGAGTTTTTCCTTTTTCATTATCAAGCTGAAGTAAACCAGACGCCTACCAGATATATGTGCTCATGAGCATCGACTCGAGATCTTTTAGCAGCATAAGGTCCATTTTAAGTTTGGCATCCTACCGGCCATGAGAGCAATATATACGTCTCCTTGCGAGAAATAAACCCATTGCTCGCGTTGATGAATCTTAAATCAAAAGAGTGATGAACAGAGAATCAAACAAATGTAGGTGATGTCAGATGCTTTCAAATAGCTAAAATTTAAATAAATAATAAAAAACATCACAACCGGCTCACAGTATTCATTTATCTGTTAGATCATTGAATAACAAAATCATGATTGATATTATGCAATAAGTGGAGAAACTAATTTCAGAATTTCAAAGAAGTATATCTTCATGTGTGTGTAAGGCAATCTTTAAGACAATAGAATAAGCACATATACATTTGCTCATCTGTAAAGTCATAACTTTGTCCATGCCGACTAAAAACCATACGTACCTTAGGTATACGACCGAACAGCAGCCAGCTACTTGCCGGAGAAAATTTCCGGCAAGAATTATTAGAAATTTAGTTGGCACCACGAAAATCCCCGCCAAAGTGACACAATGCTGTACAAACGTTCAAGAAGCTGGTGTGATCACTAATAATTCAAGAAAGAGGAATCCCTTTATATACGAAGGCCAGTAGTTTTGATTACCAAAGTGCCCTTCGTCGTTTTGAAGTATTTGATGGGGTGTTCTTCCCCCTGTTGGGCTCAATTTGCTTGAGATCGTTTATTCAATCTACCATGGTGTCCAATGAATTGTATACCCTTTTACACATTTCGAAATCTCCAAACTACCCTTGTAAGATGTCTTTGTTATGCATATATTCAGCACCGAACAACCACTGAACAAGCTACTGCTTGTAATGTCATTATGCTCAGTTTCATGGCTATATTGGGAAAAGATGAGTTTCGGATATCAATTTTTATCAGAATTACAAGGTAGAGACGTAGGCAAACTTATTGGTGAACATGCGATCTGGGAATAGCAGCAAAAGAATCCAAATTATTTCCAAATTTCCTTCATCACACACATAGCTTTCATAAAAGGATTCATGCAGGCAAGCCCAACAAAACACACACACACACACATGTTTATGGAAGAGTTTTGAGGGTGGACCTCCGAGTAGGTTCAGAGATTGCTAGATATCGAGCATACAATTGCAAAGTGATGCCAAGTCCATGCCTGACTTAACAAGGTAACGGACTATCACACAATGGATCAGGCTGGTCGACTTAGTTGGCACTCTAATATGAAACGATATCAAGAGTAGCCGGCTTTATCGTGTCCATGCGGTGCTCGGTCAGGTCAGCTTGATCCATAGATAAGTAAGATAAGGTCCGAAGAAAGTTGTATACTCACGGTCAGCTACCTAACACAGTCCTCTTCCTTCACATTTAGTCAATCGTGGAAGCGAAAACCACAGCCACATAAAATCATGGTTGTTTCACATTTAGTTTCATAGAATGCGATGTGAACCAACTTATAAGAACTAAGCCCATTTTGCCACAAACATATGCTTGTTTCCTTTCTTTAAAAGTAGAATAATTTGCACAAAGAGTGTTAACTCAACTGGCAGGGCACGCAGACGCCTCTGCCATTGGTGGGGGGAGTCGACTCCCTAGAGCTGCATGTGTGTGTGTTAGTTTTGAGCCTCCCCTTACGAAAAAAAGAGAGTAGAATAATCTGTTCTGGTCCATGACCCAAAAGAGTTGTGAATATGAGTCATCTTTGGTTTGCCAAGGACCAAAGGGGTTTGCATGGATCCCACACTGAGGCAGGCACATTAAGGTAGGGAGGAAACCAATAGGGTTGGCGACTTTGTGGCTGAATGGTGGCCACAAAAGACTTAATCATGTCTCATCCAGCTCCCCACCACAGAATTAGGGTGCTGGATCATGCATACACTACATGTACATGTACGTTCAGATTGCATGCATGCACAAGCGAAGTTTTTTTTTTCCCGAAAAAGTGGCTTCCATATTGGCGTATTTTGCGGAGCGCATGTAACCCCGTGGAACTTTGCCGTTTAACCCCTCTCTTCACATTGTGTGCACAATGGTTTCAATCTGTCCGTTCATGACAGGTAATGACATGGCCTCGATTTTAATTTAATTTATAAATCAGAGAAGCCAATTTTCAAGCTGGCGGAAAATAAAAAATCGAGGATGAAAACCTGTCCTTAACAAACTGGACCTTAATTAATTCATACGTTTCCTTAACAAACTCATGACAATTGAAATACTGGACATTTCATCACATTTTTCAAAAGCCATAACTAGTTGGATTTATCCTACTTTTGTACCGTTGTGGGATATATACGAACAGAACTTAATTTATCTAGAAGAAGTGCGTACATGCTTTCTTTCAGTTCCTTTATAGGTGAAGCTTCAAACACACAGTTTTCCTATATTTTATATTGTATCATATATATGACTCTCTAGGAAAGATGAATCATCCGTATCCAGTTGTAGTTGAGCAGTCTGATGATGCATCACTGCTAACAAACATCCCACAAAGGCAGCATTCATGTAGGTAGCAGGCTCTAGGTGAGCATGGTCTGACCTAGAGTCTGTGAACTCATCTGTGGAGCCTGGACCTCCAACAAGTGCACCTATATGCGTGTTGGGGTTCGGCGTCTTCGAACCATACCACACCGAGAATCCTTCTTGACAACCCACTTTAGTTGGGTGGGCTTTGATGGAAGGAATGGAGGAACCACGATGATGCAGCATGTGAGGATATTGCACTCCAAATCCAACCATGTATGACATGTGCAGTGGGTTCTCACCAAGTATGTAGTCCACCTACCCCATTGAAAAAGAAAAGGATTAGAGAATATGAGAAAGAATGTACCGTCCATTAAGGTGAGCCACATTGAATAGTAGTAGCATGCTTTCACTGATTTTCATTACCTGAGATATTGCAAAGGTTGCAATTTGAGTGCTAGAAACAGAAGCTGAGCCACATTGAATAGTAGTAGCTTCATGGATTGAGTGGAGCACTTTTGAGTAAATGAACAGTAAAAGTGAGGCACTTGTGACGTACTGTAAGTTGCTTCCATCTCGCGTATATAGCAGTCCTCCTGCACATATGCTCACATTTGGTGCATATTAGTGGCATTTTGATGTAGTAGTTTCGAATCTCAATATTCAATTCATATTCTTACTTTATAGTGCCGGTTTTGTTGTCAATTCAAATGGTGACATCCTTTTGATAAGAGACAAATCATAAATACTTGTGTTTGGTTCTACATTCATTTAGAGGAGTTGGCCGCAGGTTGGTAGTGAAGAACACAGACTAGTAGCGGTTTGTGAATCTTTAAGACAACATAAACTCTTTAACAAAAGGTGTTCTTGATTGGATGTCCGCTAATGAAGCTGTCAATTATGTACTAACCATTAACCAACTTCAGTGAACTCTCATCTGGACTAAAAATGGTTTGGACTGCAAGTGAAGTTTGGGATGAGTACAGGAAAAACCATAAATAACACTTCTCTCTGCAGACTTCTCAGTTGAACAAGGTCATAATTCTGTTAAAGACGGTACTTACCAGGGGTAGTTCGAATCTGCACAATGCTACTCTGTGGCATTAAGGCACATACAAATGAATCTGCATCATTTTTGTACTTTGTAGATACCTGCACTCCAATGAGGCACATAAAAAATTTAAATTCCTGCTCTATCTCTCTCTCATATTCTAATTAAGTTTACTGTTCAGGGATTCCACAATTCTTGTTCCTGTTGATGGAACGGTCGATCTGTATGAGACGAACTCTTGAAAAGCTACCTTTGATAGTAAAACTTGTACGCCAGCATATTTATTGTCCCAACTGAACTCAGACACCGGTTGACTCCACGCTTGGTTATTTTCAACATAAGTTCGATACTTCTTGTGTCTGGTTGCTTTGAATAGCCATGCAGCTCCCCAGAGAAGCTCATCCTGTAGAAATTAGACAACACAGCAAATTTATAAATACCCCCAAATTGTGTTCTTCACAGAATGATCCCATCCGGTTATATGCCCAAGTGCAGAGTGGTGGAGACGATGGTGGCAAAATTGAAGTAAATCTAACAAGAAATTCAGAGCCTTCATATTTGTCACATTTTAAACAGCAAACAGATGGTTACGGTTTGGTCTTGGTTTGCTTATAATGGACGAAGGCCAGAGTACCTTGGCTCGGCATCTTGGTGAGTGGTTGGTAGCATTCTGGATCAAGAGATGACCAGGTGGTGCGAATAGCAGCTGCTGGTTGTCAAGCTAATATTTTGATGCGTGAACGTTCTTTTGTTTCGCATTGCTTGATTCTTACCAAGTTCTTAAGGGAGAGAACGGACCAGAGATGCAAGTTAAGCAACGAGTATATAAATTTAGGGAGCCATAACTTGCTAGAGCATTTACCTGATAACCCGAGTAGGAGCAATAGAAAGGGCACGATCCTTGGTATGAGCCTCTGTATTCATCTGCAAACTTGAAAAGCTAAACAAGATATGAGGGACAGTCAGATGATCATAGTCGCTGCTCAGTCTTTACCAATTACCATATAAGCAAGTGTGTTTACAAAAAACAGACTGAAATGAAATTTTGTCCTCAAATACTAGATAATGTGTCTCGTTTGCATGTATGAGGGTGTCATGCATGCAATTTCTAGAACAAATTAAATTCATGAAAGAGCCAATCAAGCACTTACTGAACGGGATTTCCTCAAGAGAAAATTCGAGTAGTTTGTGTCATGGCGATGAAATGCAATGGATGCTGATGCAAGTGCTGCAGCAGCATCAGCAGCAGCTTCCGACCCTGGAGAAGATGCGTTGATCTGATAAACTGTCCGGGCTGTATCCATGTCCTCTGGCCTTTCCCAGCATTCATGATCTGAGTTCCCATCTCCCACCTGCAACCGCCCGACTCACTTGGTACCAATAAGTCTGTGAAACTATACTGGTTTTGCATGATACCCAAGTCATTGAGAGATATGTGTTAACTTGGTTCTCTCGAATGACTTGTCTAATCTTATATGTGTGACTCTCGCATATATATAAGTTCTGCACTATCAACTTGAGCTGAATCTAGATTCCATGGAGTCAAAATGGGTAAACATATAAGTTCTGCAATGTAGATGAGTTCCCAAGTACTTAACTGACCTGTGTATATAGAGTGGTTGGTGAGGTGTGTGCTTTGATAATGAAGTCAGTGCCCCAGCGGATAGCTTCAAGCAAGAACTGAAGCTGGTTGGCTGAAGATAGTTGCTGTCTGTATTCTATGGCTGCCCATCCTAGCAAGCTCACTGTAAACGACATCGGCCACCCGAACTTTACATTGTCTCCAGCATCGTAGTACCCTCCCATTAAGTTCACCTGCAACCCAAACATTACTTGTTCACACTAAATCTCTCTCTCTCTCTCTCTCTCTCTCTATATATATATATATATATATATATATATATATATATATATATATTTATATCATGATGTATACACGTGTGTGTGGCGGGGTGGGGGGGTGGGGGAGAGGGGGTAGAATGGGTGCTACAGTGCAGCCACTTGAGTAAATGGGGTAAGTTGGATATTGCATTATTCAGTTAAAATTAACATGATCACTTAATTGTACTCCGAAACAAAAAAAGAAAACATGATCATCTAACGGATTAGTTGTATAAATTTAAAGTTTGCATGCATTCGGTACGTTGGCAAGCTGCCCGTCGGATAGACCAGAGTCTGCCCTCCAATTGACCCTCTGGTTTGGTGGCAACTTCCCTGAACGCTGACCTTCGAAGAATAGAATGGCTTTTCTAAGTGCATCATGATAATCGATTTCAGTAGAAACGCGGCCGGTTGTGTTGCAGAGGAACCAGCAGTGCATGATCAGTAGGGGCACCATGACCATGAGGAGCTTGGAGCGATTCAGTGGACTTTCGATCGTCTGCTTTAAGCATGTCCTCTACAAGAGTAGGATATTTATAGAGAGGGTAGCTCCCCATTAACTCGTTTTCATCTATGTCAACGTGGGGTAGGTAACAAGCCTCTTTGAGGAACTATGGCCATAATAAATTGTTTCTTAACATCATTAAATGTATCATGTTGCTGTTTCTCATCCAATGATGTAATCTTTCTCTCTCTGAAATGATGTTCTAGGTCACTCAAATTTCATGTGTAATGATTATCTGTGATCACACCATTTTTCATGGAGAGAAAAGTGGTTGGTGGTGTCGGTCAGGGATGAGGGGAGGGGCAGCATGGGCTTGGGCAATCCTGGAGCTTGTATTGTCCACCAATTGTTTAATTTTCCAACTATTTGACTATATCAAATCTTGTGATTCATCAGGGGAGGAGGTTGCAGGTCAGTTCCAATATATAATCAATCTTAATGTGTATGCTATGTGACAAAATGCTTAAGTTTGGGAATCGACCGTTTGCTACATCCAAGCTTGTATTTGGTACGATCTCCTTGGATCAACGTTTCAGTTCCACCTTAATAACATATCAAAATTAGGTAAGTTTAATTAAATGGTGAGAGGCGCCCATTATTTGAGCTTCCCTGAGAGGTAGCAACTAAACGATTCGGTGGGTTTCCCTTGTTTTCTCGAATCAAGAATCAAGCGAATACGTGAGCTTCCTAGGCCTGGCTAGTATTTTGGATGGTATGACAGGTTTATTAGATATTGAGGTAAATGACCTTGGAATACCAAAACGGTTTTCTAATTAAGAAATAATAGCATCATTACTAGGGGTGTTCATGGAACTGCTAGAACCGAACTAAACCGTCAAAACCGGTTTGGTTCCATAGGTCTGGCGGTTTGGTTCTATTCTACTTAGAAAATTTTCCAGCAGTTTGGTTCACGGTTCCAGGGTTGGAGCCCAACCATTATATATATAAATATATACATATATATTTCTCTCTCTTTCTATATATATATATATATATTCACATTATATATATAAAATCTTTCTAAGTTTAAGTGTACGATTTTTATAATCTTATATACATATAAAATGTGAATATATACACATACACATATATATAGTTTGTATGCTTATATGGATTTACATCTTGATAAAGTTTCATACTTATATATATAAAGTTTGTATACTTATATATACAAAATTTGTATATTTAAATATATAAAGTTTGTGTTCTTATAACCTCATATACATATAAAATGTGGACCAAACCGAACCAAAATACTTAAATTAGTGGAACCGTGGTTCAAGAACTGAACAAAACTGGATCCATCGGATTGGTTTGGTTCAGTTCTGGACATAGTTTGGTTCAATTTGATTCTAGAACCAAAACTAATGGTTTGGTTCGAGGTTGAGGCTAGAACTGAACCAAACCGAACCATGAACACCCCTGATCATTACTGAATACTTATCATGACAAGAACCAGATCCTTCAATACTGTCACAGGGACGTTAAATATACCACTTTAGATAGGACTTGTGAAGCAACTATAGGGTTATGAGGAAGGCAGCTACAAGTTCATAAGTGGATGCATGAAGCCTAGCTGACGACTTCAATTATTGGCGTTAATGCAACCACATGTACGTGCAAGAACACATATATGAGGAAGAGGAAATTAACAACAGTAATAGGATAATCACATATTGATCACAGTAATACTCTAATTGTCGAGACCTGTCACAAGACGTCGATAGCTCCCTCATATGATTCGTATGGCACAGAGATTTGGAGTTGGAGCCTCCATTGATTTATATTTGATTTGATTTAGAGTCATTTGCATTATATTTCTAGATTTGGATTTAAATTTGGATCCAATTTAGCATGATCCATATTAGTGTCATAGTGTCACATTTAGAGCCTTAAGTCTCCATTTTCTTTGAGTATCATGTTATTGTGTCCGTTACCCCTAATCTATACAAGGGTCTTTCTTTGTTGTAGAAGGATTTTGCCATAATCCACATTTAATTTTTTCTTCACTTGTCATTGAGATTGAGAGAACCACCGATGAAGTAGACAACTTCCACTGTTTCATGCACGTGAGTGTTCTTGGATTGGTTGTTTGATAAGCGTTCTAGCAATGTCATTGCAGATCGAGCCGGTGATGCTTTTGTGTGGTTTTCGAATTTGTCGTTGCCTGATTTGTGACATTTGGTAATTGAGATCATGCATTTCAAGGGAGGAGTTCAAGTCATAGTTCAAATCCAAGTTCAAAATAGAGGATATGAGAGAGGGATCCTATATCTTCAACCAAAATAACACATGATAGAGCATTAAGACTATTAGGTCTTAGTCAAGAGAGATATTTGACTGCATGCTTAAAAAACATAGAATGAGTTATTGAAAGCCAACAAACTATACATTGAACTACTAAAATAGTTTTTAATAAAATACTATTTAATAAAAGCGTAGAATGAATGGTGATGAATCACTATTCATCACTAGTTATAGTTTTGAATGTTAGACTAGGTCGCTCAAAATTTTGAGTGGGCTCCAAACTCTATAAATAGACACGATTCTCATTCATTTTAACCACAACCACAAGTATACAAGTTCTCACGTGCCAACTTTTCACTTCTTTCATTTCATACTTGCTAGTTTCTCTCTCACTAACATTGTTTTTCTTTATATCTTGCTCAGTAGTTAACGTTTCATAATATTTTATTGTGATGCACTTAGTTGCCAAATTTTCAATCTTTCTTCTTGTCACGCTTAGTTTTAACTCTATTAGTTTTCTTATTCAGTTGTATACTGAATCAATCACTCACCATGGTGACGACGCTTCCGTTTTCAGCTCCAAAAATGGAGAGAAAGACAGTCTTGGCACAATCTGTAGCTCTTATATTTCTCAAAGATCTATACTAATACGACTTAGCCAAGAAAGGATGATAGATATAGGTGATGATACTGCTAGTACTGACACCTCATTTATGTGTGATCAGCTTCCAATTGACATAAAGTGGGATTTGCCACATACGTTGGGAAAATACTATTTATCGGCCATAATTTCAACCAGAGTTTATTGTGATAACCTTTGGTTATAGAAATACCATTGGTATTTTTTATTAACCATAGTTTATAGAAATAACCTTTACTATCCACACACTTCTTTCTTTTATATTTACCAAAATACCCTTAGTCTTTTTTAGTAATTATGAAATTACCTTTCACACATAAAATCAAGCTCTTCGCTCTTCTCCTGCTCGAACTTCTATCCGCCCCCTATTTCTGTCCCTTCTTTCATCCATTCTTCACTCACTTGACCTACAACCATTTTCAGCAAAACAACGGATCAAAATTCATCAAAAAAGGAAGAAAAAAGAAGAGAAAGAGGGGAAGAAGAAAATGAGGATAAGAAAGGCTAGTTCGAAGGAGGATTCACTGATTTATCGAGGTATGTTGTTGATTTGGTTTTAGTTTTTCTATTTTTTAGTTGTTTTGATTGATTTTTTACTGCTTTCTCAACCAAAATCAAAATAAAAAAGATAAAGTTTTTGATAAGAGAAACGTGGTTCGACAATGTCTCTCTCATTGGGGAGACGCACTTGTGGTGCATCTCTCTTGTTGGGGAGATGCACTCAAGCAATGTCTCCCTCATCGAGAACTTGAGTTAGTTTTTTATTTTTATTTTTTTGTATGTTTCTTAATTCTATTTTTCTTCTTGATTATTATTATTGTTGTTGTTCTCTTTTCTTATTTTTGATTTTTCTTTTTCTTCAATGAGATTCATAAGAATATACATTGAATTGCAAAGAAAGCAACAATGCTAAATGAAACATTCATCGCCGGAGTAAAGAGATATGATAAGATAGACCCTTACTAGAATTGGGTGGGAGAGAAGAGAGAAATGTTGGAATTGAGAGTGAGAAGAGAGAGTATTTATAAGAGAGCACTTTTGGTATTTGTTGAAAAAAGGGTTTGTGGATAGTAAAAGGGCTGTACAAATAGTAATGCCCTTATAAAAATGGCCACAAGGCCTTAATCTTAACAATCATGCGATAAGAAAGGAGGGATCTCTTCCATATTGCATGAACCGTTCCATTTTATAAACAAAACCATTTTCGAAATTAATACAATTATTTAAGGCAAGGCCTAGTAAACAAAGATATAAATAAAAAAATGAGAAGAGAAGTTATTGGATGATCGATACTGATATCTTCTTCCTCTTCTCTACTTTTTTGCTCTCTGTAATTCTTCTTGACGAGGTCATGCTAGGAGATTCATAGCCCAATGATACCGCTTTACTGCAAAACAAAAATTCGACATTGGTACCGGGGCAAGGCCAATTCTTGTCTAGTGCCTTTAAGCACTTAACACTATTATTGATTGGCTATCTAAGTACTAGCTGACTAGTTCAAAGGTACACACCTTTTTCTTCTCAGTTTCATATATACATGATATAGATCATGCATCTTTTACAGAAAAAGAACTATACCAGTTTAAAAACTGATATGTATACTTAGAGGCTACAAAGTAAACGTCTTTGTTTACTATAAATAATAGGGCATTTTTTTGCTTTTACTCCTAAATTACTATCCCAATACCAAAGTATCCAGAAGACACAAAGGAGTTACATATCTTTATTCATTATTTGAAAACAACAATATAAAGCATATATTGGAGTAAAACAACAAAACCATAGAGAAAACTTATCTTTATCAAAGATTCAACGATCCGTTTGCTTGTCAAGTATTGATCAAAGTAATCTATCTCATATCTCTTGTGTCTCAAGCTAAACAAATACAAACCAGAAGTCTGGTTTGTGTGGGAGAAAATGAAAATCAAGGGTAAAAAGTGCACCCCTAGTTTCTTGAAATAAGAAACCAACCCATAATTTTTCAAAAAAATCATGGCATTGTGGTTTATCAAAACCATGGTCTCTGGAATTGTGATTTTACCTTTTTACCTATAGTTTTCTTTTATAATTCCAAGGCAATCCCGCCACAATTTAGCGATAGATTTAGAAACTTTGTGTTTCTAAATTGACCAAAACCAAAAAGCTAAATGGTTTAGAATTTTAAACTTTAAAAAGGCATATTCCAGTAGCCTTGACTCGGTGTTGAAACTAGGATTGAACCTACTACAAAAGCATCAACTCAAGAAAGAGAAAGTTATAGAACATTCTCTAGAGATGACATTCTCATAAAAACCATGATGGTGACTTACATCGAAGATGACCTAATCAAGGCCTTCGAAAAATGTAAGATTACAAAAAAGATGTTTGATGCAACCTTTACTAAATATGATACCACTACTAAATATCCAAATGTTATTGCAACAATACAACTCATATAAAATAAAAGAGTTAGACAATATCATCGAGCATGTAAACAAAAATATTCCTAATGGTCAGAGATTTAGCTATGGCTAAAACTATCATACCAAACCCAATGCAAATCTCGACCATTCTAAACAACCTTCCCTCTTCATGAGATATGGTTATCACTACCATTAGGTTGAACTCTAATGCTACCCTAGCAAAGCTTCTTTAAAATTGGTAATTGAACAAGAGTACCTAAAGAAGGGCAAAAAGGAAAAATTGTTACTTAGGATGAGTTCGACTCAAGTTCCCCAAACCATCAAAACAAAAGAAGATAAATAAATTTTTGACAAATTTAACAAAAAAAGTCCAACATTTAAGAAATCACATGATTCAACTTCTTAGGTAAGGTGCTTCATCTGTAGAAAATTGGTGCTCTACAACAAAATGGACTGTTGCAACTATAAGAAGGATAACATCAACACTATGTAGAGTGACCAAAAGGAGAAGTGTGAACATGTACCGCTTCTTTGATTTTGGTTTTTTGACACGGATCACATCCCTTAGTGATCCTGTGAACATCCTTAGAAATGAGGGGCTAGTAGAAGTGTTATTTGATTGTTTCGATGATCTTTTTCTCATTAAAATATCCAATGAATCCTCCATCATGTGTTTTTTAGATTAACAATTCTCTAATCAAACATTGCGGAATGCAAAGTCAGTTTCCTTTGAACAAGAATCCATCAAGTCGGTGGAACTCACCCACTCCTCTATTGTGGCAGTCCTGATAAAGTGAAGAGAATACAAGATCTTCTAGGTACAAGTCCTTGAGAAGCTCAAATCCAATGAGTTTTGCAGTCATAACTGAAATCAAGGAGTGTCTTCATAAAAGTGCATCAACTACTCGATTGGTAGTACCTTTATTATACTGAATGGAGTAAGAAAAGTTTTCAAGAACTTTACCCACTTAACGTGCCTGTTATTCAGCTTGCTTTGTCATTTCAAATGCTTTAATGTCTCGTGGTCAGAATGTACGATGAACTCCTTGGGATATAAGTAGTGCCTCCACGTTTATAAAGGACGGATCAAAGCATAGAACTCTTTGTCATAGGTTGAGTAGTTCAAATCTGACACCATTTAACTTTTCACTAAAATATGCAATTGGTTTAGAGTCTTACATCACGTACATACGACACATTCAATTTGACGGAGAAGCATCACATTCAACTTCAAAAGCTTTATCAAAAATTAGATACATAAAGCGAAAGGTGCATTGAGTCGAAGCTTATCCTTCGATGAATTAAAAGCTTTTTCATGCATACGTCATTCCATTTTTAATACAACAACATTCTTTTTAATAAGTTCATTCAATGGTGTATGCGATAATAGAACTAAAGTTCTTTACAAACCTTCTATAAAAACTTGCTAAACCATGAAAACTTCTTACCTCATTTGCATTCTTAGGTGTAGGCCATTCCACTGGTTGTCTTTACATTCTCTTCGATCGCACCTTCAATTCACTTGGAGCTTACAACAAAACCGGAAACACACCGGACTCAAGGCAAAATGAACCGCTTTTAAGATTTGCATGGGTACCTTTTTCTCTCTCAAAGCATCAAAAAACATTATGTAGATGTTCAACATGTTCGGCCAAGGTTTTGCTATAAATCAAAATATCATCAAAATAGACAACGACAAATTTCCTAATGAAAGGACGCAAAAGCATGGTTCAATAATCTCATGAAAGTGCTTTGTGCATTAGTTAAGCCAAATGACACATTACTAACCACTCACACGAAACCATATTTTGTTTTGAGAAAAGGCTACATTTTAAAACTCATCTCCTTCTTTCATCCTTATTTGATGGTAGTCACTCTTTAAATCGATCTTGGAAAAGACCATGGCTCCATGTAACTCATCCAATATGTCATCTAATCGAAAAATTGGGTGATGAAACTTGATGGTTATTTTGTTGATGGCAAGGTTGTCTACACACATTCTCATTGATGCATCCTTCTTTGGTACCAACAGAGCGGGTACGAAACAAGGGCTGAAAGATTTCCTTACAAGACCCTTTGCAATGAATTCTTCGATTTGATGTTGCAATTCCATTTCATTTGGGTTGCTTCGATATGCCGACTTGTTCAGTAAGATAAGATCAATTTCATATTCAATGCCTCTAATTGGTGGCAAGCCATTAGGGAGCTCTTTAGGAAAGATGTCATGGTATTCTTCGAGTAATTGAGAAAACAACATATATGGAGGTGAGTCCTACTCCAACTGAGCTTCCCTAGTAACCAGGATGAAACGGGTTGAGATTGAGACATTGTATGCTTGATCTCTTTCCATTTAGCAAATAGGTTTTCCTTGTAGGATTATGTTTTAGGAGATCTCTTACTTGCTGTTTGATATGGACTAAGAGGTGCTAACGTGATTCATCATCCTTCTTTTAAGAATGTATGTGTTCTTAAACCCATTATGATATACATGATGATCAAATAGCTAGGGGCATCCCAACAACAAATGGCTAGCATCTACGGGAGCAACGTCACAATTGATGTCATCTTGGTATGGTTTTCCTATAGAAAATTGAATAGTGACTTGTTGATAAACCCATACCTCGCCTTGGTTGTTTAGCCATTGCAATTTGTATGGATGAGAATGCATGTAGGTGGATAAGCAGAGTTTGTCAACTAATTCGATAGAAGCAATGTTGATGTAACTACCTCCATCAATGCTGAGGTTGCACACTTTATCTTTGATGGTGCACTGCGAGCGAAATATGTTTTCTCTTTAATTTTTCTTACTGATAGCTATGGAGTTGAGAACTCTATGAATTACCAACAACTCTCCTTCCTCAACAAAGGCCACCTCTTCAAGCATATCATTCTTCGATTTAGCTTCATTCTTGGTTTCAACTTCATTTGTTGCTTTGCGCTAGATCATTACCTTGTGATTGGGGCACTACGAGGCAATATGTTCCCTTTCGATACATTTAAAACATTTGATGTCTCGGCTTTGTGAGGTAGAGGTTGGTGTTTTCTCTAGCTTGCTATTTGGCATTGTCTCACAACTTGTAGTGTTCCTTTTGGTTGCTGACTCCTTGTGTGTGAGAGGTACAAGAACTGAGGAGGGTACTATTTTATTGTTAGAAAACTTGGTTGAGAGGTTTCTGGATGAACCCCATTGACGGCTTCATTCCACTCTAATGACAAGCTTAATTACATCTTCTAAGAAGACATAGGGTTGTAGCTCCACGGTCTCAACAATGTTACAATTCAATTAGTTGAGAAATATGGGTATGGTTTGCTCCTTAGGTTCTTGCATTTCACAGAGAACCATAAGGGTCTCGAATTCATTAACATAATCCTCCACACTCATTCCTCTCTGATGAATGCCTTGCAACTTGAGAAATAATTTCAAGCGATAATAATCAGGTACAAATCTCTTTTGCATGAGTCATTTCATTATCCGCCAACGTACTTCGCCTTCTCCATCCCTTTGTTGTTGGTCCTTCAGATTTTCCACCATAGTTTAACATAATTTGTGAATTACAAGGTTGCTAATTGATATTTCTTAGCTCAAAGTAGTTTTAATACTCAAAAATCTTTTATATTCACCACACCCATTTAAGAAACTCTTTAGGTGAGATGGTTCCTTTGAAGGTATGAATCTTATACTTGATGGCATGGTCAACATCATTATGACCTCTTTTGAAGTCACGAGGTCCGTGATGGCAACAACTTCTTCATAAGTGTCTAGTATGCACTCTTGTGATGTGGTGGGGTAGCATGTTGAGAATCAGGATTTAGGATGGATTGGGAACATTGTGTCATTTTTGTCAGTATTTTTTCAAATTTTTGTTTTAGGGCTAGAAGATGGGCTTGGTCCAAGGATAGGCCTCAAAGAATTGAAAGGGGAATCAATTCTTCTTGAGCCATGGAGATGAATGTTTAAGTAATAGCCAAAGGAGGATGTAAGAGAGGTGTTTGTATGGGCACAATTTAGTTAAAAGAAAAAACGATCGGAGGAAGAAAAAAAGAACATGTATGGAAGATTCAATGGTTTAGTTGTTGAGTTGATGGTGGGTGAAAGAGGAGGGAATAAAATGAGAAAGGATGTGAGAATACATGGGGTTGCAGAGTGATTCGATCTCAATGAAAGCACCAATGATTGGAAGAGAGGAAGAGCTCGCTATAATCAAAAGGAGTTTTGATTAATAAGAGGGGTAAGTGTGAGTAAAAAATGCCACTAACTCAATCACATATGCTGAGCTAGATGAGTACGAAGCCTTCTTGGAGAGAATTGCAAAGAAAAGAGAGCAAAAAACCCAATGCCTTTTCTTTATTTCTCTTTAATATATTGGCTTATAACAAACCTCTAAGCTGGCACAAGTAACAACACAACAATTATCTCTTACAGTTTTTTAAGGCAAATGATTAAAGAGAGGAATCTAGGGAATACAAACTACCATTCTCGAGCATCTTCTAGTGATGAGCTCTAGCTAACTAATATTTAATTCTACTAAAATTTTCTAAGCCTAGTAAAAACCAAAATAGTTCAACCAACAAACAGGTGGGGAGTTAATTATAGCTAACTCTTTAATGCAAAATGGAGCTACCTAGCTGGATTACTGCTAATTCCTTTTAGTTTCTAGTTAACATGAGATTAACTTTCCTAGGACCCCACGATCCATAATGAGACCTCCTCTTGGTTCCAGGTCCTAGGTGGGTCCATCAATCTTTGTGACCTAGATATAGTCATTGGACCTATTAGGATTTGATCTGGCACCACTTTCTTGCCTGGCTCACTGTTACATAGATTAACATCGCATGGCTCAATAGTTACCCTAGCAAAGCTTCTTTTAAAATTGGTAATTGAACTAGAGCACCTAAAGAAGGGCAAAAAGGAAAACTTACTTTTAGCTCAAGATGAGTTTGACTCCAATTCCTACAACTGTCAAAACAAAAGAAAATAAATAATTTTTTTAACAAATTTAACAAAAAGAAAGGTCCAACATTCAAAAAATCACACAAATCAGCTTCTTAGGTAAAGTGTTTCATCCCTAGAAAATTAGGGCTCTACAAAATGAGTTGTTGCAATCGTAAGAAGGATAACATCAACACTCAGTAAAGCAACTAAAAAGAAAAGTGTGAAGTGGTCTGTGTAATCTGGGAATACCTTCATTTAGACCAAGATATTTCTGATTGGTGGATTGACTTTAAAGTTATATGCCACATTGCAAAGAGCAAGGACAAAGCTATGGACCTCAAAGAATACCGACCAAATAAACATCTAGTTTACATGGAAATCAACTCCTATTATGATGTTTTAGAAATCTGGTCCTTTAGGATAAATATAGTGGCCACCCTTATCTTATTAACTGATGTATTAATTGTGTCAGTTGTAAGGCACAATTTAGCTTTTGTACCTATTTTCGTAAAAAAGGATTTTGAGGTTAAATTTTTTCCTATGAAGGTGATCATAGAGAAACATGGTTATATATTTTTTATTGGAATTTTGTATTCTAATCATGGCTTGTTTAAACTTAAAATTTTGAATAATGAAGGACCGTTAACTTCTTCTGATTACATTAAATATGAAATGCTTATTGATGTGAATGCATGGCATAGAAGGCTATGACATATTAGCCTAAATAAGTTAAAAAAGTTAGCAACCTTTAACTTATTATCGACATTTGATGAAATTCAACAAATGTAAAGCTCGCATTTAAGAAAAAATGACGAGAAAATGATCTCCCAAAGAAGCAAGGAGAGACACAAGTTTAATAGAAATCATTCACAGTGATATTTCTGGACCTTTTAGAATAAGGTCTCATTATGAAAAGTTTTATTTTATAACCTTCATTGATAACTATTCGAGGTATGAATATATATACCTCTTGTCACATAAATTAGAAAAATTAAACACATTCAAAGAATATAAGTAAGAAGTTAAAAATCAACTAGAATGTATGATTCAAGTACTGAAGTCCGATCAAGGTGATAAATACACCTCAATTGAGTTTTCTGAATATTGTAAAGAATATATAATAACTATGAAAAATATAATGCATAAGACACCTCATCAAAATGGTATAGCTAAATGATATAACATGACTAGATCTATATTAGAAGATGCTTCTCTACCAAAGATATTTTGGGGAGAAGCATTGTTTACAACCATGTATATTTTAAACAAAGTTCCATATAAAAATGTATCCACTATGCCATATGAGTTGTGGTCTAATAGAAAATCAAACTTTAGTCACCTATGGAGATGGGTTTCATAACACATAAACTAGTTTTTGATAAGAGTGTGAGAGAATAAAGTTTCTAAAACTTCCAACTTAGTTTTACGAAAATATATCCATGTATACCTAGTAAAATCATGAAGAAAAATTACATAATATGAAACTCTTCCTTTCGACATGATAGGTGTGAGATCCCAAACATCAAAATGCATAAGTTGAAAAAGTTTATTTATAATAATAAGTCCTACTGAAAAAAGGAAGATGTTTCATTTTTCCAAGATCACAGTCTTTGAAAAAAGTTCTGAGTATTGTTAATGCCAAGAGAGTTAAAGATGGTTGTATGCCTTTCTTTCGACATGATTCTATGCCTTCCTTCATATTTTTCTTTTTATTCCTTATAGGATTGTTAGATGGTTCCACCTTTGTCCCACTCATATAAATCTATAATTTCTTGAGGTAGAGATAATTTTTCATTGATTAGGCTCATGTTTTGTAGTTGGAGCTTGTCAAGCAAAAGTTGAAGCATTCACTGTTGTCTTCCATCTCCATGATAGTAATATGCCAAGACAACTTTGAATATGTAATCTGCCAAGAGGGTTATAGATGGTTCTTGGATATTCAAAGTGTCCAAGTCTTTTGTGCTAGAAAATACATTATTTGTTAAAGCGCTACAATGACAAAACTTTGAATATATAATCTGCCATCACATACAAGCCACCTTGTCTATGGCCACATGCATTCATCTTCTTCAAGAAGTGATTTTGTATAATGCAACTTTTATATGAGAAAGAAATAACATACCTACTATCCAAAATTTGTAAAACAGGGAGTAAATTTTAGTTCAATTTGGAAGAAAACTAACTTTTGAGGCCGAAAATGTTTCATTTGTAAGATGACCATTTTTTCAACTTTCATCGATGGTAGACTTTGGAATCAAGTGGCCAGTGGATTCCTACCTTGTGAGGAAGTGATAGAGCACATTGCACTGGAGATAGATGCTTTCTCTTTCAATTGCATCTCTAGTTACTTCATCTATCTCACCATCATCAACTATGGTCTTCTTCTTGAATCTCAAACATCTTGGCTTAATATGTTCAACTTCTTTATAGTGATAACAAATTATCTCTTTCCACATGTTACTAGTCCCCTTCATTTTGAACTATGGAGGGTGATATGGTTTTATGTTTGCCCCTAGTCTAGAGGCGGTTGACGCAGAGTCCTTTTCGATTCAAGTTTTATTGAATCTAATTTCTACCATTAAGAGATTGGCAAGAACTCCTTCCATTATGGGAAAGAGCTTTTGATGTATAAGAGAAGATTGAACGCCTACAAATCCCTCCCTTAGTCCTCTCGAAAATTGATAACAAAAGTCCTCATTTTGTTCACATTGTCATGTATCAAAACAACATATGCACTTCTTCTCGTATCCACATAATTGATTCCAAATATTCTAGAATTTGCTAAAATACTTACTAACTCCCTTGTACTTAGCGAAGATAACTTGTTTTGAAGTATTATCCAATGTGTAGCATCACTTTGTACATGAGCTTTCTTTAAGTATTCTGATGCTTCTTTGGCATTTGTGAAATCTGATAAATTATCATGAACATAATTACTCATAATATTCATAAAACCCATAACATGGTTCTATGCCTTCCTTCATATTTCTCTTTTTATTCTTTATAGGATTGTTAGATGGTTCCACCTTTGTCCCACTCATATAACTCCATAATTTCTTGAGATAGAGATAATTCTCCATTGATTAGGCCCATGTTTTGTAGTTGGAGTTTGTCAAGTGAAAGTTTAATCGTTCACTATTGTCTTCTGTCTCCATGATAGTAAAGTTTTTCTAACCTTATGAGATTTCAAAGGAATAAGTAGTCTCCCACGCATTGATCAACCTCCAAGAAGTCACCTATAAACTCAAAAGTAAGCTTCGATTTAGCAAAGAAAACTTTTTAACTTCCAGCCAAATCAGCAACTTGTGTGTACTTTCTTCAATCGATACATAAAATGATGCACTTAAAGAAATTCCAAATACTACTCTAAAACCCTGTAACAATCTGATCCTTGAATGCTCCAATGGTGGCTACACAATCCACCAATACGAATTTCAAAGATAAAAACACAAATATGACTAATTCACACTTTAGCAAAGCACAACTTTATTGCAAACTGAACACAACTGAATGTAATCTCAAAATACCGTTCATTACAATGCCACATAGGCACAATACATGAGTGAGACTTAAATAGGAGAGAGCCAGCATCAGCTACTAGCCTCCAAATGTTCCAACGACTAGAGTTCTAGCGGTTGGTGTTCAAGCTAACCAAAAAGAAAATAAAATCCAGAAAATAAAAATACATTATTTTCCAATTACATTTAACATCTATATATGCATGTATTTATGTATTTGCAATCTCAGCAACAAGAACATTTCCTCCTCTGGAGATCTCTTCTATAAAGCGGTTGTGAAGAGGAACTTGAGTTTGGAGGAGAGTTACTCTCTCTTACACTTCCATTGCTAAGCTAAGCAATTGAGTGAAATAGAAGTTGGATATAAGCAATTGAAAACCCGAGATCCAGTGGGAAGATTTAGTCAAAGAGTTGAAGCTTAGAGCTCCAAGACTCACAATTACTACTACTAAAAATGAGAAAATTATGTCTTTGCTCGTTAGTCAAATCTATTGCAAAACAGAATACAAGGGCTTTGTCAAAGTGGTTAACGGACTTGGCAATTACTGCTCCAATTTTAAATAAAGAGAGTTAGGGCTCTGCTCATAGGGCATGCTCACTGTATGGTGTACTTTTTGCATGATGTGACTATTAAGTATATGTAACCATTGGCAGCATTGCTGTCAACTTCAACTAGCCGTTGGCTGCCATACTGCTAACAACAACTAGGCTAAGTATTAACTCTTGTAAGTAAGCATTTGTGCTTGGAATTAATATTCTTCTTCTTCTTGCTTTCACTTTCTTATGCACACCAAGTGTTTGGTGATTTGTTTATGTGGATTGCATTACAGAATTGATTATCGGTGGACTATGACAGTTATCGGTGATTGAAAGCTTGGTTCTTTATATCACATCAGAACAAGATCACACTTGAGACTATCTTGGAATGAATGTTAAGTATTGAAGATGCTTTTTTGAAGAGAAACAAGATCTTACACATATTACTCACTTCAAGTAAGTGCATTTCATTTCTTCTCCAAGTCATTTCAATTTTTTAAAGTATTTTCATAATTCGCAATGGAATTCAAAGGTTTTACCTTTCATTTAGATAATATGAACTTCAAAACATGGGTCCAAACCATGAAAAATTATCTAAACTACAAAAAAGTTATGGGGATATGTGAGTGGTACAAAGGTAAAACTATCTCCTATTGCCACCCAAAAACAAAAAGTGGAATATTAAGGTGGTCATAGAACCATACTTTGGATCCTTACTAATAGTGTTAATGACCATGTTAGGGATAGTTTGTCTAATTATACTAATGCCAAGGAAGGAATATCTAAAAATGACCCATTTACAAAATGATGGTGCATATCGGATGGATCTTAGAGACAAACTAGCCTCCTTGAAAGAAGGATACAGAGGGATAAACAAATTTCCAGTGAATTCTCCAATACATGGAATCTATAGAGATATGAAACAAAATATATATCTTGTTGTGATACAAGAAAATGTGAGCAAAATAAAGATTTTTGTTACCAATTTATGAGAGGGTTAAGAGGAGAATTCGAAAGTGTACGATCTATTTTATTACATTAAAAATCCTTTTCTACACAATAAGAGGTTCTTATAAATTTATTTATGGCAAAAACAAGACTTTCAGATGCAAAAACTCACAAAGACTCCTTACCGCTTCTAGACCCAAGATACATATGAAACCTTATCGACCTCTACACTTCAAAAATGAAGAAAACAATACTATAAGAAGAGGGGTCATTTGCCACTATTATAAGGAAGCTAGACACAACAAGCCAAATTATCCCAAACTAAAGAAAAGAGTTGCTTTAGTTAAAGAGGCAGACAAAAAGGGTCAAAACTCTACATTTCAAGCATTATAAGAGAAGGTGAAACAACTATAAGAACAACTGAAAGGAAAAGTCTCCATTTCTAGTGCCGCTTGCTCTATGAACTCCTCATAAGATATGACTGCTTGGATACTAGATTCCGGTGCTTCCTTTCATATGGCATGCAAATAAAATCTTTTGAAAAATTGTACAAGAAATAGTTTTGACTCACATGTCTTTACCGTTGATGGAATAAAACTAGAAGGTGAGAAAATGTGTCATTTCCAAAACAAGGGTTTCTTAGTTTTACAAAATTGAACTTAAGTCTCTTTTGAATATCTTGATGTGTTGTGTCCTTATCTCAAAAGATATACTCTCGTGGCATAAGAGGCTTGGTCATTTAAATATTTAAAAATGATGTAATTATAAACCTCTAGATATTAACGAAATTAAAGACTTCTTTTTACAAAGATTGTACTCTTGAGAAAATGAAGCACATACCTTTTCCAATAAAACCTTTGTAATAAAAAAGAATTTTGAATTTGTACATTCGGATGTCTAGGTCTTGTACCAACCATGTCAAAAGGAGGCATGTCATACTATATTATCTTTGTTGATGACTTCACTAGGTTTATATGGATCTACTTGCTACAAAGTAAGTAGGAAGTTTTGATTAAATAAACTTTTTGTATTAATTTTATAAAGTTTGAGAGGGGATGTTAAGTGTATGTAACCGTTGGCAACATTTTTGTCAACTTCAACTAGCCATTGGCAGCATTAGTCAAACAACAACTAGTTGTTATTGGCAGCATTGATGCCAACTACTCTTTGCCTCAGCCCTATAAAATGGGTTGAGTATTAACTCTTGTAAGTAAGCTTTGTGCTTGGAATTAATATTCTTCTTCTTGCTTTCACTTTCTTATGAACACCAAGTGTTTGGTGATTTTTGTGTGTGGATTTATCGCACAATTGAGTATCAGTGGACTGTAGCAGTCACGGGTGATTGAAAGCTTGGTTGATTACAGTGGCAGCTAGGAAATGCAAAGAGTGGGAACAAAGTTCACATGTCTGTGTGCGTGCATATGTTGGTGGGGTGGGGGGAGACATCAGTATCATTGATTTACTGTGTGGAAGCTAATACACTGAACTATGAGGAAGAGCTTATTTTCATCCTTCGTCACAATAATTTTGAATTGTAATATCATAATTGACAAGTGATGAATGTATCTTGCAGGTTTTGCTTTGCGTGCATTGATAACTGGGCAACTATCACAAACTTTTGCCCACTTTGCAAAACGGAGTTCCAATCAATTACTTGTATTCAGATAAGCGGCTAAGCAGGTCTACCAATTCTAGTCCTTTTATGTTTTTTTGGTGATTTCATCTTTTATTCTTTTTGTTGTTCTTCACCAATTCTCAGTGACTGATATATGACATCTGGTGTATGATTGCACACTATTTTGCTTTGTTATTTTATTATGGAATTTATTAAGTAATTGCATTCTGACGAACCATATGTCAATGTTGTCTTAGTGTTTCACAAAAACTAAGAATAAGATGATGGATGTTTTCTATGTTACAGGAACAGTAGAATGCTAGAGTATGCTCATGATACACATGACTGACATGATTTGTATATGTTATGTGATGCATCAGTCAGATTAAACTTTCTATTGTTTCTTCAAGGTGTATGATACAATTGGCAGCCTAAAGGGCGAGGAGTGCACTATTTCCAGGTATATGACATGATTCACCTCACAGTGTATACTTCTATTTCATGTACTTTCTTCTTATGGTTATACATGTGACAAGTTTTAGTATCCATAAATTCTAGCAAACGTGGGCTTTTTGTTCATAGAGGTGAATAATTTTAGGAGACATTGAGTATACCAATTTTTTTTGTGCATTATGATGGGTAGGTTTACTAGGGGTGCCTTGCATTGCTTGAACTATTCTTGTTAAAGTATAATATACAATTTTCAGTCTCAACTAAAGGCGGCCGGCCACTACAGGGTCGCATAGGCAACACAGCAATAGTTGCACTAACAACCTCGCCTCGCTTACCTTCACTATGCTTACCGCATAGTGGGCCCCGCTACCACTACCAAGAAGGCTAAGGCCCACGGTCAGCCTAACCCCACGCCCCCCTTACTGGTTTCGGCGGCCCCTGCCTATAGCCACCCTGGCAGTGTTAGCGGTAAGTAAGCACCCGCCACCCCACCTATAGCACCTGTACATCTTACCCGCAACCAAGGCGAGGTAGTTAGTGCTTTGACTTTTCGAGTGCCCCTGCCCCCAGCCCCAGCAGCTATCAGGGGTGGGCGGTGCTTTGTCAAAGGAAGAACCCCGGCGGTAAGCCCCGCTACTGCGCTATAGGAGCACCCCAGCGTAAGCACCGCCCCGCTACCTCCCCACCGTAAGCACCCTTTCTTGTTGCTTACCAACCTCCCCTTACACATCTGTAAGGCGGGCGGTAGCTTACCTTCACTATAGGCGCCGGGGCGAGGCGCGTCAGTCGCTTAGCGCTTACCTGGCTGTGTTAGTGGGGTGGGAATAGCGGGTAGCGGGCGTAAAGGGTAGGTGTACGGGGGCGTACGGGATCTCAACTATCAGCAACCAGTAAGGTTGCTGGCGAGTGCACTATAGAAAGAGTAGGGTAGGGTTGCGCCTTCACTATAGGCTAAGGGGGCTCGCCTATAGTGGAGCGGGGGCTCGCATCCTAACCAGTAAGTAAGCAGTAAGCCACTAACACAAAAGGTGCGGAGCTACTGAGAAGCCCGTAGACAACTACAGTAATGTAAGGTTGGATGCTCGTCTTTGACAAGCTACTTCACTTCAGTTAGTGCTTTGACAAACTGATATTGCTTACCCTATAGTGGAACGATGCGGAAGTCAGGCTGGCGTGGGGGATAGATAGAACAGACTAACAACCCGCTCTTTTAGTTCAGCCCCGGCGCTATAGGAGGACCCGCACCCTAACCCTAACCAACCCTTACGAGGGGCGGGCGCGTCAGGCGAGGCGCTCTGACCTCTGTAGGCCTGGTGTGGTGGAGGCGTCTTACAGTGGGGGGTATGGGTGGGTCAAGCTTATCATCGCCAGAGACTGATCGAGTCTTTGACATCCAACCGCGTGCTAGGGTTCCGCCAGCCGCCATTACTTTGTATCCTACTAAGTTGGGTTAGTGTTATGTATGCCAACACTCAACGTTACTCTGTAACCTACTAAGTTGGATTAGTGTTATGCATGCCAACCCCCCAGCTCGATCCTTCCCTCCTCAAACGACTTCATACTACAGATGTCACTGCCAACAACCCCCTAGCTACTATTGTTGCTTGAAACCCATCGATTCCTAGGGCACTATAGTGGGAGGCGAAGAGAGCCTTTTTCATTTCCTCCTTCGTCGGGGCGGTTGTTGCACTAGCTTCGGCACTATAGGAGCAATTGACGCTAGCTTATTAAAACAAAGCAGAGTCTTTGTCAAAGACTAACAACCGGCTACCTTTTGTGCGTCTGGGTGTAAGGGTAGCTTACCTGGCAGTGTGGCGTGGGGGCCTTGCGACTGATAGTAGATCCTGGCAGTGTTAGTGGGATTATATGATAGTAGAGAGAAGTTATGCTTTGCATCTATAGTAAGTTGCCTGCCCTATGGGTTAATTAAATACCACACAACTAAGCCATAATATCCTTCGCTTTTTAAAGTGCTTCACTTCGTTCAGTTAAATGTAGCCTATTGTATCCTTCGCTACGCTCAGCCAGAAGCCACTTCACTATCGTTCCGGCCTAAAGTACCTCATACTAAATTCGCTTCACTTACGGTTCAATAAATATCACTGAACGAATGTTTTTTTAAACTATCTATTCGGCGTATCCAAAGAAGAGTTGCCTAATGGTTAGTCTCTCTCCCTTTCTGCGTATCATATGAATACAACAACTCAGGTCCATTATTTGTTTTCACGAACCCCTTCGACTATGCTAAATGTCGAAAGCCTAAATATAAACACCCAAAATATTTTTTGAAATCTAACCCAACCTGTTTCAGAATTTCCAAAATAATAAGGTTGTTTTTAAAAGTCCTGATTTGTAATACAACTTATAAAATCAAAAAGAGATTTTTAAATATTTGAAAATTCAAAAGGATTTTAAAGTTTTAACATAAGATTTGAAAAAGGATCAGGTTGAAGAAATGCAGCACACGAAAGCAATGCCGAGGACTCAGGGCCGAATGTAACAGAGGATCAAAGCGAGAAACAGAAAGAATCCAAGCCATGCCCACTTCAATATAGGAGGAGGATTGATTGATGCCAACATGGAAAGAAGCCTGACGAACTTAGCGAAGGTCCTTTTTCTCAAAACCTTGGCCTGATTTGATAAGCCATATCCTACCATATCTTGCCAGCCGAACCATGCAAGCAAGTAGAATGGAAGACCATCATATTTCATGAACACAGAAGTACAAGAAATGATCGATGTTATCTACCAAATTCACCTACATGACCGAGTTCATGCATGTGGTCTTTAAGTTGAAATTGTAAGGTGTAGAGTCTTATTCCTTCTCGGCTCATTGGATAGGACTCACTTGCTTCGACCTACCTTGGCCGGACAAGGAACCATGTTCATCATGACCCAGCCCCTAAGAGTTGGCCGAACCCACCAAAGATGGACCGCCTAGCTGATTGCACTTTGACACACCTAGCCGGTTGCATGCCTAGCTTGAGCCAAGGACCAACCCACGTTAAAGGCTGCATGGGGCTGGTCCTTGCCTTGATTAAATGGGACTACAAGGATGTCCACGTGAGGGCCCTAGGGCCAACCAAGAAATGAATCAAAGCATGAGTCAAGAAACCCATATCCAATCCGCACCAAGGAAAGGTCTAACCCCTCCCTTGGCTTATAAATAAAGGCCAAGGGGGGGGGGGACGTTTCCAGCAAGTAGCATTGAGAGATTGAAGGGGCTTGTCAAGGCTGGAGTGAAGTGTAGGAGAGAGAGGAGTTGCTGTAAAAAGAGAGAGAGAGAATTAGAAAGATAGAAAAGAGAGATTGAGTGAAGAAGAAGAAGGGGATGACCTCCTTCTTGAATCCTTGTAGCATTGGAGGGTTGGTAAGTAAGCATTCTTCTTCTATTGATGATGTTGATTCTTTTCCTCACATTCAATTTGAGAAAGGAGTTGTATTAATGGAGCTTGAGCCTCCCCCATGTTGTAATAGCAAGCAGAAATTCTACCCATTTCATTTTGTGTATGTTTATGCACTCTACTTGTTTGCTTTCGTGATTTTCTACCTCTCTATATTCTATACAATCCTATAACTCCTAACTCCTTCTATGCTTAAGTTAATATATATATTTATTTCTCTTCAGTAATGTGCTTTAATTTTGTTGTGGATGCCTTTTAAATTTGGATGGATGCATGCATATATATTCTAAAACTGAAACTCCATTTTTTTGCATCCTATATATGGCGATTGTTTTATTTTTCATTGCTAAACTACTATTCTGAATGATCTGAAACTCAAGACACCGAATCTACACACACAAGCACTAGAAATAAAATTTTCAAGAATTTTAGGGCCGTGTAGACTCGTGAATAAAACAGGAAAAGATCATTCAAGTTCAGATTTTATTTCTCCACAGTCTATTTTCTTGCAATAGGAGTTGGGTAAAATTCCCATAACTATGTTCGTAGTGAACCAAAATTGATAAAATTAGTCTCATTGAAAATATGATATCTATATCTTTTCAACAAGACTAAAATCATATAATTTGGAGTTCACTAAGATAAAGAGGTTTCTTTATGCCTCTGTATTTTTGTAATAAAATATCCTGTAACACCTAAGTAGTGGTCTGTCCCAGATTTAATTATGCAAATACACAATACCAAATTATAAAGTAAAAATAGGCTTAGAATGTCCACATTCCACTCTATGTTCTGTGAATTTTTCATGGATTTTGGAGATATATGAGTTGCCCAAAAAAATTCAAAAATCAGCTCTGAAAACAGAAACAATTTCTGTTTTTCAGAACTTAAAAATCTTTAATATCTAGACTAAGTGCACGAGTTTGATTTGATGGAAAAGCACCTTTTAAAGTGAATTTTGAATACATACACCAGCACAAATAAATCCTCAAAGCGTCTAAGCTGACCCTTGAGAATCGGTTCAAGAAGACCTAAATCGAAAAATCTCACTTAGCCATAATCGCCTCACAAAAGTCAGATTTACAACTTTGCTAGTTTTAAAACTAGCTGGCACGCTCCCGCAAAAATGAAGTAGGTTGAGAAGTTTATTTCAAGTCTCTAGATATGCTTTGAAATAAATTTTTTATATCTATAGAATTGGCACACCCGATTACTTTGGGGATTTCATCAAGCTTGGTGTCGATTTTTCCAAAATTCACTTCTTCAAAAATTTTTGGGTTTAATTCATTTCTTGTGCACAGGTCTATCATTTTCTTGAAATCATGTCGAGTCAAGTTCAGAAGGTTCCTATGAGGTGTCAAGCCGAGCTTCATGCTCTTCAAGTCGTATTTCAAAAAAGTTTTCAAAAACACATTGTAAAAACCGAGATGATTTGCTTGTTTCCCTAAGAAGGGAACTTAAATTCATAGAGGAAAAAATCGCCGCTCTAAGCTAAGAGGTCGAGACAGTCGAGTCATGTTCTTCTCACGGGAAACAAGCAAGGGCTCACAAGAAACCCTCCAATGTCAAGAAAACCAAAATGACCTCTAGGTTAGAGGAGGAACCAGAGCTAAAATCCTTCACCATCAAAGATAGGAAGGCCCTACAACAACTGTTGAAAGGGCAAACCAAAGAGAAAAGAGCTTACGCAAGGATTATCAAACCGATAGTGACGACGATATACCGAATTTCCATTGGTATTATGGAAGTGGAGATCCTAGAACCCACCTTCAACTCTTTTCTCGAAGAGTATATAAGAAGAAGAAGAATTCTTCAAAGTGGATCTACTGGTTCCCCCTCTCTCTCAAAGGAAATGCCTCAAAGTGGTTGGCTTCATATGACGTGAGCCAATTCGCCAACTTTGAAGATTTGGTAAATTGTTTTATGCAAAGGTTTTCACATAATGTTGAAGTCACACCCACTTTGAACACTTTGAGAGACATGAAGCAAACTCCTATGAGGATGCACACGCATTCATCGTTAGATGGAGATCACTTTTTGGACAAGTTAGAGAGCTCATATCCGAGGGATGTGCCGTAATGCTCATCCTAGAGAATTTCAAAACCGACTTGAAAGCCCTCCTCTCACTCCATGTAATCTCAAATTTTTAAAAGTTGATAAAAAAAGCTTCTCTCTTCGAAGCGAATTTTAAAAAAAGAGTGTATGAAGATTTATGGAAGGGGAGGAGTTTTTAAAAACCCTGATTTGAAAAGCAAGGAACATATGGGTCACACGCACTAGAGAGTGGGGCAAAGACCCAAAAGGTTGCAAACGTCCGAGTAGAGTCAAGCTCGGTCGGACCCTCAAAACCCTCTAAACAAAAATATTTTAGAAAAAAAAAGCTTGAAAAAAGGGAGTTCACCCACCTAGGATAACCACTCACAAAAGTCCTAGACATCCTCTTAACCCAGGGTCTAATCAATCTCCCAGCCATTCCCGAAAGGGCACCCCCTAAGGGACAGTTTCCAAACAATTTTTGCAAGTATCATAGGCTCAAGGGCCATGATACAAACAAATGTTTTTTCTTCAAAATAAAATCAGGGACTTGATAGAGCAGGGTAGGCTCCACGTCTCGGAGGAACTGGAGCCCTCCCAAGCAATTCTAAAAGAGTCCTTTCTCAACTACGCAAACACAAGTAGGAAAGGAAAAGAGGTACTCCTTCCTTAAACTTGTGGGATTGAACATGTATTGCATACAGTTCACACTACTTGTCACACACCACTCTCTATCGTAATAAAAAAAGACAAGCAAGTAGTGATCCAACGAGCGCTTAGAGTCCCGCCTCCGACTAGAGCCTTGATAAAAATTCGTGGTGCTCCGAGGCATCCAAGTAGAGACAAGTTAGGAATGAGCCTTAGGGACGGTGTAGGCGAGGTGATTAGGGATAGAAGAATCTATCAACCCCCACACTTAACCAAAAATGCTAGCAAGGAAGCAGTCGTTTTGCCCAGCCCTTCGAAAGCATGTATCCCTAATGCATCTCATGGTATATATAAGGGTAAAAGTGTTGTGTTAACCCCCTACGATTTGGAACTTCATCTTTCAATACTTTTCATAAACATATCTATTTTAGAGTTGATACAAACCTCACCTAAACATAGACAAGTCTTAGAGAGAATCCTAAAAAAAGCCAAGGTTAACACATCCATAACTCCTGAATCCTTATCCTTCTTGGTCTCTCCCATGTTTGCCAAGGCCCTTATTGTGTTCACCGAGGATGAATTAGAGAAACCAAATACAATCCATAACCAAGCCTTGCATATAGAGGTGGTATTGAATCACCACACTCTAAACAAGTGCTTGGTTGAAGGGGGAGGAGGTCTAAACATTTTTCCTCTTCACGTGACCTTCCAAATAGGAGTCCCCATTTTTAGGTTAGAACCAAACCCCATCGTTATCACTAGATACGATAACAACTCATCCTACCCATTAGGAGCCATCGAGTTGCCCATGAAAGTGAAAAACATCCCACATACGGGGTTGTTTCATGTCTTCGACATAAACTATCATTATAACTTGTTGTTAGGAAGGCCTTGCATACATAGCTTCCGAGCTGTCCCTTTAACCTTTCACAAGTGTTTGAAAATTCCATGGGATAACCAAGTGGTAATAGTTCTTGGAGAAGACCATCCATACCTTAAAGGGATACAAAACTTTCCTTGTCTATCGAGTCATCCATCAAGTGAGAAGGCTATGGAAACGCCTCACTCACCCCAAACCGTCCATCACCTAGGAGACCCTCAATCCCATAAGCCATTCATCTCCTATGAATGCCCAAACGTGTAGAGTCACCCTTCCCTATGATTGTGTATCCCCTAGGGAAGCCCAAGCCATCTCTAAACTATACCTCCCAACTCTTAGCCAAACCAACTCGTGTGTATGATCATAATATGAACGACACATTATTCCAAGGCCATCCTCTTTACAAACAATTTTCCAAACTGAAGAAGCCTTGGAATATGATGTTGAACATGGGATATACACCGTACCAAGGCCTAGGAACCATGAACCAAGGTAGGTTAGAACCCATTATACCTTTGCCTAACCCGGGTCGACATGGATTGAGATACACCCCATCCATACCCCCTGAGCCACCACCTAAGACCAATTGAGTCAAGGGTGCCGTAGAACCCATTAACACCGAAACCTATGGCTTAGACCTCTTGTTTAGAGTCTAATTCATGGTGTTTTCTTTGTAGGTTTGATGGAAGACCCCTTTTTTGAAAAAAATTCCAAAAAAGTATATATTTGGAAAAACCAAAAAAATCTAGAAAACTTTTAAAATCCAAAAACATTTGAAAAACCTGAAAATTCCAAAAGGAAAGTCATTTGTGTTCATTTTCGTAGCATTTGTTTGGAAAAAGCTAAAAAAATTGAAAAATCTGAAAATCTCAAAAAGAAAGTCTTTTACATTCATCCTTCTAATTTGTGTTTATAAAAAGACAAAAAAATTGAAAAATTTAAAAACTCCAAAAATTTTAGCCATGTACAAAACTCAAGGTCGAGTTCTTCAAAACTCATGTATATTCCCAAATTAAAATCGTCTAAGTCTATTATGTACAACCCCACTCTCTTGCATGATACTTCCCTAAAAATTAAAGCACTTGAGATAATCAAAGCAAGGAGGAAGATCCCCTCATCCATGAGGAAGATCAAGCCTCCGAGCTTCCTGAATTTCATAGAATCTTTGACTTGAAAAAACCTTCAAATTTCGTAGGAAGGGATTTTCTAGAAATCAATCTAGAGTGAGTCTAACAAAAAATGTGTCAAAATAGGTGCCTATTTGCATGAGCATGAAAGATCATCATTCATTGTATTTTTTAAATCCTATATAAATGTATTTGCATGGACCTATGAAGACATGTCAGGTTTAGAACCTAATATCATAGAACATCATCTACCCATAGAACCCAATGCAAAACCCGTGAAACAAAAGCTTATAAAAATCCATCCTGATGTTCACTCTCAAGTGAAAGGTGGTTTAGAAGATCTTTTAAAAGCCGGATTTATGAAACCCATTGCTTATTCTGAATGGCTTTCAAGTATTATTGTGGTTTGAAAATCCAATGGGAAAATTTGAATTTGCATTGATTTTAGAAATTTGAACAAAGCTACTCCAAAAGATAATTTTTTGCTTACAAACATTGATTTGATAGTGGATAGCACTACAAATCATGAAATGTTTTCTTTCATGGATGGCTATTCGGATTATAACCAAATCAAACTAGCACCAAAAGATCGGGCAAAAACTGCTTTTACTACACCTTGGGGCACATACTATTACACGGTTATGCCTTTTGGTTTGAAAATACTGGTGCCACATACCAAAGAGCCATGACTACTATTTTCTATGATCAAATCTATGAGCTCTTGGAAGTATATGTGGATGATCTCTTGGTGAAATCATAAACCTGATGCACATACATAGAATCTTTGCAAAACGTTTTCGAAAGACTTAGGTTTTATAAAGTGAAGCTAAACCCTCAAAAATGTGTTTTTGGAGTGGAATCGGGAAAACTCTTAGGGTTCATGGTAAACCAAAGGGGCATAGAGGTCGACCCCTCTAAGTGTTGAGCCATCATAGAAATGCCTCCAACTTGACCCAAATTCGAAGCCTCCAAGGTTGACTCCGAGCAATTAGGAGATTTATCTCCAAACTAGCAACACGATGTGAACCTTTAAATAGGTTTTTGAGAAAAGGAGTTAAATTTGAATGGGATTCCGATTGCCAAAAAGCTTTTGAAAGATTGAAAACATATTTGGTAAATCCTCCGATTTTAAAATCTCCAAAGCAAGTCATACAAGGGGTATTTTGTATTGAAGTCTTTGGAGATTCTATGCTTGTTATAAACCAAGTTTTGAAAATTTGGCAAGTCAAAAATGAAAAACTCATTCCATACCACGAATTGGCTACACAATTGGTCGATTCTTTCAAGTCATGTACACTCACTATATAGGTAGAGAGGACAACACCATAGCCGATGCCCTCTCATCCTTAGGGTCCTCTCTAAGAATCGACCCCACTAGGGGAGCTCGATCATTAGAGATCCTAGACTTACCCACTCCATCCACCTGTGATTTGGAGATTTGCCAAAATGACCAAAATTCAATTGAAAAACCTTGGTTTCAAGACATTAAAAACTTTTTAGAAAATAGAGGATTTCCCGAATTTGCTTCTTTTAAAGATAAAGCTTTTATTTAAAAAATTTCAACCCGACATGTGATTTTGGGAGGGATTCTTTATAAAAAGAGTTATACCGACATCTTGTTGAGATGTGTTGATCTTGATGAGGCTAGGATCATAATGCATGAATTCCACGATGGGGAATGTGGAGGTCATGTCAATGCAAATATGATGGCCATGAATTAGCATGTAGAACCATAGAAGAGATCGGAGTAATGTATAACGGCAGGCAAGCATACCTCAAAAGATTTGTTTCACGGCTGCCCAATGCACAAGAGTAGTTCTATGCATGCATTAATGAAAATAGTTAATGCATAAGACAGGCCGAGTGAAAGTCAAGTATTGAAGCCGACAAGGCTAGTTCATTGCAGTTCATTGCATAAGACAGGCCAAAGTTCATTGTAGAACCCTACTATATTACAAAGAGCAGAGAGAGTAGAGAGAGTAGAGAGGTGTACCTGGAGGTGGTGGTGGCGAGAGGCGGGAGTGAGAGATGGTGAGAGGTGGGAGAGGGAGAGGCAAGTGAGAGAGAGAGAGAGGCAGGACATGGGCATACCTGGAGGTGGTGGCGACGAGAGGCAGGAGTGAGAGATGGCGAGAGGTGGGAGAGGGAGAGGCAAGAGAGAGAGAGGCAGGATAGAGACGAACGAGGGTTTCATCCCCTTTATATCCTTTGGGTGGGGTCGATCCAGATTGACTCGACCCGATCCGATCCGACCCAACATTTCGGTATGTCCACTTACAGTGCCATAGCGGATCGCTATTGCGCTATTAGCGACGCTATATTTGCCTTGGTGGGTTGCCCACTATAGCACGCTATTGATAACATAGATGATGCATGTACTCCAAATAATCATACGTGATGAGGTGAAGGTGCATAGCAATGATATGAAGGTGAAAGTTTCATAGGAGACAGTAGGAAAAGTATGCAATCCATAGGAATGAAATGAAGGTGCATGCTGCACGGGATATGTTGGGATCACTATGCAATTCATGGCAATGAAAATGGACCATGGATACCATGGGATTAGATTGGAGGAAGAATGAACAACATTTCAATGTAGTCTTAGGCGAGTATGGAAGCGACCTTATTGAATTGAGATGTTCATGTGGAAACCTGTTGATAGATATATTCCTTCTTCTCTCCTCCTCCTCATTTAGGTTACTTTTTGTATTAGGTAAACTTGTAGCTCTGTCAATATAACTTCCTTTAAACCATCCATTAGGCATCACTTTAGCATCCGACAGCGAGTTGCTAGCAGTTAAGTCTCTCTCCCTCTTCAGTGCACATTCTTAATAAAAGGAGAAATAGTCCGACTTCCCCACTCCTCTCTTTGGAGAGGCCATAGAATAAAAAATGAGGTTCTTTAACCCAATGTTATTCCTTTTCTGCAAATCTTTACAATTCTAGTTGTATGTGCTATCAGGTCCTGGAATACAAGAAGCTATTATGTTCTCGGATGGAACCAGGAAACAAATCAGAGAGGCACATGCTATAGTGACTGAGTAACCACTGAAAGAGATTTTTCTTTCCACACAAGTGGTTACTAGTAGTGTTGATAAATATGTAAACCACAGATTTATCGATCGACAAGAGAACACATAGCCATAAGAGGCCCTTCAAATAGATAGAAGAGAAGACTGCAACCTACAGCTGCCACTCTCTCTCTTTTATTAATTCTGCTTTCTTAGGATTATAAAAAAACTAATAAAGTCTTTTATAACTTGAAAGACTAAAATACCTTAATTGCAATACTTCTAATACACCATTAAGATGTCACTTAAACCGATACAATTAAGATGCCTCTTAGACTGATCCAAAAGTATAGAATGAGATCCAGATTCAAGATCTTCTCAACACTCGCATCAACTTAGGTGAAAGATACTGATGACTCCCAACTATGTTATCAATAGCGGTTAGCAGTTGACCTTGATATAGCGGATTTAGCGATACACTTTTATTTATGATTAAAAATTAATATATATAAAAAAATTCTCTCATTTCTAAGAAATATCAAGAAACACATAAGTACCACATTGATAAATATGAATATAATTAAATAAATAAGTTCTAAGTAGACAAAAAATAAATTTCATATGGCATATGGCATATGCATATAAATTCTTTAAGCCTTTCATTAGCTACATGTTAATTTTTTTTAGCCTTAAATCATCCATACCAGCTACTAAGAATCTATAAGGATGAAGAAGCATCAAAACAAATGTCTAAGCACCCTACAAGTTGCATTATTTGTTTCTTGAAATTATTACAGAACTAGCTAATCACATAGCTACTTTCACAAAGAAAAGAAACTTAATTTCTTAGCATGGTTGTCTTACTAACTTAGAAGGCACTTTGAAATGATCTCCCTCCTTACCAGCTCATTGCTAATGATTCCTGGCAATCTTTTAGTACAGAGTAGATTGATAATGACAACATTTCATGGAGAGAACACTATTTACTCATCCAAGACAATTGGCCCCAACATTCAACTCATAAGGTTCAAATAAACTTACCTTTATGCACTCCGTTTGTCACATATTAGACCGTGTCTTAACAAGTTTGAAACGATACAAAGAGAGGGAGATGGTGGTGGTGACAATGGAAGCCGTAGACGAGAGAGAGAGAGAGAGGTGGTGGGATTGTGTCGTCGATGGCAATGGAAGGCATGAGAGAGAGAGGGGGGGTTGAGACTCAACCTAATCTGTGTTAGGTTGGGGAATTGGGTCCATCGACCTCTATCCATTAGATCGACCCGACTCTATATGTTATCAATAATAGAGCAGACCACTATAGTGCTCTTAATGGTGCTAATAGCGCCGATGTTGGATGCCCGTTAAGATCACACTAGTTATAGTGGCCACATAATTGCTAATTTGATATAGCGAGCTATAGCGGATGCTATTAATAACATAGCTCCCAACTTTGGAAGAACAAAACCATTCATGTTGATTGCTTTGGTAAAAATATCGTCACACCTATCTTCAGACTTAACATAAATCATTTTTTTTCTAAAGAAATAACAATCAACCTCAATATGTTTAGTCCTTTCATGATAAACTGGAATAGATGCAATTTGAATAATAACTTTACTATTATAATAAACTTTCATTCCCAACTCTTTTATCACAGACTTTAATCATATTCCTTCACATTCTCTGGGTCATTGCTTTGTATTATGCTTGTGTACTTGATCTAGTTGCTACTGTTTGCCTTTTGCTTTTCCACAAAATAATATTACTACCAATGAATATAATATACCTAGAAGTAGATTTTCTATCATTAAAAGAGCTTGCCTAATCAACATTTGAGATTACCTCAATATCAAGGTGACCCTTATTGTTATATAGGATTCTATGACAAGGGGTAGACTTTAAATATCATAATATATGATAAACTACATTCATATGAGCTCTGAATGAGGCATGTATAAACCTACTTACCATTTTCACTGCATATGCAATATCAAGATGGGTAACAATAAGATAAATCAATTTTCCAACTAACTTTTGATATCTACCTATATCTTGAAACCTTTCTTCATCACCAAGATGGTGGTTTCTATTGGGATTGCACTCTTTTCGTAGTCCATCAATTTTCTATCAGAAGAAGATCTAGACTTCATCTGAGTTAGAAATACATCTTTGCTAGAATATAGAACTTCAATTTCCAAGAAATAGTGCAGTTGTCCTAGTCTTTTAAATCAAAGAGCTGATGTAGCTTCACTTTAAGTGGGTTGATTTCCTTAAGATCATCACTTGTAACTATAATATCATTAACATAAACAATCAAGATAGAAATTTTCATTTTCTTGCCTCCTTTGATAAACAATATATCATCATTCACACTTCTACGATAACCTAAATTGGTTATACTTTCACCGAATCATTCAAACCACACTCTTAGAGATTGTTTTAGATCATAAATGTTTTCTTCAACCTACACACCTAATCCTTTACTCTATTACTATTAAATCTAGGTGATAACTTAATATAGATTTCTTTTTGAAGATTTCCTCACAAAAACACATTCTTAATGTCTTGTTGTCACAATAATAGCCTTTGTGGGCAGCTAAACTCATGATAACCATGCATTCTAGCAAAACTCCATATACTCGTCTCTAGCTGTCACATTCTTCTTGAAGATTGCACCCAATAACCATAGTTTTAGCAACTAGGATATGGCTATTCTTCCTTTTTACAATACCATTTTGTTGTGAGCTATTAGAAAAAGATGTTTGATACATAATGCCATGTTTATATAGGTAGTTCAGTAACAAATCGTACATATATTTTCCACTATTATCAGAACGAAAGACAGATGAATGAAATTGGTTTTCAATAAACTTATAAATTAAAAGAAAGATTTTAGAAACTTCATATTTAGATTTCAATAAATAAATGTAAATAAACCGAATACAATCATCAACAAAGGAAACAAAATATCTATGACCACTGAGATAAGTAAAATGACACTGACCTCAAACATCAGGATGAATTAACTCAAAGGGTTTTGATATTCAACTCAATATAAGGAAAAGAAGTACGATAATGTTTTGCTTTTTAACAAACATCACACTAGAAGATTACATTGGTTTCACAAAAAATTTGTAGGACTATATCTGATCTTTGACACTGGCAAATAACTAAGATGATCATATCATAGCTTGATCTCGGCTTCTGTATTAGTCACTATTGAAAGATTACAAATTGAGGGTTTAACGTAAGGTTCCTTAAGAATGTAAAGTCCTTTCCTTAGGCTATCATGGCCAAAGATTTTTCCCATCTTAAGCTCTTGAAATACACAACCAAATAGAAAGAAGGTTACAACACAGTTTAAATGTTTGGTTAGGGAGCTTGCAGACAATAAGTTCATGGGAAGCTTGGGATGTGAAGTATGGAAGGTAAATTGAATAAAGTCAATGAATCTTTTTTCTATCATAGAAGTACGAGAACCATCAACAAGTTTAATTGGTTCTCTATTATGGAGGGGCTTCTAATTAGAAAGACACTTCTAGTCTCTAGCCATATGATCAGTAGCTCTAAAGACAACAACCCATATTCTAGTTAGAGAAGAAGTATGGTTACCTGTCACCAGGTGTGAGGAGTGTGCCATAGGGATGTGAGACTCTAAGGTAGAAGGTTGTTCCCTAAGTCATAACTCTAAGCCCTCTATCTGCTTCATTAGTTCCATTATGGTACCCATATTGGAATCATCTGATGGAGTTTTCGGTGTATTGACTTGGTAAGTCTTGTTCTTAATGAAATTGGGCTTGGCAATTAAATCCCAACATTGCTCTCTTGTGTGTTGATTCTTATTATAGTGAACACTTTAATTTATCTTTTTCATCGGAAGAGAAAGCTCCACGCCCTCTCTCTTGAGTATCATATCCTCATATCTTCCTCATCCTATGGTAGATGAATTCAGATTTTTTCCTATAAAGGCAGTCTTGTTTGTGGTCATTATCTCCTTCTTCTCAGGCCCTCTTCTATCTTTGTCTTGAAGTAGTAACAAATAAACCCTCCTTAAAGAAGGTAGTTCTTCTCTTCCAAGAATGTTAACTTCATAGTTAAAGGAAACTCCTCATAAAAGATCAAAGACCTTCCATTTTTTTTGCTTTTTCATTCCATTCTTTAGAACAAGCATTACATTTAATATAAGGGTAGTTCTTCTCTTTAAGAATGTTAACTTCATAGTCAAAGAAAACTCTCTATAAAAGATCAAAGAGCTTATATTTTTCTTCTTTTTCATTTTGTTCTTTAGAACAAGCAGTACATTTAACATAAATATAAATTGCAATTCATCTTATAAACCATGTAGATATGTATAATAATCATTAATTGTTTGATTTCTTTGTATTCACTTTTTAATTTTTTCCAAGATCTCATGTTCTTTAGCAACATTCTTCCTTCTGGAATAAGTATGTGAGGCAACATTTCAGATCTCAGTTGCTGATCGTAGATACATAAAGGTTTGTCCTATTGATGACATTATGGATTGCAACAGCCATGAAGACACAAGACAATATTCTTTTTTCCCCTTGAAATATTCAAAACTATCCTTATTAGAGAATTTTGTGCACCAGTCACATAGTTCCATCTTCCTCTAGGCAAGACTGCCAATTCAATAAATTTGTCCCACTCTAGTAATTTTTACCATCCAATTTGACGTTTGTAATATGAAATGTCTCTAGTTTTTCTCCTAACCGGTTGTCTGACGATTGGTATGAGCCCTCAACTTGTTTACCTTTATTAGGTACACTAATAGAAGTGTGATTTGGGTCTGACTAGAAAATACTACACGTGTTTTTGCAATACCCACACAACACAAGACTGCATGCCAATAGGTCACACTATTGTAGTGCAAGCTGTTGAATGTTTTCTTCTAGTTGATGTTGTCCACTTGAGTCTCACATGAGTCCTTTTTGGCAATCTGCAGCACCCACGCCTTCTTGGCTCTTGCTAACACTTTGAGACTGCTCCAAAGTAGTTGCACCACCGATGCTGCCACCAAAAACATTGGTTTTGTGTCTTATGACTCTAATACCATGTTGATAAATATGTAAACCACATATTTATTGATTGACAAGAGAACACACAACCATACAAGGCCCTTGATACAGATAAAAGTAGAGATGTTGAATTTTTAAAGGACACACTAAGAATGACATCTTTATAGGTAATGATGATTTTGACAGTGATATTTTAGATATTGATGAACCATTATTTAAACCCATAAAAACTGAATGAAATGATTTTCTCCTTTAGACTGAAACATTAAGCAGTCATAAAAGACCATGAGCTCCTCTGTCTTACTTAAAGAACTATCCTACTTACTTAGCTAAGGTGACTAATAACCTAAGTTATTAGGAAGCTATGAGCTCATCTGAATCACTAGATTGAATAAAAGCAATAGATATGAAAATTGAATTCATTACAAAAGCAATTGGTTGTAAATGGGTATTAAAAAGAAGTATAAAGTTGATTCAATCGAAAAATTTAAAGCAAAGTTGGTTGCAAAAGATTTCTCGCAAAAGGAAGAAATTGATTATGCCGATATGTATTCTCTTGTTGTGAAAATTGTATTCATAAAGATAATCTTGGTAATTGTTGCCTTGTATGATTTGGATTTACATATGTTAGATGTAAAGACTGCTTTTTTAATGCAACCTTAATGAAACAATTTATATGAAATAATCAGAAGGTTATATAATTAAAGGTCAAAATGATATAGGATATAGGTTTAACAAATCTCTATATAGCCTAAAATATTAACATCATCAATGATATTTGACTTTTCAAAATACCATTGCATAACTTGGATTTGTGGCAAATCAACTTGATCGCCTAGTCTATATTTAGAATAGTGGGAGCAATTTTGTCATCCTCATTGTATGTAGATAACATCTTATTGACCGGTAATCATAATGATATGATTGTAAAGACCAAGTCATCGTTAAGTTTGAAATTAAAGATATGAGGGAGATATGGTATATCTTGGGTATAAAGATTATCTGTGATGGAGCGTCTAGGTTGTTATGTCTAAGTCAAAAGAGAGATATTGACTATATTCTTAAAAAATTTAAAATGGGTGACTGAAAGTTAACAAGTACATCCATTGCCAAAGGAGTTAAGCTTAATAAAATTGACTATCAAGGTGATGCAAAGGAAAAACCAAATATTTCTTATGCTCAAGCTATTAGTAGTTTTATGTATGCTATGTTGTGTATGAGATATGATATCAACTTTATTGTTGGTCTCGTAAGTATACCAAAGTAATCATGAGCTGGCAACATTGGGTTGTCGTAAAAAGAATCTTCCAATAACTAAAAGAACAAGGGACTTAAAATTATGCTATCAGATAAATGAATTAAAAATAACCAAATACTCAAATGCTAACTTTCTTTGAAGAAAATATGACAACAATTCAACATTTAGTTAAATTTTCTTATTTGGAGGTGGTGTTTTCCTGGTCGTATTAAGAAATAAGGTTATGGAATATTGCAAGCCATTTCATTCATGATTTAAAGTTGGATATAACCAATGAACCATTTGTCATTTATTGTGACAAAAGTATAACAATAACTCTTATAAAGAGTTGAGTTGATAGCTCAAAGAGCAAGTATTAACGGTAAAGTATCATTATATATATTATATTTTACAAAAGAATGAAATATGTCTTAACAAAGGTTATATCTAAAAACTTGTTTGTCAAACATGTTACTTGTATGGAATTAAGACATGTTTAGAGTTTTCAGTTATGTGAAAACGAATATGAGTTGTTATGATAAGAAAAAATGTATTGATTACGAAAACTATATAGCGAAATAACTCATGAGAGTTGTAGTTTAAGTACAACTTAAAATAATACAATTAGAAAAGCCACCTAATAGCGGAAAGAAACCTTTGTATTTTGATAAAGCATATATGATTAAGTGGGAGATGATAATGAAAATGGCCGAAGAGGACTCTTTCAAAGTGCATGAACTTTTTAATTCTATAAACAAAACCGTTTTCAAAATTAATACAATTATTTAAAGCTGAAAGCCGCTTCTAGTAACAGCAACGGCAAAGGGGGTGTCGGATGATCGATACTGATATCTTCTTCCGAAGCCCACTTGAATACCATGTACAGCACCACAGAATTGTTGGGATCAACTTCCAATTTTCTTTTTACAACAAAGGGCTAACACCCTTTAACCCTTTAAGAAGTCAAAGTTCAACCAAATGGGTCAGAGAAGAAGAGTTCTGCCGTTAAGCAAGGTGTAATCAATACACATATATAAAACGTTTGTTTTCGAAATTCAAAGGTAATAAAGCTCCTTTATAAGGGCGCACAACGCGTCCTATGAGAGTCGAACTCCCCACTAGCTACGACAGTAGGGAGCTTCAAGCTAACGCTAATGATGTAAAAGGGAATTTAAAAAAAACATTTAAATCTAAGGTAGTTTGAAACCGTCAATTCTGGTTTTGAGTCAGCTTCCGAAAACCATGAACGATAACCAAACCGAAACGTCCCCGATTTCAGTTCAAACTGGTCAGCCAGTTCCGAACCAGCTACGTCTAAGTCAGATGATTCCAGGAAAGAACTATAGCAGCAAGGTACATAATCTACATAAAGTTACACACAAGACCTCGGTTTTGGAATGCAACCATGGCCGCCGCTACCAAATACAGAATGCATGCCCTTGTGGTTTCTAAGCACTTCCACACCAATACGTGATGAAGTGCATGAGTCCTGTATGCCAATCATGGCTAAGTTAATCATCTTCAGTGAGTTCTGCTTCTGCAGATTAACTGTCTTGGCTGAATTCATTTTGTCCATACCAAGGTGTTAAAAGCTTGTATCAACAATCATTCCTACAAATTGTTCTTCTAACACTATATAATCTCTGTATTGTTTTTCGCCTAGTTGAAATTAAAGAAGTGAAACCAGTCGGTGGGGAATGGGTCTGTAACTTGACCACCCACCCACCAGCCAGTTTACTTGGCCACATGGTCAACAAACTTAAGACCCTTTTGTATTTGAAACTTAAATGAAGACTATATCAAGAAGAGGATTTGATTGGGAACTTGTCTCCAATGATGGTGTCCCTTCTGAGCTGATTTAGCACAATGAACCAGATCAGATCTACTGCATTTACGTTAATCAGAAGAAACATTACAGGATATGAACATAACTCGACCTAACTTCAGGTGAAAGACCCCAACAGCACGATAACATTACAGATCAAGCAACTATAAAGCAAGACGGTACATTTGACAAACTAGTTAAAATTATTCAAAGACAAGCTAACACTTCCTTTCCAAAATGTAGTCTCCGCTGAATTGTTACATCCTATAATGTGCTAGAATGCTAAGTAGCTTCAATGGATGTGTTTCGTCTCTCAACCAAGATGTTTCCGTTCAACATAAGGTTATATAAACATTAGCTTGAGGAACAATATCACAATCACGGTCTAAGCTGTTTCAAGGACATTCAGATGTCTGTGTTTTCTCTCAATCCTCAGGTACCAAAACCATCAGCATGAGGAAGCGTTTTGGAGAGCATGTTAGCATCTTTGCTCAGTCTTATTCACCAGGAATCTGGAAAGTGGAAGCAACTTCACTACAAATGAAAGTATGCTATTCTCATTGAATACAGATGCTGGTTTTAGTCCTGAAACAACAGAGCATAAGCATCAAATATGTCAAAGAAGAAGCACAAAAATAATATCACCATCATGTCAAAGAACCATATGAATAGGTTAATTTTATAGCCTGCAGCTACAGCAAAAAATGAAGATTCAATCCATGCCTTAAATACATAGGTACAAATACATTCAAAGTCACCACCTCAGGAGTTGGTCTGCATGGCCTGAGTAGGCTCGATATTGAGCTAACTTGAAGGCGCTATCCCTTGAATTCCACTGTGTGCGTGTGTGCATGCAGCATGTGGTCACAGATTCATCTAGACGGGGCACAGAACAAGGTGAACGTGTGCTGTCCTGGTATTATTTACCAACAGAATGGCAGCCGAAGCTGACAAGGTGATCAATGGTGAGGTTTTCCAATCTTGAGAAAGAAAGCCAATAGCGAACATATTTCTTCATGCTACAAGATCTTGCTTTTTCATTATTACTTTGAAGTTCCAAATGCAAATGCAGAAATAAACACTTTTTTCCTGAAGATAATAGGAAGCCCTGCACTTCGTTTGTTAACTAAACTTCATAAATTCAACAAAGTAAAGCTGAACGAATGACTAAATATGGAAGGAAAGCCATCTGATCATACAATATATTCTCCCATAATTCTCGGCTACAGAAATTATCATCAGGGCCTTCCTAATTATTCTAGGTGAGAATTTATGTAGTATAAACTTATTATGTTTTCTTCCGATTGTCCCATAAGATCATTTTAGTTTAACTTATGAAATTCAAACTGCGTTAAATCTGAGTCAATCAATTTTGTTGAAAACAGTGAATCTCTTGATTATTTAAAATAGCCTATATCGCAGACTTAAGCATTGCCAATTGTTAAAAGACGCACATCAAGAACAAACTTTACAAATGAGATCCTCCAGTAAAGCATCTGGAGAAACTGCTTCTGCTTAATCATTCCAATACTGGAATAAAAATACTAGAACAGGTAACATTTCAAATTATCCATAAACAGAAGCTATCCGACCTGTCTGGTTACGAATGAATCGGGTTTTCCTCTCATTGAATTGAAGTAATCAGGTATTTGTTTAGTATCAAATATCATCTTCGCTGATGTCATCCTCGTATCCAGCACATGATTCATCCTCATCTTCCCTTGGCCGTGAAAACAACTGCATGTCAAAGGAAGGCTCAGCTTCCATTTCCTCAAGGTCAATAAAGTCATAACTCATACGCTCATCAAACTTTTGGTCGCTGCAACTAAGAAGCCAACGCAATGAGCAATTGAAACCCTTCTTTGCAACCCCCCTGTGCCTACGCTTAATGGTTGTTTCAAGGCTGTAGGTAAAGAAAGCTGGAAAAGCTACCAGATCCTCCAACTCCCTCCCCATTTCCTCCTGAAAATAGTTGAAATTGAGTTTCATGACATCAATGTTCAATGCAAGCACTTGCGGGCAAGCAAGGACCATCTTTTTCACATCATCCAAGGAGAATCCACAACCCTTCAAAAAATCAACATGTTTCACTATAGGAGCTTGGTTAAGACTCACAACCTGCGGCATCTTCTCCACAATTTTACCAAACTCATCAGGATTTACATGAAGATTGTCACTGAACCAATTCCATTGAGACAGAAGCTTCGGCCTGAGAGTGAGTCCTGCAATCTCTGGATAATGAGCCACAACAGAAGCTAGAGTTTGCTTTTGCAGGCCGAAATCAAGAAGAGCATCTAGATTCGGCTTCACTTGATCCTCCAAACTAAAACCAAGTATATGAGGTCGACTCTCGATCAGCCTTGCAACAGCCTGCCTCGGAATTCCTATGCTTTCGAGATACTCTACAAACGGCTTGATTATCCTACCTACTCTCATTCCCAGTATCTCAGGAAACTGCGTGAGGATTGGTCCGATTTCTCTTCTTGCAACACCAATGCCGACCAAGTATGCAACGGAAGTGCTCATGGTGCCTTCCAGCTTAAACCCAAGAACCTCCGGGTACTTCTCCAGGACCCTCGGAATGTCATTCTCCTTGATATCCAAACCCTCAAGGTACTTCACCACAGGTTGGAGATCAACCACAACACTTGAGTGAAGAACTTGAGGGTATCGCCGCAAAAAATCTGCAAAAGTTGATTTCCGAACCCCGAGTTTACCCAGATAATCCAAGACCGGGATCATGTTTTTCTTCACACTGCAACCAAGCACCAAAGGATAGTTGTTGATGTCATAGATCGTGAGGCCGACTTTGTGCAGGAAATCGACTCTTTCCCTCATTACTTCCACATTAACAGGGAGTTCCAATCCATTGAGCTCATCAGGAACTATGGCCAGACTCCTCAGGAAATCATAGACTAGCTCTCGCGCTTTGAGCCGATCCTGATGCATCTGTTGCAGACTGGGTCTTAAGAAAAGAGATGACGCCCCACCTGATTTTTGGCGCCAATCGTCCTTTCCTTCTGACCGCGACCTTGAATCTGCGTCTGAAGAAACCGATGAAGACAGTCTCTGGGAAGAAACCAAACACCTGATTCTGACCCCGAAGGCATTTCTCCTCTCGGTTGGGAAGAAGATTTTGTTCAATGGATTATTTAGATGTGCGAAATTGAAGGTAAAAATGGATGCCTCTGGGCAAGGAAACCGCAACCCACCTTTTGCCACGCCAGTACAATTGATAACCTTCATGAAGCAAAAATGATTGTTCCAACAAAGATGAAGACCGGAAAAGGCCTAATTTCGTTGCAATACAAGAGCCAAAGGAAACCGCAACCCACCTTTTGCCACGCCAGTACAATTGATAACCTTCATGACGTAAAAATGATTGTTCCAACAAAGATGAAGACCGGAAAAGGCCTAATTTCGTTGCAATACAAGAGCCAAATTTTCAGAGAAACGAGTTCATTCCAAGCTCAAACTCAAAAACCTTTAATGGATTTCCCCGAATTGGTTTCTCTAGAACGAATCCGGACCTTACATGTATCTGAAATTTCAACAGAAAGAGCTAGAACGCGGATTCTTTGAAGAAGCACAAGCCAGCAAAACTAAGCACGAGAAAAGAAATAAAGAAAACCTCAATCAGGAACGAACGCAAATGTTGATGGCCTGGAAAGAGAAAGAACAGAGAAGGCTACTGCTGCAACGATTTCTCCCAGATGGCATTGGGGCACTTTTTAATTTTCAATCAACAGGAGAGAGAGAGAGAGAGGTTTATCTAAAAGCGTGGGGTTTATGGGGTTTCGCTAGTTTCCCTTGGAGTCCGTCACCCAGTCATATCCGACCCATAAAAGCACGATTGTCAAACCTGCCGTGTAAGGAAGGAATCTAACTCTTCGTTTGCATTCATACTAAACTCACGCCCCTAATTACTAAACACACCCCTCGATTTATCCTCTTCTTATGAGCGCTCTCTCTCTTGCTCTCTTGGGGTGTGTTTGAATCATAGTATCAGGTGGATAGGACCCTATTTTTTGGGTCTTGCGGTACCAAAACTAAGTACAGATCAAACGAAGAACTTTTTTGGCTGATGGAACCGATTTTATACCATAAAATGTGGTTCATTCGAATTGGGTCCTGATCCTCGATCAAAATTGCTTAGGTTTTCATTCTCATTGTGCTTTCTCCTTCTTCATTGCCTATCATGAAGCTCTCTCCTTCTGCGTTGCCCTGAAGCTCCTGTTGCCGCTTATCTCAACCGCTAATCGTCTTATTCTTTCTTCCTCCTCTTCCATTTTTCTTCCTTCTTTCTCTTCTTCTTCTCTTATACTTCTTTCTTCTTTATTTTCGTGCTCTCTTTCTTTTACCCACTCTTGTTCTTTTTTCCTTTCTCATCACATTTGATTCTTTGATATCGTCATTTCCTTTATGGATGGTATACATTTTTTATTATCATTCAAACTGTTCACATACTTTCCTCTTCTTTGATCAGCACTATGTAAACACCTGATTTTTCTTTTTAAAATATTCAAATTTTTAACAAAAGAATTTTAAAATAATTAATTTAAAGATATTGAGAATGATGCCTTATCCTTAAAATAAAAAGGATACATAAGATCAACCATATATCAAATTGATATATGGTTTCATTATAGAATGCTCATGGTTGAACTTACTTTCCATGTTTCATTGTGAAACAAATTCATGAGAAGTTATATGGCATTAAATTGGGATGATTTATTCTGGTGAGCCCACTTGAATACCATGTAAAGCAAGCTGGTTAAGGTGGACATAGGTTTAAATGGAAATAGTTTTATCAAGTGTTACACAGTTGGATTTGAAGAATAATACACAAAAGAAAATGAGAAAATGGTTGGCAAGATGTTATTATAAGACAAAACTTTCTATATTATTTCATTGTTGTAAATGGCAATCCTCATCACTATAGAGGCCCACAAAGCCAATAACAACCTGTTTCACACTCATTCTGTATGTGGAGAGTCTTTCTTATCATTTCTACTAGAATCAAGAGGGAAACACAATCAAATGAACCACCAGAAAATCTCAATTTTCTTTCCTCTTTTTCTTTGCTTTTTAATCATGAAAATTATTTAACAAGTTTCTTTTATAAATGCATTCGAGGAAAATCTATAAATTGAGACATCCGTCACCATTGTAAGGCATTCAAAAGAGAGCCAAAAGCAATCAAAAAGTTGTCTAGCAATATTCAACAACAATAAAGAGTTTTTCATTGGAACCAAAATTTGCATACACACTCATAAACGATTATTGCATTTTGAGATGTTGGCTAGGTGTTTTATGATGTGAATTACCAAAGAGCCTCTGTTCATGTTGGAATCTCTAGAATTTTTTTGTAGAATTACTGATTGAAAGTTGTTTGCTCATAACCTATTTGTAGGATTGCCGAAGAGTGAATTTTTGGCTATGGCTGTTACAAGTGGCTGGGGCTAAACCGAATAGAATGAGTTTTCTTACTATGGTTCCTGCTTGTGCTATGCTGGTTGAAGGAAAAGAGATTCATGGGCTGATTGTGCAACATGGGCTCGAGTCACATTACCAAATTATGTCAGCATTGCTAGGCATGCATTTAAGATGTGGAGATATGCAATCAAGAATATCTTCTCATGTAAGACATTACGATCGACCATATTTTTGGTACTTAGACTGCCCACATACTTTCCTCTTCTTTGATCAGCACTATGTAAACACCTGATTTTTCTTTTTAAAATATTCAAATTTTTAACAAAAGAATCTTAAAATAATTAATTTAAAGATATTGAGAATGATGCCTTATCCTTAAAATAAAAAGGATACATAAGATCAACCATATATTAAATTGATATATGGTTTCATTATAGAATGCTCATGGTTGAACTTACTTTCCATGTTTCATTGTGAAACAAATTCATGAGAAGTTATTTGACATTAAATTGGGATGATTTATTCTGGTGAGCCCACTTGAATACCATGTAAAGCAAGCTGGTTAAGGAGGACATAGGTTTAAATGGAAATAGTTTTATCAAGTGTTACACAGTTGGATTTGAAGAATAATACACAAAAGAAAATGAGAAAATGGTTGGCAAGATGTTATTACAAGACAAAACTTTCTATAATATTTCATTGTTGTAAATGGCACTATAGAGTCCCACAAAGCCAATAACAACCTGTTTCACACTCATTCCGTATGTGGAGAGCCTTTCTTACCATTTGCAGTAGAATCAAGAGGGAAACACAACCAAATGAAGCACCAGGAAATCTCAATTTTGTTTGCTTTTTAATCATGAAAATTATTTAACAAATTTCTATTTTAAATGCACTCTAAGAAAATCTATAAATTGAGACATCCATCACGATTGTAAGGTATTTAAAAGAGAGCCAAAAGCAATAAAAAAGTTGTCTAAAAATATTCAACAACGGTAGAGTTTTTCTTTCTTCCCCTCTCTCTTTCTCTTCTCTTTTGTAGTGTCTTACAAGAGCACTCAATCAAGAAGAGGGATCGACCAAATTGTTCAACATGGGCTGATTGTTCATGCGATCAAGAATAAGTCAAATATTCAAAGTTATATAACCAATGATATATGTAGCATACACACAAAAAGATGACAAGGCCGATTAAAAGAACAACTCCTCCGAGTCCCACTAGGCAAGTCAAAAAAGAATTGTATGCAAATTTTGGTTACAATGAAGGACCAAGACTTACGATATGATTCTTTAATATTTAAATTTTAATGTAAAGTGTGAGACTTGGTTCGGGCTTCACAGGTGGTCTTCTACTCCCTACGAGGTAGGGTCAACCTCCGCATGCTAGTAGTTGTCAATATATCGGTCTAAGAAAATATTTATGAATGCATATGTGTGTATTGGATGAATATTATGCCTAATATTGCTAAATAATCATAATGCATAGTGAGATATATGCAAACTATCTAATGTTATCAACAAGCAAGAAAGCAAGACATGATGCAACCAATACCATTTTAATAAGAGATGTGTACAAAAGAAAATGGATCAAAACCTAAAAGTTTCATGCCACTACTTAGAGAATTATAGTTGATTAATCTCCTCTTGATTGAGTGCTTTCATAGGATACCACAAAAGAGAAGAGAAAGATAGAGGGGAAGAAGGAAAAACTCTTTACTCTTAAATATTGCTAGACATCTTTTTAATTATTTTTGGCTCTTTTTTGAATGCCTTACGGTGGTGATGGATGTCTCAATTTATAGATTTTTGTAGAATGTATTTAAAATAGAAACTTGTTACATGAATTTTATGATTAGAAAGCAAAACCAAAGAGGAAAAAAATTGAGATTTCCTTGTGGTTCATCTAGTTGTGTTTCTTTCTTGATTCTGCTGCAAATGGAAAAAAGACTCCACATATGGAATGAGTGTGAAATAGGTTGTCCTTGGCTTTGTGAGCCTCTATAGTGATGAGGATTGTCATTTATTAAATGAAAGAATATAAAAAGTTTTGTCTTATAATAACCTCTTGCCAACCATTTTCTCATTTCTTTTTTTGTATTATTCTTCAAATATAGCACTGTAACCCTTGATAAATTTGTTTTCATTTAAATTTATATCCTCTTTAATCATATTGCTTTACTTCATATTCAAGTGGGTTTACTAGACTAAATCATCTCAATTTTAATGCCATATAGCTTCTCTTGAATTTGTTTCACAATGAAACATGGAAAGTAAGTTCAACCATAAGCATTCCATAATGAAACCGTATATCAATTTGATATATGGTTGGTCTTATGTATCCTTTTTATTTTAAGGATAAGGCATCATCCTCAATATTTTTAAATTAATTATTTTAAGATTCTTTTGTTAAATTTAAATATTTTAAAAAGAAAAATGGAGTGTTTGCAAATAAGCCCGGTATCAAGGACTCGAGCTGCCTAAAATACTCCTATATATCCCAAATAAAATTTTGCATCATAGTACGATAGTGGATGCTATCAAAAGAACAAGGATCCAATACCTTCATCTTTTACCTAGAACTATGGTGGATGGGAATACGGATTGTAGCAACACTCATGCTAATAATACTTGTATGACAATATGAAAGAGAGGTAGGTGGTGGTGGAGTCAATTGTGCCATCTCTTTTAATGTACAAATTTTAGCCTTTAACCAATCAACTTTCTCCAACCACTGCAATATCTATATGAGAAGAGCCTCCATATGATCCACAGGCTCAACAGGGAGTTGATCCTCTAGATTAGAAGTAGAACCCAAACAAGTTTATAGTGAATTTCATAAGTTCAGGTCCCAAATATGGAATACATCTGGCCAAACCACAACCAATTTGGTGGACAAACCTGCTCCTCCATCTTCCAACATGCCTTGGTTGAGTTCTACTACTTTTCAACATTGCTCCACCTTCTGGAGAACCACTTAGAATACTGAAGCTACCAATAGTACCTTGCTCCAACCAGTTGGATGTGGTAGGACTTAAAATTACAAGAAAACATACCTTTAAAGGCATTTGTGCCTCAAACCACCACAATCAGTTCTTTGACTTCTACTAGCCACCTTCCACCACCAAAACTACCTTCTTGGGCACTACACAGTCCTATGGGCTCTAATACCAATCAATCACTACCTCTCTATTAGATATGTGAAAATGATCCTTAAAGGTGCTCGATGATGGTGACAACTGCACCTGATTGCCTGAGCCCGAACTCCCTCAACACACAATGGAATAATCTTTATTGGAATAACCTCTCTTCTCTCGAAAACCTCATGACAATACATATTCACATAGAGTAGAGATCCATTGCAAATGTTCCTACTCTTCCCTGATCGATAAAGAACCTCAAGCACGCACACACACACAAGCACATAGAGATAGAAGAGGAGGAAGAAAAAAATTTGACCTTTACTCTCCAATTATAGAATCTTTATTCAATGGTTGTCCTCACTTATAATATCTCAATGAGAGCTTAAATAATAAATCCTATCAAATAGAAACAGATCCAAATGAGCCACTCCAAACCCAAATCAAATGTCAAACCAAATGACACTCTAAATGATCTAAAACCATACTTAAATGACATTAAATTGAATTCAAATAAACTATACTCTTTAAACATCCTAACCCTGGTCACACATGACTGCTTATTATATAATCAAAGAAAATATAAAAAAACTCTAACAAAACTACTCAAAGGTGTGCTAAGGGCATAACCCTGGTACATGTGCCTCACGTGTTGTGGGCAGTGTGCATATGTGGAACACCCAAAACTAGCATTGTAACACCTTTCATTGAACTTTTCATAAGTCTCTCTGTAGATGTGAAAATTTCACTCCAAGCATATGTAGAAACTCGAAGAAAACCTTTCAACACTACTTAGTTGCGCGAGCGTGCCAGCTAGTTTTCAAAAACTAGCAAAGTCATAAATCTGACTTGGCGATTGTGGCTAAGCGAGATCTTTTCGCTTTAGGCCTTCTTGAACCGATGCTCAAGGGTAAACCTAAGCGCTTTAAGTATTTCAAATGTGCAGGTGAAGTTTCAAATCCAAGTGAAAACAAGGTGTTGATAAGAATAAACTCGTGCACTTTGGTTTCAAGTTTTAAAAAATCAATAAGTTCTGAAAAACAGAAATTGGTTTTACTTTCAGAGCTTGTTTCCCAAAATTTTTTTTGAGTGACCTAAAGACCTCCAAAATTCATGAAAATTTTACAAGACATAGCCTAGAATGTGAAGATTCTAAGACATATTTATTTTGAAATTTTGGGACTGGGATGATGTATAATTAAATCGACAAAATGCCTCTGCTCAAACACTCAGAACTGTTCTATAATAGAAATATAAAGACCCAAAGATAGGTCTTTATCTCGGTGCTCAAAGCTCCGATTTTAGTGCACTTAGTCTTATTAGAAAGCTATGAATATCCACTTTCTAGTGAACTAAGTTTCACCGAATTTGGATAATTATAGATAGAGTTATGGGATGATTACCTAGGCTCTATTACAGAAAAATAAGATTGATAGAAAGTTTTTGAAATTTTTCTAATCTTACACAACTTTGAATACGTGGTTGCACGACTCTAAAATTCTTAAAATTTTTATTACAAGTGGGTTGTGTGTGTAGATACAGTGTGCCAAATTTCATAGTGATTGAAGAAGCAGTTTAATAATAAAAAATAAAGCAATCAATGTATGCAGGAATACTGAAATCCAGAATTTCATTTTTAGAACATATGTGATGCAAACTCACCCGAATTAAAATGCAACAACACAATATCCTAAAGTAAATTGCTGAAGGAAAAGGAATAGAAATATATCTATTAGCTTAAGCATAGAGGATATTAGAAGATATAGAGTATTTATAACATATAGAGAGGTAGAAGCAAGAACACAAACATATAGAGTGCATAAGCAAGAAATGGAAATTCTAGCACATCTACTTCTTATTACATCATGGGGGGAGACAAAACTCCATTAATACAACCCCTTTTGAATCGAATATGAAGAAGAGACGGAGTTGATTCAGAGGAGAATGATACTTACACGGATTTCCCAAGGAACGACCCCAAATGGTGGTGCACGATCCTCACGTTTCCCCTTTCTTCACTCACTGTTTTCTCACTCAAACTCTCACTTGATTGGCAGCACTTTGCCTTAATTCTTACACTCTCTTCTCTCTCTAAGACCTTCCCTAGCAACTCACGACTTCCCCAAGATATAGCCCAAGACCCCACGGTGCAGCTCCTTCCCAAACTCTCTCCAATGCAAGATAGAATTCACGCACCCTTCTAGGCCTTTCCTTGGGGCGAGTGATCCAAGATCCAAACCCAGCCCCAAGGCATCCTTTTTCACGTGGATGAGTGGTCCCCCTTGATCAAATATGGACCAGCCCCATGTGGGCTGATTGTTGGTTCAAACCATATGCACCTAGCCATGGTTGGCTAGGTCCTAGACGTCTCCAAGTGCAATCGGTTGCCTTCAACTTGAGGTGGCCCGTTCTATGTTAGCTCGTCCCATATGATCAAGGCTAGGTAGGGTTTTCAATTATTGTTTTAGCCAAAGGAGGTAGAGTATACATGGCTAAACTAGCTTCAACTTGGTTGAGTTAAGGCATTTTATTCAAACTAGGTTAGGCTTCATGTTTAATTCAAGTGAATCAAGTCTAGGCCTTAGTCGAATTTGGCTGGGTTAGGTTTGGTGAGGCTATCCACTTAACTTGATCTTGGATGAAGACGTGCTTTGATTCGACATGATCTACTCCCTTGTTCCATGGCTTGACCTTCACGAACTCGATCCTGGCTTGAAGCAGGCTCCAACCATCGCCTTGATCTTCGCCTGATTTGCTCGAATCTTCTAGGCTTTATCCTTTTAGCTTTAATTTGAAACCTTTTAAAATCTTTATTTTAAAGATTTAAAACTTTCATTTTAAAGTAAAGGTTTTAAAACAAGTCGGCTTTCGAAGTTCGGGGTGTTTTCATAAAAATTTATTTAGGGTGTTTACAATCTCTCTCACTGATACTCTCTCTTGGACTCTCTCTTTCTCTCACATTTGATCAAAGACTCTCATGGTCACTCTCTCTGGCTTGATCGGAGGCACTCTTCATTTGTCGTTGCTTTTCTTACCTCTCTTTCTACATCCACCACAAGATTTCCCCTTTCTCACTAGTGCACATTCTCACTCTTGTTTGATTGAAGATTGATTTATGTGAATTAGACATGCAAGACATTCCTCTCTCTCTTCTAACAAGACAAGCACCCCGCACATCTCATTCTTAATAGAGCGAGAAGAGCTTTTCCTCTAATAGAGACACATGCACCTTGCACATCTTCTTTGATCGAGATATGCACCCGATATGTCTCCTCTAGTAGGGGCATACTCATGCACCTCTTCTATCAATGAGTTGGGCAAGACACACTCTCTCTTGTTACATATGTTATGGTTTTTTATGGTATATAAAGCCAAAAAAGATGGTGCAAAATAGTTGAATAGAAGGTCGTAATGTTACTGCATCATCATGATGGCATAATGCAGTATCCTACAAAGGATGAAGACAACAAAAACAAGAAGACAAAAAGGTTCATATAGATACTATTGCTTATAAAATATATTAAGATCAAGTAAATCATAATAAAGTTAAATGTTATTTTAAATATTTCTCTAAAAATGTTTATAATACTATTTATAACGATTTCAATTTTGATTAATTATCTATGTAGATTTGCTGAAAGTATCAACAACATACACATGTTAGAATGTATTGAGTGAATAAAAGTTTAAAAGCCAACACAAGGTGCAACTAGATAGTTGGTTTGATATTGTACAACATGATGGGTTGTGGGAGCAAAGAGATTTATTGTATAAGATAATAGATCAGGCCTTGGTAGGCATCTTTATTACACATTTGCAACGAGACATTTATAACTTCCAAATGCCATGGATGAGATAACTATCTTCCTTTGGTCTATGTCAAGAAAGATCAATAGTCTAAGTATAACACAATTAATGTTGGCTGGTTAGTGTTTATGTCAAGTGAGAGTTAACCAACCTAGAAGCAACATTTGGTTAAGGTTCATGTCAAGGGAGGTCAACCAGCCTATGGTGCATCAAAAAGGAATTCAACCCCATTTAGATAAAGCTTAGAGGATGCAAATCCTTGTTAAAAATTCAGATTTTTCATTAAGGCAAGAGTCAATCCTTGCATTCGAAGACTCGCTATTCTCTTAGTGGGCTTTCCTATGCACTAAAGAGAAATAGAAAGTTGTACTTGCTAGATTTTTATTATAAAATCATTGTAAGATTTGCTAAATTCATATATCCTAGATTTCTCCTATAAAAGGGGTTTCCTCTTCCACTATAAGTATCCAAAGTTCAAAGAGATACGGGATTCAAGAGAAATCCAGAAAAAATTAAGAGAGAGCTATTCAAGGAGTCAATTCTCTCTTCTTTGCTTTGTTTGTGAGGTGTTTTCAATTAAGAAAGGAGGACGGTGCTTGATTCCATTTCCTTCCAAGTAATGTGGAAATTTCAATTTTCCATTAGTCTAGTTATACACTACATTTATTTTTATTACATTATATCCATAGGTCAAATCCATTGCATTATTAGTATCACATCAAAAGAAAAAAAAGGTAAAGTCAATTCTTATTAATTCTTCACTCTAGTTAGTTTCATAATACTTAATTTAAATAGTTTCATCGCTTAAAACATTTATTTATATTGGTCATTCATGAGTTAACAAAATATATTCAAGATGACATATCTTGGTGTATATTATTTCCAGATAGCATTGTATTAGTGGACAAGTTTAAGGAAAAAGTTAATAGGAAATTGGAACTATGTAAGGAAATGTTAGAAACTAAAGGCTTCTGACTTAATATTTGGGTACTTCAAAAGACATAAAAATTAAGATTGATATACATTGCATCCCTCACAAGGAAAGTTTTAAATACCTAGGATCAACTTTTCAAAGTAATGGAAAAATTAATAGAGATGTTACATATAGAATTAATGCCATTTGGTTAGAAAGGAGAGGGGCATCAGGTATTCTATGTGATGAGAAGATACCATTGAAGTTGAAAGGTAAATATTATAAAGCAGCAATTAGATCTACTATGTTGTATGATTCTCAGTGTTAGGCAATTAATTATCAATACATGCAAAAGATATATGTAACAAAAATAAAGATGTTGAGATGGAAGAGTGGTCACACAAAGAAAGACCGTATACTTAATGAGGTTATTAGAAACAAAATGGGAGTAGCACCAATAGATAATAAAATAAGAGAAAATCATTTTAAGATGGTTTGAACATATAGAAAGATGACCCAAGGACACTCCCATAAGAAGATATGAAAAACTACATTATGAAAATGTTAAAAGAGGAAGAGAATAACCACAAAAATATTGGAAAGAAACAATAAAGAATGATCTAATTTATATTGAGTTAATTGCTAGCATGACACATGATAAGGCCCCATGGAAACAAAGAATTCATTTAGCCAACCCCATCCAGTATGGAAAAAGGCTTAGTTGTTGTTGTTTGTAGTTTCATTGATTAAAACGTTTGTATATCAATTTGCAACATTAATATTCACCATAGTCACTTATTAGATCCACATAGGTCCATTATATTCCAAAGCATCCATCAAGTAATAGAAATTTCATATATATTTGCACGATCATTGTATTATAATTAACATTCAACTTGCATTAGCATCATATTAGTTATGTTATAAACATATTGCTTTTGCATATTCTAGGTCCTTAAAACTTCATCTAGCATGTTTTTTTAATTTTGCATCATCATTGAAATTTTTGATAAGTTGTATGGTTTTTGCATAATCTCTTAAGTGATCAAGCTACCCAAATATTCATCTATCCTTGTTGTCCCATAATTGAACCATAGCAAAAACCTAATCATGTTGCCCAAATAATTCCATAAGCCTCACATAGATGTCCTCTACAATTCAACCTAGTTGAATCCCCCTCCATCCATTGGTTATCCAAGTCAACAACCAGCCATAATTTACTCCTAAGAACCTACACAAATTTACCTAAGATACAAGTGTATCTTTAGGTAGCCCAATTTAGGAATCCAAACTATCTAACCAATTTCATCACATCTATCCTATTTAGGAATGCAAGCTAGCCATTTTAAAAACCCCAAATCAACCTTAGAAGAACCTACCTATAATAGGACAATAACAACCTCTTTTGTTAATCACATCTTCCTAAGTATGCACATTTTTTTATTTGAATTAGCCAAAGAAATCACCAACGCAAAGGTTTTATGGGATAAGAAAACTTTTTTATGAAAAAAACAAACACGAGTCCACACACATTTAGAATAGAGATGTCAAAATGGGTTTAGTTTAGGGCTCTGGGTCTTGGAAAAATGCAGTGTCGGGCCTGGCATTTCTGGCCTGTTTAAGGAGCATGATGAATTGCCTGGCCCTGGGAGCTGACACGGGCTGGCCCATAGGCCAGATGTTATATATATGCATGTAATAAAAAAACTATGTATACATGTATATATATGTACTACATATATATATATATGCACACATACATGTAAGAGAAAAACTATACATATATATGTAATAAAAGAACTATACATATGTATATATATGTGCATATATATATCATATATATATATATATATATATATATAATGTAATGAAAAAAACTATGCATATGTATATATATGCAGTATATATGTGTATATATATACATGCAATTGAAAAAACTATATATATATATATATATATATATATGTATGTATGTATATATGAGCTATATATACTACTACTTATATATACATGTAATATAAAAACCATACATACATGCACACACACACACACACACACACACACATATATATATATATATATGTGTGTGTGTGTATGTATGTATGTATGTATGTGGGCTGGCCCAGCCCTTGGAGGCCGACGCGGGTTGGGTTGGGCTGACTTGCAGGGACCAATGTTATATATATACATGTAATAAGGAACTATATATACATATATATGTACTATATATACACACATACATGTAAGAGGAAAACTATATATACATACATATGTAATTAAAAAACTATACATATGTAGTATATATATGTGCATATATATATACATGCAATTGGAAAAACTATATATATAGTACATATTATATATGTATATATGAGCTATATATACTATATATATAATAAAAAACTATACATACATGCACATATATATAGGTATATGTGTATGTATTTATGTGGGCTGGACCGACCCGACCCGGTCCACATTTTTCCAGAGACATAGCGAAACCCAGGGTTGAGGTGTGACTTCTAGAGTTCAGTTAGGGCAACATGGTTAAGGAGACTTTATATGTTATAACTGTGGGCTCGAACGATACAGGGCAAGAGATTTTGTGTCACCAATTCTTGACAGGCACACACTTACACCAAAGGAAGATCTAAAATGACATTGCTATATTTGTAAGCAATTAGGACACAGAATGATTAACTACTCATTATGTTTGTAGAACACCATATTGTCAGTGTAATGATGGCATCGCCTTGTCAGCCAGGACTACTGCATCAACAGTTGCCATCTCATCAGGCACCACAGCCGCAAGAGAACTGTAAACACCCCAAAATCCCACGACTTTCTAAAACCAATGCCTGGTTTGCAAATCAGCCCCAAATGGCCATTTTGAGTTCTGAAAACCCAGGAGCCTTCAAAACCCTGTACATATTGTTTTAAAACCTGTAAATATTGCTTTAAGCTTGTAAATAGTGTTTTGAAAGCCCCGTATCCAAATGCGAGTTTTTAAACCCGGGCTAAGCCCCATTTTCTCAAAAGCCAAAGACAAACAGGTGGAGCATGCGAAGACGACACCTGATCCAGAAGCAGCCCAGCAAGCCGCTCACGAAGGCCAATTCCAGAAGTAGCTTCAGAAGTGTATTTTGAAGCCTAGAAGAGCACCCTGGCCTGATAAAAGCTAGGTTCAAAAGGCGAAAGGAAGGCCCAGGCACGAAACAGATGGCAAGCCAGGAGCACCAGAAAGCCAGGTCAACCATCCTCATTCAAGCATCCCAAATCTGAACCGGAAAAGCCAGAAATGAGCAGAAACGGAGTCCAAAAGGCAAAAAGGAGTTTGGACGACAAAGATTGGAGAAACCCAACACCAAACGGAGCGTTGATAAAGTCAGGGCCCGCACAGATCGTCTGCCTCGAGAAGCCAAGAAGGACCATCTAGAGAAAATTTGGATTGGATCTGGACCATAAATATCCAGATCCAAATCCAAATAGTGAATAGTGTTTGGATTTTGATTGGATCCAAATAGTGTTTGGATTGGATTAGATATGGATCAAAATATCCATATCCATATCCAAAAAAATGTTGGATTTGGATTGTATACGGATCTCAAAATATCCGAGATCCAAGATCCAAATCCAAATAGTGTTTGGATTTGGATTTGGATCCAGATCTCAAACCCAAACCCAAATCCAAGACCCACCTCAAATACCTATAAATAGAGGTGAGGGGGTCCCAAATAGAGGGTTCACGTGAATTTGAAGGGAGGACTTGGAGGAGAGAGAAGGTACTTAGGTGAGTGCTTAGTGCTTTCATTTGTTTTAGGGTTTTAATTGTGAGTTAGTGTAGGGTTAGTTAAGGGTTGCCCCACCCTAATTGAAGGGCTGAAGTGGCTTGAACAAGGAGGCTTAAGGTGGTTGATTGGAGCTCAAGCACACCCTAAACCGTCGTTAAGAGGTAAGCCCCTAATAGCCCTAAACCATTCTTCCTAACCCTTCTAAACCACCTAAGACCTACCTTAATCCACCACCCTTAATCCTTCCCAGCCACTCTAAAACCCACTTAGGTTAACCCAACACAACCGACCTTAACCTAATCCCCCAACCGCCTCACATCCATCGCCTAAGCCTACCCGAATCCCCCCCTACGCACTGCACGCGCGCTAGGCGCTCAGGCACCGCCCCCAGCACTCAGGCGCCGATGCCCAACGTCAAGCACCGACCCCACGCTCGCAGGCGTCGACTCCCGCGCTAGGCACTGCCTTGGCGCGCAGTGCGGGTCTCCTGCCCCAGCCGCCTTGGCTGACCTGCCCGACTTTCCCTAGCCGACCTTCACCGCCTCAACCGACCCACTTACCACCCTAACCACCTTATACCACCACCTACCTACCATCCCACGGTACCCCTCTCCCTTAGCCGACCTAGTTCCCCTACACACCCCACTACATACCATACTCCATCCATGACCATCTTGCCTAGAACCCCCAACTCCCATCCGTGATCCTTAGACATCCCATACCCAACCAAATCCGCTAACCTCAGCCGTGACCTATCCCCTATCCCATCTCTTATCCTACACACCTCACCATCGTCCCACCTAAACACCAAGACCTGCCACTACCGTGCCTTACCCATCCCGCACCTAATCAAACCCGCAACCTTAGTGTCGTGAACCTCATAAACCCTCAAGCTCAAAGGCTCCATTCAGCCATCTTTCGCTTCAAGCTTCAAGGAAGACTCATCCGTGGGTGCGAAGCCAAGCAAGTCTGTGTAGATTGGAGTGGACAAACATCTAAATCACGTAAGTGTTTCAAATTCGGTATTTCACATCTCCTTCTACACTTAATTCAATTTGATATGGGGTTGCAATAATGGAGCGTAGTCTTCCCCCAAGATGTAATATTGGTGTATGACACACAAGCACATACGTGCACTTGAGTCTTTCCGCTCTTAGTTGCACACTTTTGCACACACATGAGCCTTGGCCGCCCCTAAGATATAGTCTTATTTATATAAATTCAATTGCGTGGGGTTTTATTTTCAAGTTGTGTGCATTGTCTTTCAATTCCACACTCACACACATTGAGCTTTCACTCTTACTCCCAAGACTCTAATAAGAGCCGTATTGCAATTCAATTTGGGGTTTTATCTTCAAGTTGTGTGCGTTATCTTTCAATTCCACACTCACACACATTGAGCTTTCGCTCTTACTTCCAAGACTCTAATAAGAGCCATATTGCAATTCAATTTGGGTTTTACATTCCAAGTCGTGCGAGTTGTCTTTACCTATACACACAACACCCACGCACACATTGGCGACCTTCGGGCCCATATATATATATATATAGTTGTATTTCCCTTCCGCTATGTCTTTAAATTTCGGGTTTTAAGGTTCAGTTGTGTGAGTTGCATTTCAATTTATACACGGCATACACTTACACAATTGAGCCTTTCCGCTCTTAAGATATAGCTATATTTCCTTTTTGCAAATTTTCCTTTTGTAATTTCCCTTCGTCTATGTCTTTTCCTGGTTTTCCCGTTCAGTTGTGTGAGTTTGCATTGCATATCCGCCATACCACGAGATAGGGCGCATATTGCATCAAAGTAACCTCGAACTACCCGTGCAAAACTCGCCATAATTAAGCATTGGATGCACACAACTACACGCCTAAATTGGCTAAAACCCAAGACATAGGAAACGTGCAAATCCCACGTTGATAAAATCTGCAACAAGACAAACTAAACCAAATCAAACACTTTGCATACTTTTCAAAAAGGTCATGTTTGCTTAAAATCGAGTTTTCTAAAGCGTACAGACTTACCCTTGAGCATCGGTTCAAGAAGGTCTGCGACGAAAAGAGCCCACTTGTCCACAGTCGTCCCATAAGTCAGATATTTTCAAAACTTACTTCGCTAGCTTGAGTAAGCTAGCTGGCACGCCCTTTAAGCGACTTAGACATACGAAAAGGTTCACTTCAGGCCTAAGAACCCGGAGTAGAAATTTCCGCGTGTCTACAAGAACTAGGGACGTTTTTGCTACCAAGGACCGAGATGTAGAGTATGACATGTAGGTACATACTTATTGATATGTGGTGTCTTGTTACACTTTAGGATTTTATATTGTTGTATATAGCTATCTCTTACTTGGTGGTTAATACTTTATTGTTAGGTGGTGTGCTTGTGAATGTTGTTTGATCATGGAGCTTCCATTGTTTTTGCATCATCACCCTTCATGTATATGCCGAATGGATATATTTCAATGCCTCTCCATATCTGATGAGATTGTTCAGTTACGATAGAAGGTCATGACTTACATGTCAATCTCATCGTCATGAACATCTCATAGTATAACGTAGTTTTGAGCGTGGACGAGTTATTTACTTTCTTCTCTATTCCTTGCTAAGCTACTTTAGTTTTCCAAGGATTACGCAGATAACCCAATCACCATGATTTCAGCCTTAGATGCATACAATATAGAAAGGACATTAATACATATTGTTATGAATATGAATATTGTTTGTTGTTTGTTGTGCATGTGAATAATATAGAAAGGACATTAATACATATTGTTATGAATATGAATATTGTCTGTTGTTTGTTGTGCATGTGAATAATATAGAAAGGACATTAACACATATTGCCATGGTGAATGAGTTTCCTAAAGTATTTCGATATAACTTTACTGGGCTACCTCCACACTAAGAAGTGGAGTTTACTATTGATGTGTTGTTGGTGCATGTCCTATTTTCAAAGTTTTGTATCATATGGTACCAACTGAGTTGAAAGAGTTGCATGCAAAATTATAAGTGCTTCTCGAAAAGGGATTTGTTTGGCCGAGTACCTCACCTTGGGGTGCTCCAGTATAGTTCGTGAAGAAGAATGGTAGATTTTTTCGACTTTGCATTGATTATACAATTAAATCAAAGTGAATGTGAAAAATAAGTATCTTTTGTCAAGGATGGATGATTGATCAGCTACAAGGTGTCTGTGTCTTCTCTAAAATTGACATGTGTTGTATGCAAAAGATTGTCTTTAGGACTGGGCATGGGCATAATGAGTTCTTTGTAATGACGTTTGATTTGACTAATTCCCCAGCCACCTTTATGAATTTGATAGACTGAGTCTTTCAAAATTATTTAGACAAGTTTATTTTGTACTTGAAACCAAGAAGGAGTACGTTGAATATGTATTTAGGGCTACAAGAAAATTGTCTATATGCAAAGTTGAGTAAGTGCAACTTTTCTCTTAGCAAGTCCTTTTTCTTGGTCATATCGCCTCAAAAGGATTGTCCAAGGATCATATTAAAATATTTGCAGTCATAAATTGGGAGAGGTCGAATGTCTCCAAGGTTCGTAGCTTTCTTGAATTAGTTGGATATTAATTTCAATTCATTTAGAAAACTTTCAATACTGTTAGTCTTCTCACGAAACTTGTAAGAGAGGATATCAAACTTATTTGAACATAGGAATGTGAGCAGAGTTTAATGAGCTGAAAGATTGGTTAGTGAACTAGTGTTGATTGTCTCATCATGAAACTAGGACTTTCAAGTTCATTGGGTCTCAACTGTATGTTGATGCAACATGGTAATTTCAAACATATATTGTTAACTACCCAATTCAAGATCTCGAGCTTGTGATAGTAATGTTCACAATGAAGATTTGGCTTTATCTTTATGACATGAAATTTCAGATATTTATCAATCATAAGTATTTATTTACACAATCATATGAACATGCATTAGATGCAATCATTCGAGCTCTTAGAGAATTATAATTGTGACAATTATTTATCATCCTATGAAGGCTAATGTCTTTGCTCGTGCTTTTAACAGAAGAGGCAAGGATAAAGTAGGCCAATTCTCTAAATTGATGCGAGTTGTACTTGGTTTGTGGTTGAGAGTGTTAGCGGCATATAAAGATGACCCCAAACTTCGTGCTGGCCGTTGAGATTCTTGTAAGTGATAGACCTGATTATGTAATTGATCGCCCCCAGACTCGGGAAAAATAATGCCAAATGGGTGACTCTTAATTGACTTACTAAAGTTGCATGCTTTATACCTATTTGGAAGAACATGCCTCTTTCACAGTTAACTAAGATGTACATTAATAACGTTAAGTCTTATCGTGTACCTGAAACTATTACTTCAAATAGTGATATTTTGTTTACTAGGATTCCTTGGAAATAAAAACTACAATTTAGTACAACTTTTTTCACCCACAAACTAGCAAGTATATGAATTAGACCTTAGAGGATATGCTTCTAGTGTGTATACTTGATTGGGGTGATAGGAGGGATGAATACTTTTTTTTTTTTTTATTGAGTTTGCTTATAATAACAGCATCGAGTTATCCCATATAAATTGTTGGATGGGTTAAGGTGGAAGACACTTCTATATTGGGATCAGTCAGGCATGCAAGCAGCGGAGGGACTTGAGATAGTTCGTTAGTCATCTAACAAGATGACTTTGATACGACAATACAAGATCAACAAAGGGGCTTTACACATAAGCAGTGTTGTAATCTTGAGTTCGAAGTTGGAGATCATATGTTATTCAAGGTTCCTTGGGCTTTATTCTACCAAGATAATATGCGATACTAGTTTTTCGTGCGGATGCCCAAGGACCCTTGGTTTTTCACATAGTTCTGGTCCTAATTACCGAAACTTAATGTAGATTTTTTAAATGGTCATGAAATGATGTGTTGTCTTCCGGGATTGATCATGGGCTACTTATGCGAGACATGCATGCTTCTAATATATTCAACATAAAGGATAGATTATTCAAATGTCAAGCATATGTTGGTGTCCTCAACCCTCTATTCTTTTATTATTTTATAGCTAAGCTAGAGAAGAGTTGCTGGAGGGTCTTCGTAGAAGAGTAGTAGCTGATTCTGGAAGTTCATAGCTTAGCAAATGAAGCTCATTTAGCATAATTGGCATGCTTTTTATTATTTGTATCTATGCTTGTCGATAGATCCCATCACATGATTTGTATTTATTTATAGATACTAGTAGACATGAAAATTTAACTCAAGTTAGATTATGTCGAGTTACGTTAGCCATGAATACCGTTCATTCTAAGTTCGCACCTTCCACGGTAATTGAGACATGTGGCACAATGTGATTGGCTAACAATGGCCTGATTCTTATCTAGGTGTAACAATACTTGAATTTAGCTTTCATATTGATTGTTTAAGCATCATACACATAACCACTTGCATTTGGTGGGCCTCCAATAACTTTTAGGAAAACTTCTCACAAGTTTTGCATTTTCGTATATAAATACCCAGAGGCTTGAACATTGTTTCAGTACCTTCAAGTTTTGGCAATTCATCAGTTTGAGGAAAATCGTTAACGACCTTAGACTTTGGCAAGAGAAATTGAGATTGATACATATTAATCCCTCATAAAGAAGATTTTAAATACCTAAGTTCAATTTTTCAAAGCAATGAAAAAATTGATTGAGATGTTAAACATAAAATTAATGCATGTTGGTTAAAATTGATAGGTGCATCATGTATATAACAAGAAGATACCACCAAAGTTGAAGGTAAATAATTCCAATAGCAATTAGATTCATTATGTTACATGGTTTTCAGTGTCGAGAAATTAATCATCATGTACAAAATGTGGCCATGCCAAAAATAAAGATGTTAAGATGGATGTCTGGTTACATAAGTAAGACCACATATGTAATGAGATTATTAAAAACAAATTGAGAGACACCAATAAATGATAAAGTGAGAGAAAATCATCTAAGATGGTTTGGACACGTAGAAAGGTGACCAAGAAGTTCCAAAAGATGTGAGAAACTACATGGTGAAAATATTAAAACAGGAAGAAGATCACAAAAGTGTTGAAAGGAAACAATAAAGAATGATGTAGCTTATGTTGAGTTAACTAGTAGCATAACCATGATCAAAATCTATGAAAATGTATTGGCGACCCCATCTAGTATGGGAAAAGTCTTGGTTGTTGTTCTTGCATTATGAAACTAATTTTGTTCAACGATATTATTTTGATTAGTATTGTTAGTAATATTATTTATTGAACTTTGTCAATAACTTTAATTTAAATATTTAAATAACTAATGATTGATCTTTTTGTTGAGTTATCTGTTAGCATGCCACAAAATCAAAATCCATAGAAACAAAGAATCCATGTAGATAACCCCATCTAGAATGGAAAAGGGCATTGTTATATTAATTTAACTTAATAAGTTCTATTTTGTTTGTACCAATTATTTATGGTACTTAATTATAAACAATAATGGGCTTGTTTAAACTATTTTAATTATTTATCATTTTACACTAACAACCTTATTTTTAATATTAATTACTAATTTATGTTAACAAATTTTAATTAAACATTTATGAAGTTTTAATTTAAGTTAAACACTTTTAGTTTGATTGTTTTAATTATTTTCATTAATTTGTTTCACATTAATATATTTAATTTAAATGTGAATTATTAATTATGTTAACTATTTAATAATTGAAGTAGTAAATTATCAATAGTGACTTTTGATTTACTTCATTAATTACTTTAATTTAAGCATATTAACAAAAACTGACCTTTTTAAATTTACCATTAATAACTTATAAATTATACTATTATGTTAATTATATATTTTACGATTAATGAATGTCTTATACAAATGACCTTACCTAAGCCTTTACCTACTAACTAGGGTTAGCAAGAGGGTGTCACACAAGGCTTTCTAGGAGGTGACCAAATCCTAGAAATTTTTTTATCGAAGAATGCACAACTTTGGAGTTCAAATGGGATAAACGTCTCACCCCTTAAGATTCGACATTATGCTGTTAGTAGCGTTATTTCTTAAATAATGAAAATCTATTTATATGATAGAGCATTTCTAGGTAACCATCGATTTATATAGTGGTCATCCGGTTTATGTTAAAATATGTTGTTTTCTAAAATTTATCACAAAATACAAACCTTGATGTAAAGGAATCATGACTCCAATTCCCTAAAAGTATCGTTTCGGTTTTGGGCAAAATAGCAGGGTACTCGCACAAATTACCAAAACCTCAATGTACTTATAACAAGTTTCATAAATTACCTAAACCTACTTATGAGAAGTTTTCCCAAATTTTTATATGTTGATGCTAGTGCTAGTTTTTCTCTTTTTTTTTACAGTAAGCGCTCGTCTTTAATGACAGTGGTTGAACTAAGAGAGGACGCAGGCCACCAACTCAAGTCACCCAGAGTGCCAGCACAGAGATAGCTACCATTATCTGTAGTTCCATCTTGAGGTTAGATTTGAAGAACTTTGCACAAAAAAGATGAATAGCACCTGACTTAAGGCTTGAGAAATATCAACTGCTAAGAGAATTGTATAAATCGGCTATCTATTAAAAACCGTGCCTAACATAAGCACCAACTTGTACAATGCATCTTTATCATGTCAACCTTTACAGCATATCTTACCAAAAATGAAAGAATTTGCGCACCAAGAAAAGCAGACAATGTGTATGCAATCACATCAGGAAGCTAAACCAAAAATCAATCAAGAGTTACAGAAGTATACTAGGAGTTCCATCGCAAGACATCCCCCAGCTTCAACTCAGCAGTCTTAATAGTCGGAACTGAAGGCCAACCTAAATGTTCTTTGAGGATTGATCATCAAATGCAAGGATCTCAACGAGAGCACTCGGCCAATAAAATGAGGAGGAAGCTTCTGTAATAACAGAAGTCTTACTTTTTAAAACAACGTGCAACAAATTCCACCGTCCACAACCGAAACCTGCATTGCGGAAGAGCATGATTCTGTAAGATGCTGAGAATGAACCTCAACGTGATTATGTTGACCCCATAGAACAATAACACAAGCCAGAAAGAGTTATATGCTCATACCTTTCGAGCACACCAACAAATTTATTTGTATCATGTACACTTCAATTGTAGGCCAACAGGGAAGAAATAAGAAAAGAAGACTCCATTTAAGAGGTTTATTGAGCAAGTCAAGTGGAGAGAATGGAAATATCTGTAGTCACATGAGAATCGTGAGGAGATGAAGACAACCAGCAAAGGAGATGAGAAACAAAAAAGAAAAGGACTTACACTGTTCGACTATAGTTCTTGAGAATGCATCCTCCGGAGTAAGACACCACAGAATGCGCCATCTTCTAGTCACTGAGGTCCACACATCGACAACGAATTCATCTATAGTAAGAAGTCTTATTTGGGGGGAGCATATCACGCTTTCCTTTCTATGCAACTGTGGAAGAGAGGAGTCTGCACCAGTAAGCATTTACTCTTCAAAATTCTTACCTTGCCTACTTCATGGAGATTTTGAACGTCAGTTTCAGTCTTCACCATAGCAGTTATGTGGTTGCTTTTCTATGTACAAGGTCCTACACACGGACGACTCACGAAAGGACGCACACATTCCTTCACTTTGGAGGCAAGCACGCATGGAGGCGGGTGACACGTGCGTACGTGAAGATCTTCATGTCCCTTGTACATAGTGTGTAGCTAGGGAGTGGAGTTTTGGGTAGAGTCCATGTAACTGAGGGGTTCTAGTGTGTGTGGAACACGCGGATGGGTTTCGATCGGTTTGGTTCAGTTTGGGTCAGCTGAACTAGTTAGGTTAGTGGCTAACTAGAGTAGTTAGGGAGTGACTAGCCCAAAAAAATATTCGTGGAATATTCTTGGGCTGGTTAAATTTGGAAATAAGATCAAAAGAAGAACCTGTAAGAAGGTATGAAAAACTAAATTTAGAAAGTATTAAAAGAGGTAGAGGACGACAACAAAAGTGTTGGAAAGAAACAATAAAGAATGATCTAGCTTATTGTGAGTTAACTGCTAACATGACACATGATAGGGCTTTGTGGAAACAAAGAATCCATGTAGCCGACCCCGTCTAGTATGGGAAAAGGCTTTTTTTATTATTCTTGGGTTGATTAGCTGCACCCTTGGCCTATAAATAGACCAAGGGGGTGCGTGAATAGTAACCGGGGAGTCTTTTGGAAGAGTTAATGTAACTCGAGTCTTAGGAAGAGTGAGTGCTACTCGAGTCCTGGAGTTCCTTGGGCATAGCTAGGCACTTTGAGGCACTAGATGTGAGAGTGATGCTTGGAGAGCAAGATGTGAGTGTCCAAGATCAATTGTTCAGTCTAGGAGTGTGTGTGTTGTCCCAAGTTGAGGGTTGTCAAGTGCAGTCTTGTATGCCTTTGAAATAAACGAGTTTCAATCTTGTTTCTTACCTGCGTGTGTGAATAAGAAAAAATTATGTTATCATAAAGCAATGTGTGATTAATTATAAACTAAGAGTTACACATTTTTTAGTTTATAATAAATAAAAAATGATTATGTTTATTATTTAATTGCTAATTTAATTATATAATAAATTTAATATTAAATTAAAATAATGATGTTTAACTTTAATTATTAATTATTTACTTAATTATATATTTAAAATAATACTATTTATTATGAAGCTAATTTGGATTCATATCAAGAAAATCTATTATCGAAACTATTCACCTATTGAGACGTTAAAATTGATGGACTTTCAAATGATATTTTTTGATTTAAAAAAGAGTTATCATAGAGTATCAAGGGATAACTTTGGAGAACCTTGAAAAAAAGTATCCCATTAACATACATCAATCTTATTAAAGACATGTATGATAGTGTACAAACAAAATAACGACAAACTTCTTAAAGTTAATATTGGATTACATTAAGGATCAACTTTAAGTTCATATTTATTTATCTTGGTTATTAATGAGTTAACAAAGCATGTTCAAGATGAAGTATATTGGTGTATGTTATTTGTATCGAGCATTGTGTTATTGGATGAGTCCAAAGAAAAAGTTAACAGAAAATTATAACTATAGAGAAAAATATTAAAAAGTCAAAGCTTTCAACTTAGTAGAACAAAAATAGAATATATATGTAATATGAGTGGTCACACTAGAAAAGATTGTATACATAATGAGGTTATTAGCAACAAATCGTTTCTAGCAATCTCGTGGGAATGTTAAAGAAAAACCAAGATTCTTAGAATCATTTAAGATAGTTTGGATACATACAAAGACAATTGAAGTAAACTCTTGCTAGAAGGTACGAGAAGCTAGATTTTGAGAATGTTAAAATAGAAAGAAGAAGACCACAAAAGTATTGGAATGAAACAATAAAGAATGATCTAGTTTATGTTGATAACTGTTAGCACGATACATTATCAAAATCCATGAAAACAAAGAATCCATGTAACTGATCCTCATCTACTATTGTAAATGGCTTAGTTGTTGTTGTTGTAGATTTGATCATTTGGTTGCTCCAACACAACAACAACAACAACAACAACTAAGCCTTTTCCCATACTAGACGGGATCGGCTACATGGATTCTTTGTTTCCACAGATCCCTATCATGTGCCATGTTAGCAGTTAACTCCCAATAAGCTAGATCATTCTTTATTGTTTCTTTCCAACACTTTTGTGGTCGCCCTCTACCTCTTTTAATATTTTTCAAATTTAGTTTTTCTAACCTTCTTACCGGTTCTTCTTTTGATCTTCTTTCTATATGTCCAAACCATCTTAAACGATGTTCTCTCATTTTATCCTCTATTGGTTGCTCCAAATGAAAGAGAAATTAAGATTGATACATATTAATCTCTCATAAAAAGATTTTAAATACGTAACTTCAATTTTTCAAAGCAATGAAAAAATTGATCGAGATGTTAAACATAAAATTAATGTAGGTTGGTTAAAATTGATAGGTGCATCATGTATATAATAAGAAGATACCACCAAAGTTTCGAATAGCAATTAGACTCGTTATGTTACTTGGTTTTGAGTGTTGGGAAATTAATCATCATGTATAAAATATAGACATTCCAAAAATAAAGATGTTAAGGTGGATGTCTTGTTACATATGTAATGAGATTATTAGAAACAAATTGAGAGTGACACCAATAAATGATAAAGTGAGAGAAAATCATCGAAGATGGTTTGGACACGTAGAAAGGTGACCAAGAAGTTCCAAAAGATGTAAGAAATTACGTGATGAAAATATTAAAAGAGGAAGAAGAAGATCAGTTGAAAGAAAACAATAAATAATGATCTAGTTTATGTTGAGTTAACTAGTAGCATAGTGATGATCAAAATCTATGAAAATGTATAGGCGACCCCATCTAGTATGGGAAAAGTCTTGGTTGTTGTTCTTGCATTATGAAACTAATTTTGTTCAATAATATTATTCTGATTAGTAATGTTAGTAATATTATTTATTGAACTTTGTCAATAACTTTAATTTAAATATTTAAATAATTAATGATTGATCTTTTTGTTGAGTTATTTGTTAGCATGCCACAAAACCAAGCTCCATAGAAACAAAGAATCCATGTAGCTAACCCCATCTAGAATGGAAAAGGGCATTGTTGTATTAATTTAACTTAATAAGTTCTATTTTGCCTGTACCAATTATTTATGGTACTTAATTACAAACAATAATGGGCTTGTTTAAACTATTTTAATTATTTATCATTTTACACTAACAACCTTATTTTTAATATTAATTACTAATTTATGTTAACAAATTTTAATTAAACATTTATGAATTATTAATTTAAGTTAAACATTTTTAGTTTAATTGTTTTAATTATTTACATTAATTTGTTTCACATTTAGGTATATTTCTGCTAGCATTTTCTAATTTCATGAGATCGCAAACAATTAAAAACATTTGGTTGTCTCGGATCATTGAGTGGGCATTTCACAACTTCACTATTTTAGGGTTCACCTTACGTGACTTTCATTGAGTTGAACATGATCAACGTGTGTGAGGCTTAACTTAGTCTATGAAGTGAGAAATGAAGCTCAAGCATTAGTTAAAAAGCTAGTCTCCAGTAAAAGAAAAAGGGATATCATTAAGTAATTGAGATGTCATAGAGTCAATAATCAAAGAAATGGAGCTCATTATTTTACTCACATATGAAAATTAGCAAATATGACTACATGTACAAAGATAGCAGTTTGTTAATTTTGATATATTAGATGAGTGGATTATGGAAGATAACGAAGAAAATGCACTCCTAACCGAACAAGACATTGCATGAATTAATTTGAAGTGCAACAACATCACGAAGGAGATGAAGATTTTCATTTTAAAGCAGAAGGTGATGAGAAACTTTGAATCTTTATCAAGTAGAAGATGAAGATTATTTAGTTAATGATCCTGATACAAATTTACAATATGTAAAATATAAATGTATTTCATTTTTTGCTTCAAAATATGTAATTTTGGATACAATTATTCAATGTTGAATGTTCAATCTGTGCTAAACTTTGCATTATATGAATTTAAAGCAATTATCAGATTTTTCCATATTTTTTTCTGATTTTTACTAATTTTCTTGATTTTTTAAATAATTTTTTTATTAATTTAATATTAAAGTACAATACGATACGCCCGTATCATGGAGCCCAACGATACGCGATACGATACACGTCAGACAACACTGCTAAATTATCAATAGTGACTTTTGATTTACTTCATTAATTACTTTAATTTAAGTATATTAACAAAAACTGACCTTTTTAAATTTATCATTAATAACTTATAAATTATACTATTATGTTAATTATATATTTTCCGATTAATGAATGTCTTATACAACTGACCTTACCTAAGCCTTTACCTACTAAGTAGGGTTAGCAAGAGGGTGTCACACAAGGCTTTCTAGGAGGTGACCAAATCCAAGTACTTTTTTATCGAAGCATGCACAACTTTGGAGTTCAAATAGGATAATCGTCTCAACCCTTAAGATACGACATTATGCTGGTTGTTGGCTACGTGATGCAACCCTCCATTTTGGGCTTGGTATTGAAATGCAAAGGTAATCCATTACATGAGTAGAGTTATTTCTTCAACAACAACAACAATTAAGCCTTTTCTCATACTAGACGGGGTCAACTACATGCATTTTTTCTTTCTACAAAGCCTTATCATGTGCATCTTAGCAGTTAACTCACAATAAGCGAGATCATTCTTTATTGTTTCTTTCAAACACTTTTGTGGTCGTCCTCTACTTCTTTTAATACTTCCAAAATTTAGTTTTTCATACCTTCTTATAGGTTCTTCTATTGATCTTTTTTCTATATGTCCAAACCATCTTAAACGATATTCTCTCATTTTAGCCTTTATTGGTGTCACTCCTAATTTGTTTCTAATAACGTCATTATGTATACGGTCTTTTCCTTTATGACCACTCATTTATCTCAACATCTTCATTTCTGTCATAGACATCTTTTGTACATGTTGATGATTAACTAACCAAGCATTAACTCTATGCGTAACATCTCCATCAATTCTTCCATCATTCTAAAAAATTGACCCGGTATTTAAAACTTTCCTTTTGGGGGATGTAATGTGTGTCAATTTTAATTTCTATGTACTCTCAAGTAAACAAATGATCAAACTTACATTCCATATATTTTGTCTTTATTCTACTAAGTCGAAGGCCTTTGCTTTCTAATGTTTATCTCCATAGTTCCAATTTTCTATTAACTTTTTCCTTAGACTCCTCCACTAACACAATGTAATGTGTAAATAACATCCACCAAAGTACTTCATCTTGAATATGTTTTGTTAACTCATCAATCACCATTATAAATATGGACTTAAAGTTGATCCTTCATGTAACCCAATATTAACTTCAAAGAAGTATGTCATTCCTTCATGAGTCCTCACCAATGATATCCATATCGTGCCCGTATCGTGTGATACGGTGCGTATCGCCCGTCTGAGACCCTTATAAAGGGTCCCCGGCCGCACGAAACTCGTGTTTTCTCGCGGGTTTCCTCTCTCCTCTTGGGTTTTTAAAGCTCCCTAAAAGCCGGTTTTCGCTTCTTTAGTGTTCGAAGCTTACAAATCGTGCCCTACGGTATCCGTGCAAGCCTCCAAACTCGGATTTAGGTATATTTTTAATGGTTTTTCTATTTTTTTTCCTTTATATTTGTTGTTTTTTGTGTTATTTCGTTTTTTTTTAATGACAAAATATGAAGTTATTAAGTGTGTGTATACGATTTTTATTGCATTCATGAAGTGAGAGACACTCGATTTGAGTGTTATTTGAAGATTAGGGGATTTACAAAGTGTTTTTATTTTTAGGTTTTTGCTTGAATTAAAGTACTCGATTGAGATGGCAGGAAGGGGTGGTAGAGACTCCCATTATCGGTCTGATGATCCGACATAACAGTGGGGTATACCAGTTGAGGGTTCTAAGTTAAAGATTATATGCTTATTTTGTGAAAAGGTGGCTAGTGGTGGAATTTCAAGGTTAAAACACCACCTAGCAAGAACCAAGAAAGAAGTTGCTCCATGCACAAGCAGAGTTATTAAATGGCAATGCTTGCAGATGATTGAGAGCATAGAGGAAAGGAGACAACAAAATGATGATTTCCAGATGTGTGAAGAAGCTGATAATACTCCTGCCACTGGAGTTGGATTCACTGATAATTTGCCTTCAGATGCTAGAACAGAGATTGGTAGTAGCAGTTCGCGAGCACCTAGCAGGGGAAAGAGGGTTGCAGCTGAAGACTTTAGAGGTGGCAGAAGAGGAAGTTCAAGAAGGAGTAGAGGAAGAACTTCTTCTACCATACATTCGTTCTTTCCTCCTTCCACTACACCTGATGCTCAACTTGGAATTCGTGCTGCTAACATTGATCCAGGATACAGTGGAGGTGGCAGACTTTGCAGTGGGAAGATGGTTTTATGATGCATGCATTCCATTTAATGCATGCAAACAGTTTTCATTTTCAAGCAATGGCAGATGCAATTGCTAACATTGATCCAGGATACAGGATGCCCTCTTATTAGAAGTTGAGAGGGAAGATATTAGACCAGACCGTCATTGAAGTGCAACAATATTGTTCGACTTTGAGACAGTCGTGGAAGGAAACGTGATGCACTATCATGGCAGATGGATTAACCGATAGGCGAGGAAGGACATTGCTAAACTTTCTTGTATATTGTCCTAAAGGACTTATATTTTTTAGATCTCTAGATATGTCAGAGGAGAGACATACTGCAGAGATCCTACGACAGTAATTTGATAAGGTTATACAAGAGGTTGGGCTAGAAAATGTAGTACAATTGATTACAGATAATGCAGCTAACTACAAAGCAGTTGAAAAGGAGTTAGCTGATATTTATGGGACTTTCTACTGGACACCATGTGCAGCCCATTGTTTAGATCTCATCCTCGAGGACATTAGTGAGATAGATGAAATAAAGGCAGCAACTGAGTGTTGCCAAGATATTACAAAATTCATTTATAACCATGCATTTGTTTTGTGTATGATGAGGAGATACACAGAAGGTGCAGACTTCTTCGCACAGCTGCAACTCGATTCGCAACAAACTTCTTATCTGTATAGAGTATTGTGAGACAGAAGCAAGCTTTAAAGAGAATGTTCTCCTCAGATGAGTGATAACAATTTGCAAAGTTGCCTCAAAACAGAAGGAATAAAAAGTTGAATGAGATTGCAGAAACAGTTTTTAGAAGTTCATTTTGGAATGCATGTGTTAGATTATTAAAAATTACCTGTCCTTTAGTGAAAGTTTTGAGATTGGCTGACAGCGAGGAGAAACCATCTATGAGCTACCTTTATGAAACCATGGACAGGGCAAAAGAAGCGATCAGAAATAACTTTAATGAAAAAAAGAGAGATTATGTGCCCGTGTGGAAAATAATTGATAGTAGATGGAATAAACAATTGCATCAACCTATTCATGCAGCAGCCTACTATCTAAACCCATCATTAAGGTACTCAGCAACCTTCAAAAGGGACGGTGTGGTTAATCAAGGAATCATTGAATGTATCAATAGATTAGTCCCTGATGAGAATATAGCAGGTGCGATACATCGAGAGATGGAGATATATGATAATGCTCTTCACTTGATGGGTGTGCCTGTTGCAATTTGCAACCGCACTACGATGCATTCATGTAAATTGTTTATTTTCATATTTAAGTTTCATCTTACATTATTGTGGATTATGTCTATAATGTTTATCTTTTTCTACAGATGTTTGGTGAAACAGGTTTGGAACTGATTGTCCAAACCTTAAAGATTTTGCAGTGAGTCTTAAGCCAAGCCTGTAGTGCAACAGGTTGTGAAAGAAATTGGAGTGTTTTTTAACACATCCATACAAAGAAGTGCAACAGGTTGGAACACAAAAGACTAAATGATTTAATTTATATTCGTTGTAACATGCACCTTCGTGAAAGGTAATGTTGTATTACTTTCAAATTTTTAATTCAATATTTTTTAACTTCAGTCTTCAATTGTTAATATTATTTACTAATTGTTTATCTTTGTTTGTCGTAAGCAATTAAAAAAAGTAAATAGAAAAGAAAGTCAGTTCGATCCAATAAGTTTTGTTTATCTTTGTTTGTCGTAAGCAATTAAAAAATATAAATAGAGAAGAAAGTAAGTTCAATCCAATAAGTTTGGATAATTTTGATATATTAGAAGATTGGGTTATGGAAGACACTGAAGAAAATGCCCTCCTAACTGAAGAAGACGTTGCTTGGATTAATTTGGAAGGAGCGCAACAACAACATCAAGGAGATAAAGAATTTGATTTCCAAGAAGAAGGTGTCGCTGATGATGATGAGGAGGATCTGCAACAAGGAGAAGATGAAAATTATTTAGTTGATGATCCTGATTACAATTTGTAAAATGTAACTGTGTCTGTAATCTGTATTTCATTTTTTGGATTCAAAATATGTAAATTTGGATGCAATTGTTCAATGTTGAATGCTCAATCTGTACTAAACTTACAGTATATGAATTTAAAGCAATTACCAGATTTTTCCTGAATTTTTCTTGAATTTTTTCGATTTTTTTTATTTTTACTAATTTTTATTGATTTTTAATTAATTTTTACATTATTTTAATATTAAAGTACGATACGATATGCCCGTATCATGGAGCCCAGCGATACACGATACGATACGCGTCAGACAACACTGGTCCTCACACATATTTTTACACCATCGTTCACGTCTCTTATAAGGTTAATGTATGTCAATGAGATACCTCTTTTTTCGAAGGTTCTCAAAGAACCTTCCTCGGTACCCTATCATAAACTTTTTCTAGATCAATAAATATCATGGGAAGGTCTTTCTTCTTTGTTCAAAAATGTTCCACAAGACGTATCAAAAGGTAAATCGCTTTAATAGTAGATATGCCTATCATGAATCCAAATTGATTCTCTGTTATACTTTATACTTGTCCTAACCTACATTTGATAATTCTTTCCCAAAATTTCTTAGTATGGCTCATTAACTTGATACCTCGATAATTCGCACATTTCTAAATGTCTCCCTTGTTCTTATATATGGGTATAAGTGTACTCGTTCTCCATTCCTCGAGTATTTTTGGTTTTTTCATATTTCATTAAATAGTCTTATCAGCCAAGTGATTCCTATTTCTCCTAGTATTTTCCAAATTTTTATAATAATATTGTCTGGTCCTACCGATTTACCACCCTTCATATGTTTAAGAGCCTCTTTGACTTCATTCTTTTAAATGTGTCGGTAGAAATTATGGTTTATATATTTTTCTGATTTGGCTAATTCTCCTAAGCTAATACTAACATCTTTATTTTCATTAAAAAGCTTATATAATAGTTTTTTCATCTATTTCTTATATCATCATTGCCACTAGAATTTTTTCATCCTCGTCTTTGATGCATCTAATATAATTAAGATCTTTAGTTTTCTTATCTCTAGCCCTAACTATCCTAAAAATATCTCTTTCACCCACTTTTGAGTTGAGTTTTTTATATAAATTCTCCTAAATTTAAGCTTTTGCTTCACTCACGGCCTTTTTCGCTTCCTTCTTTCCTTTTTTATAAGCCTCTAAAGTTTCACACGTTTTCTTAGTATAATGTAATTTGTAACATGCCTTCTTTACCTTGATTTTATTTTGCACTACTTAACTCTACCACCAAGCTTCTTTTTGTACTCGTATACCTCCCTTAGATACACCTAACACATCTTTCGTCACTTTCCTAATATATATAGCCATATTGTTCCACATATCACAAGGTATACCAACATAATTCCAAACATCTCCTTGAAAGACTTTTTGCTTAAATATATCTTCTTTCTCGCTTTTAAGGTTCCACCATTTAGTTTGAATAGCACGATGCACTCTTTTCTTCTTTGTCCATTTGTTTATTTATAAATCCATAACTAAAAGTCAATGTCGGGTAGTTAAGCTTTCTCCTGAAATTTCCTTGCAATCTTTATAACACGCTCTATCTTTTTTTCTACAAATAAAGTAATCAATTTATATTTGTGATAAGCCACTCTTATAAGTAATTAAATGTTCATCTCGTTTTTGAAGATTGTATTGACTATAAAGAGATCAAATGCCATAGCAAAATTTAAAATCTCCCTACCTTCCACATTTATATCCCCAAAACCAAAGTTTCATGAATACCTTGATATCATAATGCCTCTTCACCCACATGTCCATTTAAGTCTTCTCCTAAACAAATCATCTCCCTTTGTGGAATACTTTAAATCACCTTATCTAACTCTTCCCAAAAAACCATATTTATACTATCTTCTAGTCCTACTTGGAGTACGTAAGCACAAACTATATTCAAAACCTCTACTCCTAACACTAATTTCAATGTCATGATTCGGTCACCATATCGTTGTATGTCTACTACACTATCTTTTAAATCTTTATTTATGATAATACCAACTCCGTTTCGAGTCTTTTCGTTACCTGAGTACCATAATTTAAAACTTGTATCCTCTATCTCCTTTGCTTTTTCTCCAACCCACTTTGTCTCTTGTAAACATAGGATATGAATCTTTCTCCGAATCATAGTATCTACCACCTCCATTAGCTTACCGGATAATGTTCCGATATTCCAAGAATCAATACGAATCTTATTATCTAGGATTAGTTTCCTTACCCCCTGCATTCATCCATATTGAAAATGCAGAAACCCTCTCTGTAAATTATTCACTACATTCGGGCGAAAATGTAACGTGACTAACTTCTTTACCCACGCCCGTTCATGATGTGGAAACCCTCCCTGCAATTGATTCACTACATCTGGGCGAAAATGTAGTGGCCCTTTCTTACTTATCATTGCATTCGGGCTCTACAACACGTCGCTAAGCGGGAACGCCCCAAAGCAATGCTCATAATTTGTGTAATCCATGGTATAAAAATCCGACAAAGTTTTACGTTGACTGTCGAAAGCCTAACACAATCCTCCTCCTTTATCCGAGCTTGGGACCGGCAATGCAAGGGTGATCCCTTACATGAGCGGAGTTAGTAGAGTTATTTCTTAAATAATGAAAATCTATTTATATGATAGAGCATTTCTAGGTAACCATCGATTTATATAGTGGTCATCAGGTTTATGTTAAAATATGTTGTTTTCTAAAATTTATCACAAAATACAAACCTTGATGTAAAGGAATCATGACTCCAATTCCCTAAAAGTATCGTTTCATTTTTGGGCCAAAAAGCAGGGTACTCGCACAAATTACCAAAACCTCAATGTACTTATAACAAGTTTCATAAATTACCTAAACCTACTTATGAGAAGTTTTCCCAAATTTTTATATGTTGATGCTGGTGCTAGTTTTTTTCTCTTTTTTTTTACAGTAGGTGTTAGTTGTTTCGTCTATAAGCGCTCGTCTTTAATGACAGTGGTTGAACTAAGAGAGGACGCAGGCCACCAACTCAAGTCACCCAGAGTGCCAGCACTGAGATAGCTACCATTATCTGTAGTTCCATCTTGAGGATAGATTTGAAGAACTTTGCACAAGAAAGATGAATAGCACCTGACTTAAGGCTTGAGAAATATCAACTGCTAAGAGAATTGTATAAATTGGCTATCTATTAAAAACCGTGCCTAACATAAGCACCAACTTGTACAATGCATCTTTATCATGTTAACCTTTACAGCATATCTTACCAAAAATGAAAGAATTTGCGCACCAAGAAAAGCAGACAATGTGTATGCAATCACATCAGGAAGCTAAACCAAAAATCAAACAAGAGTTACAGAAGTATACTAGGAGTTCCATCGCAAGACATCCCCCAGCTTCAACTCAGCAGTCTTAATAGTCGGAACTGAAGGCCAGCCTAAATGTTCTTTGAGGATTGATCATCAAATGCAAGGATCTCATCAAGAGCACTCGGCCAATAAAATGAGGAGGAAGCTTTTGTAATAACAGAAGTCTTACTTTTTAAAACAACGTGCAACAAATTCCACAGTCCACAACCTAAACCTGCATTGCGGAAGAGCATGATTCTGTAAGATGCTGAGAATGAACCTCAACGTGATTATGTTGACCCCATAGAACAATAACATAAGCCAGAAAGAGTTAATATGCTCATACCTTTCGAGCACACCAACAAATTTATTTGTATCATGTACACTTCAATTGTAGGTCAACAGGGAAGAAATAAGAAAAGAAGACTCCATTTAAGAGGTTTATTGAGCAAGTCAAGTGGAGAGAATGGAAATATCTGTAGTCACATGAGAATCGTGAGGAGATGAAGACAACCAGCAAAGGAGATGAGAAACAAAAAAGAAAAGGCCTTACACTGTTCGACTATAGTTCTTGAGAATGCATCCTCCGGAGTAAGACACCACAGAATGCGCCATCTTCTAGTCACTGAGGTCCACACATCGACAACGAATTCATCTATAGTAAGAAGTCTTATTTGGGGGGAGCATATCACGCTTTCCTTTCTATGCAACTGTGGAAGAGAGGAGTCTGCACCAGTAAGCATTTACTCTTCAAAATTCTTACCTTGCCTACTTCACGGAGATTTTGAACGTCAGTTTCAGTCTTCACCATAGCAGTTATGTGGCTGCTTTTCTTTCTGAAATTCATTCAGAACACATACAGAGTCATATACCTATTGAAACCCATTCAAGAAGCTAAAAAATTCTCAATGAGCACACAGAATATGGAAAGCATAATCCAGTACACCTGTTTTCTACAGCAAACCAAAAACCCTTCGTGCCAACCTTGCTAAAGGCTCTCTCTTTCCTGCCTCACAAACTGTTCCGGGTTCTAGGTTTTCTTTATCTCTCATTTCTTCTACCACTTGAAACACTTCCACGTTTCCAACCAAGAACATCCCATCACCTTCCTTGTCTGGGTTCCCATTGTTGTTTTCTACTTCCAGTATAACCTCATTGTTTTTCTCTTCTGGTTTGTTTTGGTTGCCTTCAATCAATGATTTAGATCCATCATCCTCTGAACTTCTATCCCTCATACATTCACCTGCTCTAGCCTGAGAGTAAATGTTAACTTTCCTATTTGGACGGCCATGCAACTTCTGAAGGGTTCTCCAAGTCACAGCATCAGGAGCCAAACCATTCCTACGCATCTCAGACACGATCCTATATGCTTCACGTTTTAAACCACGTTCACAAGCATGAGCAATAAGCACATTATAGCTGATAATTTTAGGTGAAACGCCTGCATCTACTAATTCATAAAGAAAGTTACAGGCATCATCCAACTTGCCTGCGTTGCACATTCCTCGCAAAACTGCAACATAAACAAAATCATCGTGAATTTTCGAAGGCCATACTTTTTCCTCCCAAAATTTCTTTGCTTCATCAAGCCTTCCACCTTTGCATAAACCATCAATTATAATGGTGAAAGTAGTAACATCAGCACAAACACCATTACTCAACATCTCAGTGAATAACTTCAATATGTCATCTGTTTTCTGACATCTGCACAAACCGTTAAAAACTGAATTGTAAGTTAGAACGCTTGGACTGCAGCCTTTCTCTGGCATCCTCCTTAAGAGTTCTACCGCTTCATCTGTTCGCCCTGAGTCAGAAAGTCCACGGATTATGGTTGTAAAACTGATAACGTCTGGAACGCAGAAACTACCCAACAACATATCATGTAAAACTTTCTGAGCTTCATCAACCTTTCCTGCTTTACATAAGCCATTCATCACCGTATTTAGAGTAACTACGTCAGGCTGGCATTGGTTTTCCAGCATCGAGACCATCACATTCAAGAGCTCGGTCGGTTCTTCTATCAGGCAGAGGGCGCTCAAGAAGATGTTGTATATGCGTGTCTTGTCTATTCCCTCCTTCTGCAGCATAAACTCCAGTACCTCCTTTGCTTTGGCGACATCAAACTCTTTTAAGAGTCCCTCAAGCAAAGCCTTGTATGTGGGCTCTGAGGGCATGTACCCAAGAGGAATACCTTCCTTGAACAACTGGAAAGCTCTCATACAACCCCCTTGCTTGCACAAACCATGAATTATAAAGTTGTAGGAGACCATGCTCGGGGACCGCCCTCTCTTCCTCATTATGTACACTACTCTTGAAGCCCCGTGATTCTGCCGAGCTCTACAAAGCGAATCAATCATCTGCGCATAAGCAAACTCCTCAGGCACACTCTTCCTCTGAGGCATCTCCTCTGCTATCTGGTAAACCTCATGAAAGAACCCCTCTTTGCACAACCCATCAATCAGATTGGCAAAGGCCGCCGAGTTCACCGAGGGATCACGTTCTTCGGTCATCCTAAGCCACATCATAGACATCAACTGCCTACCAGAATCTATCCTCCGCTCGCTGCGGTATAACCCACGAAGAAGCACACTGAAAGTCAAGGAATTGGGAACAACCTTTCTCTGAACCATTTCGTCGAACAAGCGGTGTGCATCTCTTATTCCTCCCGATTTGGCCAAACCCTGAATCAAACACGTGTACGTGACTGCATTAGGGATCTGACCTCTCTTATTCATGTCCTCGAAAAGGTCCATTGCTTCGCCAGTGCGGCGGTGCTTGCATAGAAGATCGATCAGTCGGTTGTAATTGGTGACGGAAGGGACAAAATTGGGTTTCGTGGAAATCAAAAACTTGAACACTGGGTAAGTGAGGGACGGATAATCTGCGTCCAGGAGGCGAGCGAGGAGAACGTTACAGGTGCGCTCGTCGGGGACGCAGTGGGAGTTGTTGAGGAAGAAGAGGAGACGGTGGTGTGCTTCAGCGAACCGCGAAGCATCACAGAGAGAATGAACGATGCTGCTGAGGTTGAGGGAATCGGGGCGGAAGCCGTCGAGATAGAGGCGAGCCATGAGAGATAGGGCCTCATCTACGCTGCCGGAGAGGCAGAGGCTGTGGATTTTCTGGCACCAATACGCTCTGTCCGTCATCATCTCATCTCCTTGTCCTTCCCCTTTACCTTTATCTGGGATTGAGAGGGAGAGATGCAGAAGAGGGTCGGAAGAAGGAGAAGAAGACAGACGGCGTCCAGGAATGAAGAAAAGGCGGCAGCAAAACCTCACTCCCGCCATTTCCCGGCCTGCGGCGTTCATGTTTTCGCGCGCGCCTCGAGGACGACGTCAGGGGACGCTGCTTTTCCGGAGATTGCGGGAGTGAGTTTTAAATTCAAATTTCTAACTCGTCATACCGATCGAACGATCTATCTTTCAATGGATACGAGTATAAATGACTGTGGGCATATAGCAATTTCTCATAAATAAATAAATGCCTATATATTTAAATATATATACAATATGTCATCTTCAATTGTTCATTTTGTTGTATTTAGTTTGTTAAATTATCTTTTAATGTGTATTGTTTTGGTAGGATGTCAAAAAAATAAATTGAAAGAATTCACTATGATATAGTAGATTCTAGATATATGATAAATGGTTAAAGTGTTTATTATGATATATATTTTGATTAGAGACAATGAAGGATATTGAGATGGGTGGATCAAATAATCTATTTGTTAACTGATTGATTGATAGTAGATATATGTAATAATACATTTATTGATTGTGAGAGTGATGAACTATATCATTCACTTATGTTTAGGATGACTTGATTAAATGGGTAAGAGAAGTTGGGAGAAAATATAAAACTGTTATCATCATTATTCATCTGAAAAATAAATATGTAAGAAGTAAGATATGGCTCCTGTGAAAGAAGCATTGAATATAAAAGAAACAAAAATGTTGATATTGAAAGTGGTCGATGATCAATACAAGGAAGGTAAAATATTTATTTTTACTTATAGCAGAGAGTGAAGTTGATGGTTTATAGAAGTTGAATGTGGTTAATGACATGCATAACTATCCTCTAGGTTTGTATTTGTATGTGCATGCATTTGCAAACATATTGAGTGATGTTGAGTATAGTATGACAAAGGAGTTGAGCAAAAGTCATTACAAGCTCAAGCATATTTACAATCATAAGATGAAAATTAAGAATGAGGAAATTGATGGTATATGTAAAACCTTGACTCACACATCAAACTATTTCAAAAGAATAGAACAACACTGAAAATAAAATTTAGAATATCTAAAGTTGTTCCTAATGCGTGTAGACTCGTATAGGTTTTTCTTGTAAAGAATCTTCTTATCTCACCCCACAAGAGTCAACTTTTTCACTAGCAATTTGGTTGGCTGGTTCAAGCTTAAAATTTCTACGCTTGAGAGAAAGGACTTTGGGAAAAAGATAAGCACAAGAGGGGAGATCGTATTGCTATTTGGATACGGGTAGCAGTGGGTTGAAGTTTACTAAGGATGGTTCAGCCAAGCTATCGTGTATTTATTTACTAAGGGGAGACGTAGGTCAGATGGCTCGGGTTCTTGTAAATGTAGGTGAAATCAGAGATTATGCTTATGTCCGGGACAGGTATTGGCGAGCAGGGTGAGAGGGAGTCATAAGGGTTCAAGATGTGGGACTCTGGCTAAAAGAGTAGGTATGCAAGCTGGGTAGCTAAAGTTGGTCGACCTTCTAAAGAGATGGACTGAATTGGTTTACACGGGATAAATCTTTGAGATGGGCTAATGAAGACTTAATCGGATAAAGTGGGTATTGATGGGGGGACAATGAGCAAAATGATCATATCTGAATCTATGAAATCGGATGCAGGTAAGAAGTTGTCATGCATATAAACTTGGACACATAATGCATGTATAACTAAGGTAAATGGCTAACATGATGAATAATTAAGACTTATGTAAGCTAAAGATGAAAGAACAAAACCTAGAAGAAAGCATTGGTGTATGCACATCTGCTAAGGGACTTGAGAACCTTTGTCGACCACCACCCTTGATTGAGCACACTCACAACCACATCTAAAAGAAATAAAGAAAATTGATAAAGAATGAGAGCTCTTGAACTTGAATTGTTGGGAATTTTGAGAGGTGCTTATAATGCAAGAGGAGACTCATTTTCATAAGAGAGATTTAGGGTTAATCAAGTCAGTAAGTTTATTTAGGAGCCCGTTTTGAAATAGTCCACCCCGTAATGATTCAGCTCAGACACCTTTCATTTTCATTTTCATTTTCAATATTGTAGTAAAGTCCAACAAAAAGGTGACAAATCCTTTCATATAAGGGTCAACCGTTATCTTTTCAAAATTTGTGGTCAGTTGTGTCTTCAGTAATCTCTTGAGAATCTGTAATTCCTAGTCATTAAGGGAGTCCGTATAGAAAGAAGGTCATGCCAGCTCCCTCTGCATGTTCTTGGCTTGGTCGGTCCCTATTTAATCTCCAAGCTGAACCAAGCCAGCACCCACATGGGCTATAGCCTGGATGTCCCCCACCTTGGCATAAACTAGAATTGGACATCTTCAAGCATGGACCACGAATTGGTCGACTTCCTTTCGACGTGAGCTGAGTTGACTTGGTTATGATCTACAGTGTCCTCTGATTTGACTTTACTGTTTAAATTAATTATCAAGCAGCATCCCAAATGTATATGAGTTAATGAATCATAAAACTTGGGCATGTGAGTCTCACGGTTTCAGGTGAAGGCCCTTTTAATTAAATTAAGGGTCAAATTATTTACTAGGTTTAGTTGTGTCGAGCTTGCCAGGTTTCCAGATGTAGTCGAATTATTTATTTACATAAATTACATAAATGTATGTAATATACAAATCATATTTATGTAAGTAAAATACATGCAAAGCTGGAACGACCTTTATGAATATGGATTCAACTGAAACTTCTATTTTCATGAGAAATCTGGCTAAAACTGTAGAATTTTAATTCTATATAGAATTCTAGAATTTTCCTTCCATAAGAAAAGACGATAAAAGGAAATATTTAAAACCAAAAAGATATTTTAATTGTCCAGCCAACTGGCTCTATATGTACATAAAAAACATCCATTTATGAGGTTTCATCAGATTTTCATTAATATAAAACCCTTTTCCAACTATAAACTTATATATATATCAGCAACATCCATCTGCCTCTCAACCAAATGTATAAGCATATATCCATACGTATATGTATGTAATCAATGCATGAACCAACCAAACCTCACATACATCCACCTACATGTTTATGTATGCAAATATATGTTACACCTAGAACTCAACTAAGTGATTTTATATGGGCTAGGGCTAATTGACTAGACTAATAAGAACCAGGTTCAACAAAATGGACATGATTAAACCTAAGATTTACCAAATATGCTTCAACAAGACTAGGTCTATAGATTCATATGGTTCTTGGTGATCACAATCTGATACTAATAATTGTGATTGGGATCATATTCTCAAAGATAGTATATTTCTTGTGAAAACATTATACTGCTAAGAACATTGAGAGATTTGTTGTTCGATTGATGAGGAATAATGAAATCGTATTTGGTGAGAGTTGGAGAAAGGTTGTTTAGTCAATAGATGAGAGCAGGCATTAATTATGTTGGAGGTCAAGTAAAAAAAAATCCTATCATGCCTTCTTATATTTAGGAATAGTAGTTTGACCCATATAAAAAAAGGAGTCTCAACAAGGATGGATAAGGTGATGCATTATAACACTCATACAATTAACATGAATATGACTTTGTTTGTTATTGCATATATATATATATATATATATATATATATATATATATATATTATTAATTTATTTTGAATTGTTAATGCTTATAGTGTGTTGGTCAACAAGAGTATCCATGCAAGGTTAAAGGGTTTCTTAGCAACTCTACTAGGCGGTTTGATACGATATGGACACAACTTCATTCATTAATCGAGTTGTACAATACAAAACTGAAGAAAATATTTGAGAAATTATGAACTATCAACATGCATGCATAAGATATGATAAAAAATATGGAAACAAGAGCCTCAAAGTATTCACTTAATTTAATTGTGAAGAAATGAATTATATTGAGATAGTCCAACATTATGTCAGTGTACACTGATACGATCACATGGGTTATCATGTACTCATGAGATCAACGCTCTTTTCAAAAGTAGTGACCCGATAAAACTTTCGGCAATTAATCTCTTTTGGAAGAAACTTGACATGGAGGTGGAAAGGCCCTAGATATCTGACTATGAGGATAAGAATAAGAGAAAGGTAACTAAGATGCATGAAGTTGTCCAATATATATTGGTTCATCATAATAAAAGAAGCATAACTAGTTAGTTAACTTATTGCATGAGCATTTAAATCCTCAATATACACAATTATGGAAGAGTCACCCCTTCACTATCCTAAAGATAGGTCATCTAACAAATCTACTAAGAGAGAGTCATGCAGAGTACAATGTTGCTCCAAAAACCTAGGGAGGGAGCGAGAAAGTTGAGTATCTCCAAAACATGGTCTTTTCTCTCCTAGTAGTTTTGATCCACTATTTAATGTTGCTCAGGACTATATTGCTCAAACGTCTTGAGTTTCTTCATGGTAGAAAGACTACAAAAAAACTAGAATTTGGGTAGGCCAACAAGACGTAGATACCCCGGTTTATGATCTTATATGTTGATAGATGGATGAATGTTCTTGGTGTCATCGAAGAGCTTTTAAGAGAGAGGGGGACAAGGTGGGCCTAGACACATAGATTACGTTTTAGGGAGGTTGCACATTATCGACATATGCACTGTATTTTTCACCAAAGAGGGAGGTATTGACATTGTTCTTCATCGTATTGCATATTGGAAGGATAGTCAGTGTCCTTTTGATTATTGGATGCTGATGTCAGACATGGACTGAATTATAACTATTATATGAAGTATTACATTAATACAATTCTCTGAGATTGGGTTGATAATATACCTTCTATTAGTGGCAGACGATAATCAGCCACCTGTGTGAAACATGTGGTATAAGTGATATGATGATTTTGTATGACATTTTTTGGTAGTAAGGACATTATTTGTTAAATAACTATCTATTAAAATGTTACATTGAGCTTTGTATGACTTGCTTTATATTGTATTTTCTTGTATATACATATAGTAGATGGATCCCCAATGTCGCCTATCTTCTCATCTTAGCAGTGATGCAGACATGAAGGTATTGCCAATTGAGATTTATTGTTCCCCAAGTGTACTGAAACCTACCTAGAATATAGAGGATTGGGTGATGATCATGTATATAATGTCGATGATGATTAGCTACTTATATAATATAGAAAGACTTGTTAATTAAGTAACAAAGTCTTTTTTTTAGTTGTAAAATTACTTTATTCATTAACCTCAAATAGGTGCAACATGGATGTGTCTTCTCCAATAAGGTATAGTAGCCACACAACATTTCTTCTAGTGAGAAGTTGTGACCATGCCATGTCTCTTCCCTGACATCCTAAGTTATACTTTTGCCTTGTATCGATATTTGTAGGTAAAAATTCATGACATAACACCACATGTATTTCCAAAAATAAGTGTAATAGTGAACCTCTACTAGGACAAGTGTTGGTGAGCATAAGGTTGTGCTCATCGGGCATGACTTCTCGTATGAGAGGTTTGCCATTCTTTTTGTCATCGGAAACTATATTTTATTTGTTCTTAATTTACACTGGTGAGTGTAAATTTGCACTTTCATGTAACACACACACACTCTATATATAGAGAGAGACATCTATTATATAAAAGTCGAATTAAATTTGTAATTTTACTACAAATATATGTACATCTACATACAATGAGAAAAGCCATAAACAAACACACATCTAATGTTCATCATCGGGTATATAGTCAAGCATCACTTTATATACTCTTTCTCAATAACCATCAGGGGAGGTCTCACATTATGTCTTAGTGATAATGGATGTGGGTATTGTCTCATTGTATGGATCACAAGTCTAATCATATGTAGGATAACCACAACTTACTAGAACAACAAACATGACATAAATGTTTAAGCTTCAATAACCTATAAACTATGAAATGAAAGAAAAATAAAAAGAGACTATTTTACCTGATCAAGCATACTTTATGTTGAAGGGTGACTACTCGAGCAGCATAAAGGTACTCATACCAATATACATAATCTCTAAGCACAAACTAAAGCATTCTAACAACATACCAACCATGTACGAATCATTGCACTTGTGCGAGTATGATGCTTGGATGCCTAAGTGTTGTGGTTGAAGGCAATGTGAGTTGTGTGACTGCCAAAGAATATCTCATGAATAGAGTATCACCCTATTGGCATGTGGCTTTATAGGCCTATGTGATTATGGGTGCCTCATTGTTTCAACCGAGATATGTTGACAATGACTAAATTAATGAGCAACTCAGTTGTTTATATATAACTCAACAATATCCAAACATTGAATACATCTATGAAACTAGGACAAATGATAGGTTTTGTCTATGTAGTTTCTCCAATAATAAGGTTGTCAGGTGATTTATACAAAAGGACATATGATAATACATTATTGTAACAAAATTTATTGTTTCAAGTAAGTTACAACTAAATATACAATATTGATGATCATATACCTAATTAACCTCTATTGCATCTAGTTGCCCGTGATACGCAACAAGATGACTAGTAGGATGATCTTTATGAATGACACTTCTCATCCACCTAACCAAAAAGGTTGCTTCTTAACCTATCCCAATTGTTGCCTCACTCTAAAGGTCAAAAAGTACTCATAAATCTACACCCACAAGGTGTATAAACTTGTTATTTCTATATTAAACCAAACAAATGAGCAATTATTACCTAAAGTAGGGTAATGTGGTCATTGAGTTGGTGTGCTTCTATATGAAAAGCTTTTCTCAACCACCTGTATAAATAATCCAATATTGTTGCACCCCAAGCATACTCATCAACTCATCATACATTGTTGGCCAACAAGTGCGCAAATGGCATTGGTACCCTATTCCTTGACTTATCTTGGTACACGATGCATCTGATATAGTACAACAAAAATAACACCTTATAGTTAGGCGTAATCCCCTCCTTTAAGCATGTACCAAGAGCATCTTCAACTTTAGACCTTTGTACTTCATTTTTAACTTTATTTCATTATAGTCCATGTCCAAGAGTTCTGTCACAATATCTCTTATCCATTGCCTCTATTGCCCATGTGAAAGCTACAAGGTGACTGCCTATCAAAAAGTTGAGAATCTCGTGGACATTGTGGAGAGTGATAATCATCTCAATGCATGACATATGGAAGTTTAGTATTGGGTTGTCGGTTTATGAAAGTTGTTAGCAACAGTTGGACACCATCTAAAATAGCAAACCTCCTTACTCAAGTAACCCTGATTGCCACACAATATCTTTTTAATTGCTTGACACTAGTGCATTTGCACTAGGAAAAGGCCACTCAACTACAAAATTATATTGTATGTAAGAATCTTTTGTTCTTATACATATAAAGTCATACCACATAAAGATTTAGAATTGCCTATTCTTGCCCGATCATATGTGAGTAACTACGGGATAGAAAGAGAGAGATAACATCATCTACCTCTAAAGGGTTATTGGTACCATCACCATGATGATACTCCGAAGGACCAACTTTCTCATGATAGCTTAAAGAAGCGACCACATAATCCATCTCAATGTTGGGTTGGATCCTAGGATGATATACCTGTGATCATTCCACCTTCCACCTGCTCCTCCTGGTGCCTCCATGATCTTCATAAAACAAGTAAAAAAGCGAGGGTGTATAGTAATACCCCTCACTTAGTAGGTTGGTAAATTGTAATTGAGCTAATTTGGCTCTTCTCTTGCTCCTTTATGTTCTCTTCAAGTTGTTAAATCATTTGAGTTGAGCATGAATATGTCTTGTTCAACTTATAAAGCTTCATTCAGTTGCATCTTTTAAAAATTTACTACATCAATAATCTTTTTAGCACTCAAAGTGACAACTAACTTGATAGAGGACGCATGCACGTTGTGAGTTCTCTAGCAAAATTCTACTCGGTCGCCTCCATATGATACATTGCCACCTCTTTGAGCCATTCCTATTACAAAATTTAAAAGAAATGTTTCATATATATATATATATTATGTGAGTATGCAATATAACATAACAAATATCTATGTGCATTTGAAATAAGAGATGTGATTTAGGCATGTTATGTTAAGTAGAAGAACACGATACATACACCATGCAGAGCATAGGGACGTACATGCATGGGCTCATTCAAGTAACACATCTTCGATGTGCCATTGAAAACAAAACAAGCACATCCTTCGTGCATTGCTTCTAAATAGAGATCGTGATCCTATAGTGTTCCCTCCCTTGAGGAGTCACAGTGTTGATGTGTCTTCTTCCTTACCCACACGACTTCACAATTGTCAAAAGTAGAATAATAAAAAGCCATAAGAAGAATAGGAGGAGGAAGAGAGAGGAAAAGAAAACAAAAGAATTTCGAAGATCACCAAACTCAATTCCACTCAAATCAACTATTGATGATCAACGACGAATGTGAGCACAATCCTTCTATATAGATGCAGTCAAAGGGGGAGATAGAGAACCATAAACGTGACCTCATCCTTCGATGTAACCACAACCCTTTAGTGTGAGGAAAAAGAGGAAAGGAGAGAGGGAATTAGTGTAAGGGGGTCTCGAAGTGGAGAAAATGGGAGAGAGAGAATCATGTTGAGAGTGTAAGAGGAATTTTCAAAAAACAAGGGGTGTATGTTCAGTAAAAATGGGTATGAATAGTAACACCCCTTGATTAGTAGGTTGGTAAATTGTAACTGAGCTAGTTCAGCTCCTCTCTTGCTCTGTTCAAGTTGTTAAACCATTTGAGTTGAGCATGAATATGTTTTTTCAGCTCATGAAGCCTCATTAAGCTACATATTTTAAAATTTTACTATATCAATAATCTTTTTTGCACTCAAAGTGTCAGCTAACTTACTAGAGAACTCACGCAAGTTGTGAGTTCATACCTAGGGCGTGCATGTAGATGGAGGTTTTGGCAGATGTGAGTAGAGAAGCGAGACAAAGAGGAGAAGAGAGAAGACATAGGAAAAATAGTGAGGCCCGTGTAACTGATCACTGTGGACTTAGGGTCGTCCATGCCACATAGCCAATCTTTGGAGCCAATGACTAATCGTGGTAGGCATAACCCCAATAGCACAAACTAAACATCATAGTTTGCAAATATATATAATATTTACGTACATGAAGATCCAAGATACAGAGGTGGTGTAGCTGACATATACACAAGCTCCTAAGAACAAGTCACTCGAAACGTCATTGCTACCCATGCTTCGAGAGTACCCTACAAAATAGAAGAGCGCACAACCCACGCTCCTTAAGCAGACTCTCCACAACCAAGGTATACTAGAACATGCACATGCTTCGAGAGTACCCTACAAAATAGAAGAGCGCACAACCCACGCTCCTTAAGCAGACTCTCCACAACCAAGGTATACTAGAACATGCACACTTTAAATACGCCAATGTATACAAACTAACATCGCGTCAAAATATCCATACTATTTGAAAATATGTGATGCACAATCACACCAACATCAACAATAGAGATTGCTTCAATATCAAGACCCATACGACCCTTATCATACTACCAACTGCACTGTGGTTTTGTCGATTGCGCATAATAGCAAGGTGTGTAATTGATGTGTAGCCCATTTTATATCCAAATACATATCATCCTAATTCATCAATGCGTAGCCCATTTTATCAAAATGGTAGTTTGGGAATATTAGAGAGAAGGGATGTGTCGGACATGACACAATCAGTCAAACACGTTGCAACCCTAAATCTCCATCGATCACCTCCCTTTTCCAACGTAAATCCATTGCTTTTGGAGGCTTTTATGGCCAAGCAAGGACCTGGCCAGAGAAGAGACTCCCTGTGTTTGTCCTCTTGCCTCAAAGAATTGTTGCCGATGACCAACGGTTGGGGGAATTTTTAAGAGGAGGCGAAATACTCTCGTGGAAATCCACAAAAGACCACGAGATTCCTAACAATTTTTCGAGGCCAAGTGACCCAGGGACAACCAATGCGATCCGTCTCCCTTTTTTGAGTTATCCTTTTTGCTCTAGACACTAGTCGAGCTCCAACTTTTATAAGAAAACATAATGAAATCAAATAAAAAACATGTCATACTTAATTTGATGGAAAATCTGATGACTTGCATGGTTTGCGGACTTCCTTGGTTTGCTCTGATTGACAAGAGTCCTCATGGCTCAAGAGGGACTCTTAGCTGCTCCCTAGTGATGACACACACTACACTAGGTGGTGCAGTGGTCTTCGTCCAAGAGGCAATGACCACATCAGTACAGTTGAGCCTAGTCCACTTCGAGATTCAAACCTGGCTTTGAAGTATCCAATTATCAAAATGGTAGTTTGGGAATATTAGAGAGAAGGGATGTGTGGATATTTAAAAGAGGTGTGCATTGTAATAATACCCTAATTGTTTTAAGGTATTAAGTTCATTCTTTTTGTTATAATATGGAGGTTGAAGGAAAATGCATGGCCTGGGACATCGAACTCATGACCTTCAACTTTTGAGTCATGTTCCTAGTTAGGTGAGTTACCGCTTATTTTGCTATTCAATTCTTTGAACTTTCTTTTCACAACGATAGGTTGAAGCCTAGTGCGCATGCCCCATGATTTTGAGATAAAGGAACTTCTAAAAGAAAATCCATTATGCTTCTTTCCTGCTTCTACTAATGCAATAAATTCTGACTCCATAGTTGAGTGCGATATACAAGTTTGATTCTTGGATTTCCAAGAAAGTGCACCACCTCCCACAATGAACACCCAATATCTAGTGGATCCATTGATCAATCTTATGTTGTTAGTAAATCTACTCAATTTACTAACCATCCCCTGATACCTTATTGAGTTTTTTCTCCCTTGAGAATGAGGGTTATAATTCTCTAGCACACCCGCTTATCTTCTAATATTTATGTCTCATGTAATATGCTCTATTATTTATGTTGAATCATCAATTCAAACAACAACACATTTTTGGCATACCCGATGAGACAACATGCTTACTCGTAGGGTTACCCAATTTATCTAAACTTGATATGGTCAACTGTACTCGATGTCATCTTCCAATACCAATACTTAACATCATTCATCATTGTCTCCAAGTAAGAGCTCTTGGGTTCCTGGCCCAAACAATCCAGTGGGTCATCCATCATCCCAGCAAAGAGAGAACATGTCGGTTCTACCTCATGTTCAAATAAATGGAGATGTTATCCTTGAATGCCTTCGGCCATCAGTTAATGATTAGTTATAGAGGTAGTTTGGAAATCTCTAGATGACATTGTTCCATCATATAGTAGAAACTATGCTCATCTTGATCACCAATCAATTGGCTACTATTCAAGATGAGGAAGCCAAGCTACAAAAACAGCCACCCAAATAACATTCCAACGAGTGTTGATATTCAGTACTTATACAAAGAGCCAAAACTCTTAGAACCATCCATAGCTTGAGGACCTAATTTGTAAAACAGACAAATCAATATTGCTAGACGATCACCCAAGTTTTCAGTTCTAGTATCATCTTTTCAAATGTCAGCAACTACCCAGACTTATGTTACCTTGACATCACCTAATATGTGAGGGATTACCAAACATTAAGGGCACACATTTGGGATCACATCTATCAGTGCCTCTAGTTGCTCATAATTTCAAGATACTCGACAAGTTTAGGGCGAGGTTGGTTGCAAAGGATTTTTAGTAAAAAGAGTTGATGGATTATATAGATACTTATTATCTTATTGCAAATTTTGTATCCATAAAGATTATTTTGGCTATTTTCATATTTTATTATTTAGATTTACATCAATTAGAAGTAAAGACTACCTTTTTAAGTAGTGATTTAAATAAAATCATTTATATATAATAGCTAGAAGGATAAGAAGATAAAGTATATAAGCTGAAAAAACTTCTTATATGGCCTTAAACAATTATCTCGTTAATGATATTTGACTTTTTAAAATGTCATATTTGAACTTGTGTTTGTAGTTAATGAACTTGGTCATTGTGTATATGTTTGAAACAGTGACAACCACTTTATCATTCTATTATTATTATTGATTGAGAATGATAATAAAATGATTGTCAAAACCAAGTCATGGTTAAACTCTAAGTTTAAGATAAATGACATGAGAGAGACATCCTATATTATATGTATAAAGATTTTTCATGAAAGAGAATTTAAACTTTGGTGTTTAAGTAAAGAGAGAGATATCCGTTATATCAATAAGAAGTTTAGAATAGGTGATTGCAAACTTGCAAATACACTTGTTGCTAAGGAATCAAACTAAGTAAGGTCTAGTAAGAGACAAAATAAGCATAATGTTCCTTATACAAGAGCTTTAGACAACTTGATGTATATTATGTTGTGTACAAGACCTGATATCAACTTTGTTGTTGATCTTATGAGTAGATATTAAAGTAATCCTGGTTGGCAACTATTGAATTATTGTAAAATGGATTCTGAGATATCTAAAAGAAACTAAATATTTTAAGGTTATGCTTTGAAATAAATGAATTAAAAGTGATAAGATCATATGCTAACTTTGGTCGGAGCAAAGATGACAATAAGTCAATCTTCAATTAAATATTCTTGTTTAGAGGTATTGTTTTCTCTTGGAGTTGCAAGAAATAGAGTTGTATGACATTGCATATACAAAAAGTTGAGTATATCGCTTATAGTATGGCTGCAATAAGTGTTGTTTGGATAAACCGCTTCATATGTGATTTAAAGTTAGATATAGCCAATGAGCTGGTTGTCATTTTCTATAGCAATAATGCAGTAATTACTCTAATTAAGAATGAAACTGATAGGTCTAGAAACAAACATATAATAGTTAAATATCACTATTTTCATAATATGCTTAAAAGAAATGAAATATATGTACCTTATATGCTAACTAAAGACATGTTGACTGACCCTTTAACTAAATGTGTCTCTGAAGATTTATTTACAAAGCATGTTATAGACATGTTTGAGATATGCGTAGAATATGTAGTTGATATTAAGGAAAAGTGTCATGATATGTATAAGCTGTAATGTTTGTGTAACTGGAAAACAATACAACTTCGAAATCCACGAAATAGAAGGACATGAAATTCGGAAAGATAGGGTCCTCTTTTGGGATTTTATGGATGCAATTTCTTCACATTAAATAAAAATTGTTTTATCTTTTACATAACAATCGAAGGATAATCCAGAGCATTATCCCCCAATTGGAAATGGAAAGACGAATACCAAAGAAAAAGATAACCAAATATATATATATATATATATATATATATATATATATATATATATATATATATATATATATATATATATATATATATATATATATATATATATATATATATATATATATATATATATATATATATACAAAAAGTACCTTAAGAGATCAAAGTAAACAAAGAAACAAAAAGGATTGACTCAACTTTTTGATGCATGAAGCAATGGTAGACATTGTCAAATAAACCAGCCTAAGTTGGGTGCCTTATTACAAATACATCCACCATTCAATTAGTTGTCTAAACTCTGTCAATTGAACTATTTGATGTAGAGGTAGACGCTCTCTTTCTTTATATAAAACGAGTAGAAGATACATCATGCATTGGCGTTGCATGCAAGAGTCAGCAATGCGCTACACATCGAGTCGACCATTTTGGCATTCTTAGACCATTTTGACTCGATTGATCTGGCTTCTAACTTTGTGCCTCACGACTAGCCATTTTGGCAAGCCAAACTTGGTCAGTTTTGGTTATGTGAAATCGGGTAGCTTTCTCTACATAATTTCGGTTCCTGTTCTGGATTCAATTTTGGTTTGGTTTCACTATATTCGGGCAAAAATGTAGTGTTTCTTGCTTACTTATTACTGCATTCGGGCTCCAAAGTGCGTCACTAGGCAGGGACACCCCAAAGCAATGCTCATAATTTTTGTAATCCATGGTATAAAAATTAGATAAAGTTTTACGCTAGTTGTCGGAAGCCTAACACAACCCTCTTCCTTTATCCGGGCTTGGGACCGGCAATGCAAGGGTGATCCCTTACATGGGAGGAGTTATAATTTGTATAATCCATGATATAAAAATCCAATAAAGTTTTACGTTGGCTGTCGAAAGCCTAACACAATCCTTCTCCTTTATCCGGGCTTGGGACCGACAATGCAAGGGTGATCCCTTACATGAGTGGAGTTAGTAGAGTTATTTCTTAAATAATAAAAATCTATTTATATGATAGAGCATTTCTAAGTAATCGTCGATTTATACAATGGTCATTAGGTTTATGTTAAAATATGTTGTTTTCTAAAATTTTATCACAAAATACAAACCTTGATGTAAAGGAATCATGACTCCAATTCCCTAAAAGTATTGTTTCGTTTTTGGGCAAAATAGCAGGGTACTCGCACAAATTACCAAAACCTCAATATACTTATAACAAGTTTCATAAATTACCTAAACCTACTTATGAGAAGTTTTCCCAAATTTTTATATGTTAATGCAGGTGCTAGTTTTTCTCTTTTTTTTTACAGTAGGTGCTAGTTGTTTCATCTATAAGCGCTCATCTTTAATGACAATGGTTGAACTAAGAGAGGACGCAGGCCACCAACTCAAGTCACCCAGAGTGCCAGCACAGAGACAGCTACCATTATTTGTAGTTCCATCTTGAGGATAGATTTGAAGAACTTCTTTGCACAAGAAAGATGAATAGCACCTGACTTATGGCTTGAGAAATATCAACTGCTAAGAGAATTGTATAAATCAGCTATCTACCAAAAACCGTGCCTAACATAAGCACCAACTTGTATAATGCATCTTTATCATGTTAACCTTTACAGCATATCTTACCAAAAATGAAAGAATTTATAAACCAAGAAAAGCAGACAATGTGTATGCAATCACATCAGGAAGCTAAACCAAAAATCAAACAAGAGTGCTTGAAGTATACTAGGAGTTCCATCGCAAGACATCCCCCAGCTTCAACTCAGCAGTCTTAATAGTCGGAATTGAAGGCCAACCTAAATGTTCTGTGAGGATTGATCATAAAATGCAAGGAGCTATGGCATCAACGAGAGCACTCGTCCAATAAAATAAGGAGGAAGCTTCTATAATAACAAAAGTCTATTACTTTTTAAAATAACGTGCAACAAATTCCAAAAGATGTGAAGGTCTTTCTTTTTTGCTCTAAAATATTCCATAAGATGTCTCAAAAGGTGAATCGCTTAAATAGTAGATTTGTCTAGCATGAATCCAAATTGGTTCTCTGTTATACTTTATACTTGTTTTAACCTACATTCGATAATTCTTTCCCACAATTTTATAGTATGGCTCATTAACTTGATACCTCGATAATTCACACAATTCTCAATGTCTCCCTTGTTCTTATATATGGGTATATGTGTACTCGCTCTCCATTCCTCGGGCATCTTTTGGTTTCTCCATATTTCATTAAATAGTCTTGTGTGATAAAGTGATTTCTATTTCTCCTAGTATTTTCCAAACTTCTATAGGAATATTGTCTGGTCCTATCGATTTACCATCCTTCATATGTTTAAAAGCCTCTTTGACTTCATTCTTTTGAATACGTTGATAGAAATTGTGGTTTATATGCTTTTCTGATTTGGCTAACTCTCCTAAGCTAATACTAACATCTTTATTTTCATTAAAAAGCTTATAAAATAGTTTTTCCATCTATTTCTTATATCATCATTTGCCACTAGAATTTCTTCATCCTCATCTTTGATGAATATAACATAAGTAAGATCTTTAGTTTTCTTATCTCTAGCTCTAGCTATCCTAAAAATATCTCTTTCACCCTCTTTTGAGTTGAGTTTTTTAGATAAATCCTCTTAAATTTTAGCTTTTGCTTTACCGACGGCTTTTTTTGCTTCCTTCTTTCCTTTCTTATAAGTTTCTAAAGTTTCACTAGTTTTCTTAGTATAATGTAATTTGTAACATGCCTTCCTTGCCTTGATTTTATTTTGCACTACTTCACTCTACCACCAAGCTTCTTTTTGTACCGGTACACTTCCCTTAAATACACCTAACACATCTTTTGTCACTTTCCTAATATATAGCCATATTGTTCCACATATCACAAGGTGTATCAACATAATTTCAAACATCTCTTTGAAGGACTTTCTATTTAAATATAACTTTTTTCTCACTTTTGAGGTTCCACCATTTAGTCTAAATAGCTTGATGCACTCTTTTCTTCTTTGTTCATTTTTTTATTTGTAAATCTATAACTAAAAATCGATGTTGGGTGATTATGCTTTCTCCTTGAATTACCTTGCAATCTTTACAATACACTCTATCTTTTTTTCTATAAATAAAGTAATCAATTTGTATTTGTGATAAGCCACTCTTATAAGTAATTAAATATTCATCTTGTTTTTTGAAGATTGTATTGACTATAAAGAGATCAAATGCCATAGTAAAATTTAAAATCTCCCTATCTTCCTCATTTATATCCCCAAAACTAAAGTTTCCATGAATACCTTGATATCCTAATGTCTCTTTACCGACATGTCCATTTAAGTCTCCTCCTAAACAAATCATCTCCCTTTGTGGAATCCTTTGAATCACCTTATCTAGCTCTTGTGAAAGAATGGTCTTTATACTATCTTCTAGTCCTACTCAAAGTGCGTAAGCACAAACTATATTCAAGACCTCTGCTCCTAACACTAATTTCAATATCATGATTCGGTCACCATATCATTGTATATCTACTACACTATCCTTTAAATCTTTATTTATGATAATACCAACTCCGTTTTGAGCCTTTTTCTTACTGGAATACCATAATTTAAAACTTGTATCTTCTATCTCCTTTGCTTTTTCTCCAACCTACTTTGTCTCTTGTAAACATAAAATATAAATCTTTTTATGAATCATAGTATCCACCAGCTCTATTAGCTTAACGGATAATGTTTTAATATTTTAAGAACCAATACGAATCTTATTATCTAGAACTAACTTTCTTACCCCCGCATCCATCCATATTGAAAATGCGGAGACCATCTCTGTAAATTATTAACTACATTCGAATGACAATGTAACGGGACTAACTTCTTTACTCATAATTGTTCATGATGTGGGAACCCTCTTTGTAATTGATTCACTACATTCGGGAGAAAATGTAGTACTCCTTACTTATCACTGCATTTTGAGTTCTGCAGCATGTCGCTAGACGGGGATGCCCCAAAGCATTGCTTATAATTTGTGTAATCCATGGTATAAAAATCTGACAAAGTTTTACGTTGGGTGTCAGAAGCCTAACACAACCCTCCTCCTTTATCCGGGCTCGCGACTGGCAATGCAAGGGTGATCCCTTACATGTGAAGAATTGTATTGTATCGTATTGTAATTTTTTAATTAAAAAGTAGTATACAATTAAAAAATAAAAATAAGAAAAATCTAAATGATTATTATAAAGTTATGAACCAAAATAAGTAAGGGTAAGTTTGAAAATTATATCAAAACAATAGTACATGATTTCACTTATTTAAATTATTTAATAAGGTATAAAAAATGCACAACAATTTTCTTGGAAATTTAATAGGTAATAATTCATATCCTTGGAAATTTAATAGTTAATAAATGTGTGCTTAGAACTCTAACAGGTAATAATTTCCACTCTTTAAATTTTAATAATTAATAAATCTATGCTTGGGACTCTAATAGGTAATAACTATTGTCCTTGGAATTATAACACAGTTAATAAATTTACGCTTGGGCCTATAAGAGGTAATAACTATTACCCTTGGAATTCTAACACACCTAATAAATGCTTATGAACTCTACAAATATTAATTGTATACTTAGAAAGTCTCAATACTTAATTCAGATTTGTTCTTATTTGTAATTCTATGTTTGAGACTCACAACCATTGGAACTTGCTCATTCTTGGTATCTTGAATCATTATTTCCAAGTTAAAGTGGTAAGATTCGTGAAAAATAAGGTTCAACTCATGCATGAGGATCCGTATCGCACGATACATGTGATAGGGTTCGTATCATATGATACATGTTGTATCGCACGATATGGCCTAATACACCTGCATGATATGATACACCCTATATCGTATCACTCTGTATCATACGAAAGAAACTGATACGCACAACACTGATGGGTCTGTACCATATCTTTACCACTTATCCTGTGTTTTTGCTTTACAATACAAATTTGTACTCGAACATGTTATAGAAAATGTACAGGATTGATTGATGAATGCATATTTCTTATGAACAAACATTTTTGATGTTTATGTATATCTATTTCATTTCTTATTGTCTCCTTTACACATTTCTTTCTCATGTCTCACTCACTCCTGTACTGCTTCATAATCATGTCATACTTTGTGCTTCACTGTTTTCTAAGATTGCGAGTCCATGCTTCGGCTTCATGAATCACTTCTTGGTTCCATTTTGCATCCCGGTAACTATGGTCTGGACAAGTTCTCAATGGAATCCAGAAACCAAATTACTCACCATGAACAAAGTAAAAGGTTAACCTGTTTTCTTTTGTACCTGTTGGATCCATATCACCTTTTCCAAATAATTGTAATGCCAAGAGATGTACAAGATCTGGAGTTGGTCATGCTCAACCTTGACTTCTTAGGTACTATACAAGAACAACACATTAATGCACATGCGCCAAAGTAATCCCTTTGTATGGATTTACTAAGGTAGAAACTTACTCAAGGTAATCCCTTTTCACAAGTCTGTAGGAGGTAATCCCTTCGTACAGTGTGTAGGATTTTCTGAACTAGAAAGGTACATAAGTGGTAATGCCCAAGCCTCTAGGGCTCAGTGAAATGGTTATAGAAGTGGTAAATTCTTTTGTTCAAAATATAATGATTTATTTTGGTGGTAAAAAAGTTGTTAAAACTGAAATTTTTGGAACCCTGAGCATGCAGGTAGAAGCACTTTTCAGCTTTCCTAATTAACTTTAAGACATCAGACTTGTGCTTTAGTGTAATTGTTGTGAATCATGGGACCTTTATTCTCTTTTTGATGAATTTCATGCTTTGCTGATGACTGTTAAACGTGATTGCAGTGATGCTCCCCTTACAGATATACCAGCAGAAGCATCCGTTGAATCTTGTACTCCTTGGATTGTTTACTGTGTTTTTTAGCCTTTCAGTTGGTGTAGCCTGTGCTAGTATAGAAGGTATAGTTGTTTTTAAAAGTTTGTTCCTGTTAAGAATTCTTTCATAGAACTTTATGTATCTAATTTGCATCTGAATTATGAACATGGCTCTTTTGCAGGCAAGCTTGTATTGGAAGCATTGATTTTAACATCTGCTGTGGTTTCTTCCTTGACGGGCTATACTTTCTAGGCTGCAAGAAAGGGCAAGGACTTCAGTTACCTTGGTCCAATCTTGTTTTCTGGTCTTGTTCTGTTTCTTGTCACCGGTTTCATCCAGGTGAAGGATTTGATCACCCATTGCATCATATATTGACATTTTAGTATTTTATGTGACTTTTCTCACTTTATTTTGTTTACTGATGTTTGGTTGTATTTTCCTTTAGTATTTATAACTTACTGCAAATGTGGATCTTGTTTCTCAAGAAAATGGATCCATAATCCTGTTATTTTGTGTGTAGCTGGTGTTATCCTGTGGCTATCATAGTTTTCTAGATAGAAATTCTTTCTACTCCGATAAAGAGTTTGAATTTATGTCAATTTATTCTCGAAATGAGAAATTTGTAGTTCACATTTTAATCCCCTACACTGGATGTTAGGAGGTCGGCTTAGAATCTATGATTCAATGTCGCACTTTAAGAAATAATGTTCCTATCAGCATATGTCTTGATTTCATAAGGTTTGCATAAACCTCTTTGTACCTGATGCTAATTATTCTGCTTTACTTGTTCTCTCCGGGGGCTTCTTTTACTAGACTGAAGACCCCATTATTGATGTAATTTTCATGCTGTAGCTCACATAGAGAGGTTGCTCGATTTTGGTTGCAGTAAGATTAGATATGTTGACAAGTCAGATAAAAAAGGTTATCCATGGGCAGATGATTACCAAATCACCTTGTTAGAAATAATTTGGAGAATAAGTTGTATCCTTTTTCTGTTAAAACTGCATCAGCTCTGGAAATAGTCTATCCTTCCTCTTGTTCATTTAGCTACTAATGACATATTGATAATTCAATGAGGAGTGACTTCATCAACTTGCTGAAACCAATTCAGAAAATGAGTCATCTTTTTTAGTAAACAATTCATTACTCTCAAACGATCTATTTTCTTCTTATTGGGGCTAGTGTTTAAAGTTGCACTTTTGAATGTGCTGAGGTTATTTAAAATGATTTTGCTTTCTGGAGTTCAGTACTCATATGGCACAAGATCGAGATCAATGACAGCTAAGGATCCATGTAGCTGACTGCACTACTAAGAGGGAAAGAGCTTGGTTTTGTTTGACTTGAAGCTTTCTTGAATGTGGTGAGCTTATTGATAATTCAATGAGGAATAACTTAATCAATTCGCTTTAACCAATCGAGAAACCGAGTCATCTTTTTCAGAAACACTTCATTACTTTTAAACGATCTATTTACTTCTTGTTGGGGCTAGGGTTTAAAGTTGCACAATGGCTTGAAGCTTTTCTTTGAATGCGAGATTATTTAAAATGATTTTGCTTTTCTGGAGTTAAGTGCTCATATGGCACAAGATCGAGCTCAATCATAACTAAGAATCCATGTAGCTGACTGCACTACTAAGTGTGAAAAGGTTTGGTTTTGGTTGGCTTGGAACTTTCTTGAATGTGGTGAACTTATTGTAATTCAATGAGGAATGTCTTAATCAAGTCGCCTAAACCTATTGAGAAACTTAGTCATCTTTTTCAGAAAACACTTCATTACTTTTAAACAATCTATTTTCGTCTGTTGGCCTAGTGTTTAAAGTTTCACAATGGCTTGAAGCTTTTCTTTGATTGTTGTGAGGTTATTCAAAATGATTTTGTTTTCTAGTAAGTTGGGAAAAGCTTGGTTTTTTGTTTTGGTTGACGTGAAGCTTTCTCGGATGTGGTGAGCTTATTACACCCATGCAGTTGGCTTTCCTTATCTATACTAATCGATATATTACAGAATTATACTCCAGGACTGGGAAGATTATAGTTGAGTCCTGTATTGACCAATAGATGAGAAGTAAATAAACGTTATCTCCAGCAATATGACCACCCCCTTCTCTCTCTAACTTTCTCTCTTTTTCTGTGAAGCAGGTTTTCTTTTTCCTCTCGAGTAAGCTTTAGTTGCTCTCTATGGTGGCCTTGGTGCTCTGATATTTTATGTCTACATTGTCCATGATATTGACAACTTGATCAAGCGATTCAGTTATGATGAGCACATATGGGCATCTGTTGTTCTTTACCTACATATCCTCAATATGTTTATCTCCCTTCTACAGATTCTGAGAGGCTTGGACCGGTAAACCAAAAAATCCGGTGCCACTGAGGCATGGTTGGTTCTATTGACAGCATAGAACATTATCATATTATGTGTGTCAGTTTTCTATTCTGATTGTAACATATACTTTCTTATCCGACTTGAGATGAATCCTGTGATACTTTCGTGTCCCTTACCAAGCTAATCATCGAGTCCCTCCCTTTGCTTCACTAATTGCGGCCAGCTTTAGCTGAGGATGCAAAGTGGTTATTGATGGTTTCAATTGCTTCGTGATTTATTTGTGGTCTACTCCTTGCTGCAGCACCAAAAGACCCACAACTCCTTCACAAATCGGGGGTGGGGTGGGGTTGCAGAGCAGTGGTGGTAACGTAGTAGGTCATCAGGTTCAACACCGATAGTGATGAATGTTTGTATTGTAAAAGATTCTCTACCTATCTTTTAGTAAGACAAATATGACATGCTAAAGTAAATATTAACATGCTTGTTAATTACCCCAATGGAAAGTAACGATTACTAAAGTAGCATGAAGGTTGCGCTATACCATCTAGACTTTTCAAAATAGTCTATCAAGCAAACCCTGTCTCTTTCACCTATTTGGATGGAGATATGTTTTCAAATATGAATATTTGTTATTTTTAGTGTCAATTTTAATAATTTTTATGTTTTAGGTATTATTGTAATTACTCGTAGTACTAAAAACATTTTGATCATTTTGTGTTTAAGGGTTAAAGTTTTTGTATTAGGGTTAAGAGATTAATATTAAGAAAGAGAGAGAGGAGGGGGCTAACTTCTATTTGAGGACTTTTTCCTTTTTCAATCAAAATATTTTTTCTTTACTTGTTCTTCTCGTTTATGATATTCGATATTCCGGTGCGTTAGAAGAGGAAGGAGATGACTAAGAAGTGAAAACGATAAAAAGAGAGAGCTATGTAAGAGTAAAGCAACATAAGAGTTCACTCATATTCGGCAATGGCATTTAAGAGCCCATCTATTGCAATGATTACAGATATAAAACGCCAATCCCTCTGTTAAGTTCTTGCGTCTCTGAATCTTGACTAGCAAAACTCAGTTTTTTGTTGGGGGTCTAATTTGAGTTTTTGGTAAAGATTGGCAAATAAGGAAATGGACATAGTGAAGGGCTTGGATCTGCAGAGCTACGTGGGTCGCTGGTACGAAATCGCTTCGTTTCCTTCGAGATTTCAGCCAAAGAATGGAGTGAATACTAGAGCAACGTACACTCTGAATGAAATGGCACCGGTCATCTGTTGAACGAGACTTGGAGCAGCGACAAGAGAGGGTTTATAGAGGGGACTGCGTACAAAGCAGACTCCACTAGCGATGAGGCGAAACTGAAGGTGAGGTTTTATGTGCCTCCCTTTCTTCCGATCATTCCTGTGGTGGGTGATTATTGGGTGCTGTTTATCGATCAAGACTATCATTATGCTCTCATCGATCAGACATCTAGGGAGTATCTATGGATATTGTGTAGAAACAATCATCTTGATGAAACGATATACAATCAGCTGCTAGAGAATGCAGGAGAAGAGGATTCGATTGGCGTTCATGGCGCGTCATCTCCTCAACAAGGTGCACAGATCGGACGCCCTGAGGCGTTGCTGGGTCATCATCCAGCCATCCACCTATACCATCTCCGATCTTGCCCGCCACATCCACCGTTCATTTCACTTCGAGGATGTTAACCGAGACGCCCTCATGTTCTCGATGGATGGATTTGTTTTACTGTTTTTTTGAATCTGTTCGCATACTAAGAGATGGTGATATGATCAGGGTGAACAAGAAGGATGATCTGCCAATTGCTATAGAAAATCAAGATGAGGATGAAGTGATGAAATTACAAGAGATCTTCACCTGCGCTCAAGATAAAACTACATGTCATTTGTTTGATTGAATGTCTCAAAGAAGCATAACTTGTGAAGTGTAGAAATAATTTGATCCCTATAGCTTGTGAAGTGGAAAAGCTACGTGCTAAGGTTGTTAACATGGAGAAAGGATTAAAAAGAGTATTTGAAGGAGAAAAGATAACATTTAACAACAAAATTGAGTTAAGAAGGAAAAGATAGTGCTGAAAACTATTTCTCACCACTTATACTTCAAAAAATTCAGTTATAGAAGAGGAAAGATGAAGGTCTTGGTATAGAATGTGACTTTTTATCACTAAAAAGTATGAAAATTAAGACCTTGAGTTGTTAAAGTGGACAACGAAGAAGGTTGGAAAAGCGGTTGTAGTCACCATGTGAAAGAGCGTACACCAATTATTATGAGCATAAATGTGTATTATGCTATTAGAGTGGTAGAGAGATCACCCAACCAATACACTGACAATATCTACTATGTGAAGGGGTGCAGAAAAAACCGTTTGAAGTGTGTAGGGTGGAGATAATACCTTTTATCGTAAAAATCAGTTTCTCAAGAGAGAGAAAGGAATTTTTGAAGTGCTGTTGACTTTATTGAGAAGAAAGAATAAGAGGAGCGGCCGACGCCCATAGAAGGGTCTTGCATCCAAGTATGATCTTAATTGTTCAAGTTAATTTATAGAAGCCTTAGATAAATCATTGGTATAAGTGTGGTGAAAAAATAATCAGTTTTTTTGTAAGTTTAGAGTTCGAAATATCTCATTCTCAACATTGGGGGTGTTGAAGAATATGAATATCTACTGTTTTTAGTGTCGGTTTTAGTAATTGTTGATGTTTTAGGTATTATTGTAATTGCTCGTAATACTAAGGGTATTTTAATTATTTTATGTTTAACAACCCATTATATAAGGGTTGAACTTCTTTTATTAGGATTAAGAGACTAAGATTAAGAAAGAGAGAGAGGGGGGCTCTATTAGAGGGCCTCCCCCTCATTTGATCTTAACATTTTCTTTTCACTTGTTCTCGTTTGTGATATTTGATCTTTCGTTGCACTACCTAAGTTTTCAACAGGATATGTCAACATTCATGCGACTTAAATATTTAAGAAATCTAATATAATATCAAAAGCAACGGATACAAATAGAGTAATGATAACATCATTCTTATCTATTATTTTCTATGAGAAGAAACAATATCATGCAAAAGAAATAGGGGATTTGCAACAAAAGAAGTCCAAAAGCAAGTATCTTTTTTCTTCAATAAGAATCAGTTGATTAAAGGATTAAAGTGTATATTGTATTTGTCTCATGTTCATGCTTTTTGAAATCTTGAACTCCTGCATTGCAAAGCAATGACATGCTAAATTGCTTTGGTTAGTCACTAATTACAAATAGAAGAGCTTCAAAAAGAAAGCCACCTCTGTATAAAGACGTTTTGACTGCAAGTGCTCTTTTATACGAACTTACTAGAAAGTAGGGTATATCATCATAGATAGCAAAGTCAAAATATAGTTTTAGCATTGTCAAATGTTAAAATTTAGACAGACTTATGAAAGAGAAAATTGAAACACACTTTCAATTCTAGAGTATTCAGGACACAAGAGCATGGATCAGTAATAGGAATTGGTTTAGTAAAACTCTTGATCAAATAGGTCCTGATTTTTAATAACAAAAATACTTATTTACTAGTTAAATCAGGATTGTTAATGGCCATCTTAGTATTTAACTCCATAAAAGAAAGATCGTACTTCTCAAAAAAAATTCAAGAGCCTTCTGCTTTTTGTGAAGTGTTTATTATCTAATTTCACATGTCTCCTTAAAGAGGTTTTGTTGAATTGTCTAAGCTATATCTTATTTGTCTGGCTTTCACTATATCTTTTATGGGTGTTTTTCTCTAATACCCTCACGAGATGCCCACACATCTAACATTTTTCTCATCCGTTGCACATGCTCAGTGTAGCCAGTCTTATCACCAGTCCATGTTATTTACTGCATCTCTTTGTCATGTGCATGGCAACCTCTGAGCGTTCCTTCTTGAAACCTTTTGTGATTCTAAGACTAAGCTGTTGGTCATCAATAACATCTAATTGGACCTTGGATGCATATTTTTCGTAGCACCATATGGCATATGCGGACCATAAGAAAAAGAAGCAGAAAACGTCCTCATAATCAGTTTCATAACTTAATGTTGAGATCTCAGGAGACATGGGCTGACTCGACCTTGAAGATTTGTCAATGAGTTTCAGCATGCGTCACGATCGAGATATTCTCCAGGCGATAAAACACCACGTGATGCAGCGCTTTCCTTATTTAGGGAGCAAAGGAAATGTTACCGTATTGTGTTCCATCCGTATCATATCATTTTAAAATATATATATTTACGATCATGCCCATTGACGTTGTAGATTCATGTTCATCACTTGCTCTTAGGCGGTAAGAGGGTAATAACAAATTTTTGGGGTACTTTTCAAAACCTTTAAAATTAAATTATACTCATGATACCCGAAAGCGATGAGCATGATCTGTTTATATATATATATATATATATATATATATATAAGAGAGAGAGAGAGAGAGAGAGAGAGAGAGAAAAGAAGTAGTATATGCTAGCTAATTCAAACAAATCTCAATCATTTGACTTTGCAAGCACCTAAGACTTTTGCACTTAAGCACTTTTGCATTTTAATTTTCAAATTTTAATCATCCATCATCAAAGATGGATGATGGAGAGTTGTTTGAATTTGCTATCACCTAAGTATATGAGTTTATATCCATTAATATATATAAAGAGAGAAAGAGAATCTTAGTTGCATAATAGTGTTTGGTGCATCTTGCATAAACATTCCTACCGTTCAATCTTTATCAACGATGAAGATTCAAATAACTTTATATTTAATGTACCTCAAGTACATTAAATTTTGAAAAGTTAATGACCGCCCCCCCTCCATAAATTTTGAAAATTAAGAAGAATGTTTGAGATTTTTTTTAAAATAAAAAATCAACCTCAAAGTTTTTTAAAAAGAAAAGGTGGTTATACAAAAATACAACAATCACAACCATCCGCTCGTAAATATGATAGTGAGTTTGGATCAAATTTTCAGATTTGATCCGAACCAACCCATTACCCAATCGTGAGCCGTGAATCCCAACCCTAATTCTGCTCCCCCTCTCTCTCTCTACCCGCGCGGCCGACTCCCTCTCTCAACTGGTGGTGGTGATGGTGGTGACGCCATACCATACCGGCAGTGCTCTCTCTCTCTCACAACCGCCGGCAGCAACTGCACTGGTTGAGGCTCCTTCTTTCTGCCAGTGCTCTCTCTATAGAGCAACCGTCATCACCGCCAGTCTACGCAACGCCGGCTCATTCTCTTTCGGTGGGAAGTACTCAGCCTCTCTCTCTCTCTCTCTCTCTCTCTCTCTCTCTCTCTCTCTCTCTCTCTCAATCAACCACCGGTAAGGGCCATGGCAACTGAAAATTAATACAAGTTTCATGTGCATATTTTCTTGTGTTGACTACAAACATATTCTTGTACAAATAATACAGGAATACTAATTTTCAGTCAAGGCGCCCTATTCCTGTTCGTCCCTCCAAACCCGCCGCCAAATGGTTCAAAGAGCGGTACTATCACTCTTTCTGTTTGTCCTTTTGTTGATTGCATCACTCGTTGGCGAATTGATTCGTCGTTCCATTGGGTTACATATAGTTTCCGACTCTTCTTTTCAACAAAATGGTGTTCCAGTTAAATGTATTAGTTGTTTCGTTTTTTTTCTCCGGCTATGTATCGTTTAGAGTTGGAATTTCCTTTAATATATCTATCCCTTTCGAGTTCAAGCTTTTGCTTAATGATTTTTGGTTTTCGCAGTCCGTTGTTTAGGTCGTCATGTGCATGTGTCTCTTTGTTTCTCTTACTGCACGTACTCATGATTTCATCAATGATTGTGTGAACTGGTTCGATCTTTTGACGATAAGCTGATTGAAATAATAATAATAATAAGTGGTAAATTGGATTCTCGTTGTACCTTAATTTGTTCAATCTAGTTCAATTTTAAATGGGAGAGACAAATCAATATATGGTTTTGGTTACTAGAGTTGGGAAGATAACTCTCAGAGATATAATTTTGATAAATTGATTCTTATTTACTTAGTGGCTAGTTATTGTCGCTTGTGGCGCTTGCCTGGTCCTTTTTGTTTCCCTTCCCAAATGCAGAAGCTGGAGGAATATGGACGCCTTATCTTTAGGTTATAAATGATAAGAAACTTCCCAATGACACTAAATTGTCTGTAATTTCAGACAGCCCTCTTTGTTCTCTTGCCATCTAAGTATTTACCAGTTTTGAAGGATGACAACAAGAGACTTAATTTCCAATTACTTTGATAATTGATAGTCTTGTGTAAATGTTGCAATGTTAAGGGGTGGTATTATTGACTGTAAGAGTAAGCTTTTATAAGCTGGTTCATTCATTTATTTTACTAGTTTCTTTTGCATTTTGTACTGAAAATTGAAAATCAACTCAAAATTAGTTTCATGATTCCAAACAAATAAATCGAATGAAAATTAGTATTTTTGCCTTGACTGGAGCATATGTAACTGTAAGATTATGTGCATATTTTCTTGTGTAGTTGCATTCAGATTTAATCAGATAGCAAGTTTAGACACAATCCACTATATCAAGATTTCAAGAGCACACACACATATATCGATCTATCTATCTATATTAGAAGAGAGAAATCAATCTTAAAATAACATCTTAAAGGACGGGATGAAAAATTGGAGGGTTTCTATGTTGAGTAGGATTTTTATGCAATATAAACTCAAGTATGTAGTTTATGATCTCATAAGAAGCAATATTATGCATAGTTGATGAGAAATACAAACATTCTTATACTTTAGTCGGTAGACAATAATAGAGTTGCTTAGACTTTCTTGAGAACCACTTGAACCTCATTTAGTAATTTATGGGCAAGGTTGAGCACATAAGCAATTCAAGTTGGTGTTCAGCCTGTCTTATTTGTATTTGTTTGGTTTGATATAACGTATATATTCTTTTCATTTTCTTCAACTCATTTTGAATATTTTTTCTTCATATAGATATGGAAAAGCATTTTAAAAGAATCACGTGAAGATTCAATTATGAATATTTTTTCTTCATAATGGCATATAAGACAATTATGCAACAGTTTCAAAAGCTGCGGCCTTGGAGACAAATCTTTCACAATACTTGATTTTGATTGTGTAAGTTCTCTTAACTCTTAATATTGCTTTTTTAGTATTGATTTAGTTAGAAGAGTTAGTTATACACTTCTTTTTGTATTGCAAGCTTGTAATGGGTGTCATTTTGTCCTTCTTGAAGTGCTCCTTAAAAGGGTTATCTAAGATTCACAGATTTTGAAGTTGTGTTTGTTATGAATTTAACAGGTACATGCATTTGATAACTTCAATTACTTAAATATGTTATATTAGAGGTGTTTGACTTGTCAGATAACAAATGCTCATTGTTAATAGTTATTTGCTATCATTTTTGTATTTCATTGTTGTGGCATTTATAAAATCTTAGTGATTGTTTGTTAAATGTTTTGGTAGTTTGGTTATCAGCTATAGAATTATTGATAGTTATATTTATATTAAGATATTATTTTTTACTCTTAAGAGGTTGATTACATATAAAAATAACTATACTATAATGAATTCTTAGTAATTGGTAGCTTTTTTTACGTATATCATTTTCATGTGTAATGAAGTCATGCTGAACCTATATTTTTGCCCCCTCACTCTAAATTTTTTAGATCTGCCACTGTTCATGTCTTCTGCACAATAAGCGCTCTAGTGGTGCTGCCCCTGTTTTCTTATCTGAAAGGCAAAAGAATGTACATTCAAATGGATCTGGATTATCTACGTCCACCATTTAGGAAAGGATTGCGTTTGATCATTCTACATCTAGCTAGCCATGCAGATATTGCATGCGTCTGTGTGTTGTGTGTGCATCGTGTATGTGCATGTTTCATGGTATTGAAAGGTGTTCAGTAGATCATCAATCACAAAGTTGGATTTCGATCAAAAAGAAAACCTCGTTTTGCAATACAGTGAAGAAAAGAAGAATTAGGAATATAATCTACAAGAGACGCTGTAAATCAACCAATAAATATTGGTGTTCAATTTAATAAAGTGATTGTTCGTTCTAGTATTCAAGTGCTTGTTCGTGTTTAATCTACATGTTTAAGTGCAAAGTAAATCAACCAAAAAGAAAACCTCGTTTTGCAATATAATCTACATGTTCAATAAAGTTTAGTTAAATACAATTTAATTATAATACTATGACGTGTATTCAAGTGCTTGTTCGTTCTAGTATTTGATTCTAAACACCTCCATGCCAGTGGTTAGTCTTTATTGATGATGAATGTACCAGGGCAAAATGGGTCAACCAACATAGTTCTTGGCCTTGTTTGATGTAACTTGAACCCTACTTGAGCGTGGTCTATTGATTTATTCAAACCCACTAGGCGGGTCGAGCTGATCTCTTCAAATTGAACTTCCTATTGTTCAATCATATATATTTGTGTCGAATAAAGGAGTGCGTGGTATATGCTGTGGATGATATCGACAACCAATAATAGTTCACAATGTTAATTAAGAATCTTATAAACTAATGATGTTGGTGTAGGGGTTAAAGAATAATGTATGTACAGCATGTTTGTCCGCGCATGTCCTAAATGATAATAATGGCATTAGGAAAGAGTGGCTGATGAATTGATGAAAAAAAATGACAAAGGTGCGACGTATTGATGGTGTCAATTGAGATGGTGCAAATTCTTTATAACGTGTAGTTGGTGCTGCTGATGCTTGTGCAACTAGTGCTTTACCAACTCTCTCTCTCTCTCTCTCTCTCACACACACACACACACACACATGAGCATGCACTCACACTCAGGGGGACCTTCTTTAAGCTATCCTTTAGCTGTCAACCTGAAGCACTTGTATCTTTGCTATAAAGTATACCCGAACCACAATATTTGGTCCAGTGTCATTTTGGAAGAGATGCCGCAAATCAAACTCTGGTTCGCAAAGCTTCAACGTTTTATTTACATTGGGGGTTACTTGGGCACCTTCGACGATTCAAAATTTACAGTGCAGGTTCTTAGAGTCAGTAGAGTTTTGACGAATGGTAATCTTATGCTTTACATCTAGATTGTAGAATTTTCATGTCTGTCTTCGGCCCTCTTCTAGTAGTAGGAGAGAGAGAGAGAGAGAGAGAGAGAGAGAGATGATTTGTCTCTTCCCTAATTAGTCTTAAATACGTCGCAGTTTGTATGAGAAAAGAGGCTAACTGGATGTACAAAATGTTTTCCACCATTTTGAAATTCTTAATCTTTTAGCAACAGTTGCTAAATCAATATTTTATGCACACTAAAACATTAGAGGCGATGCTTTGATCGATAAAAAATAAAGAAAATATATAACTGCGTGTGTTAACTTTCGGTTCATGATATGCAAGTGATTGCTACATGATGAGCACTGAGTAAGAAAAGAAATCCGATGGAGGGCATCGAATCTACTTTGTTTCCGTCTGTCCAGTGGATGGATCGAGTCATGGTGGTCACTTGCATTTGTAGCCATCAATGATCCTGTCAGTAGCCACATCTAGACATGCCCGGCCCAGAACCTTGAAACTGTATCGGTTTTGGACCGGTTGTTGTTACGGTTCTGTAGCTTGTGGTTTTGCTCCGGTTTTGGGTCCAACTTATAGAATAATAAATGCAACAAAAATAAACAAAGTCGAATCTTAAAGTATGTCTCAGATCGAGCCGAGTGTTGGTTTGACTCATTCGATCGGTCAAGGTGATCGTTGAGCCCGGTTCAAAATACCCTGTTCGGTTACAAGTTGAGCTGCTGGGTCGGTGCTCAGATTCACTTTAATCATCTTTTCATGGTGACAGACAAATAGGATTTTGTGCTAGCTGAAAGTCCCCTTATTCCCTTTCATATGATGAAATGTGGCTGCAAGTTGAGGGTTTTTCCTTTTTCTCCTTTCCAGCAACTTCCAAGCACCAAAATGGCAGCTTGAAAAAAGGCGGTCCTTCTACTGATTAAGGAAAAGAACAACGAGGACAGAAAAAGGGCCCATTCGGTTCGGATGCCCCAACTTCATCTGAAGGTGTAGGCAATGGGTAATCTTATAGCATTGAAGGCTATTTTTGTGCATGCACATTAGCAACTTGGCTTGTGTCGTTCTTCTTCAACCTGCTGGAATCACTAGAAACCAATGCTTGATCTGGAAGGAATATTATTGAATGTTGGAGATGTGGATCCTGATTTGCTCTTCGTTCCATCTATACATTTTACGGGTTGAGTTTTCCAGTTAGCTCATTAGGGTTGTAGCAGTCTGTGTGCACTTCCTTCCCTAATCGGGGGTTTTTGTGGATAATACGTGATCCAGCTAATTTTGATTTGCTGGATATGATTGTAATTTTCTCGGTTTGTGAGGGAAGCCCTACACTACATAAGGTGGCTTCTTTCTTGTAATTGGTAATGACTGATCATAGTCGAAGATTTTGTTCCTTCAAACTGCTGCGTAAATCTTGTTTCTTGTGATTATGTAAGTGTTTCTATGATATAATCTTTGGTTTTATGCCGTGATTTTTAAGATTGAGAGATTGAAGGGGCCATCAAGTTAGTGTTGTTAAACTGTACCAAACGTCCTGCCTTTCATTGTTAATTGTCCACCCTGCAGTACTTAGGACCATTCTTTGGCTCTCAAAAGGCGTTCAAGCTGAAAGGGGGTGCATTACATTGTCAGTCTGCGTACATAATTATGTATGTATGTAGTACCTACTGGGTCAGCCTGTTAGGCCGAAAGGAAATGAAAGCAGAGAGATCTTTGGTTGAGGATGAGACACGATTGGCTGTAAAATTGTTCGTGGGGAGAATGTGAGACATAAGTTTTCTGGTGATCAGTTACATACCTTTAAAAAGTCAGCCGCAGTAGAGGTAGCTTCTTTAGTTTAAGGAGGCTTGTAAGAAACGTTTGGTGAAGTCCCTTAGTGACAGTCATTTCTAAACGATCTCAATATTTTAATTTGAAACTCAAAATACAGATTTTGAACAATTTCATCTTGAATCTTTTCAAACTGCTAAATCGAAAATTCATTGGTGGAACGCTTGCTCATTGTATCCTTCAAACCAATAATTGAAGTCAAACCATGAGCAAAGAAGAAGAAGCAGAGAGGGAGAGAGAAATCGTATGTAGAGGCTCATGTCATTTAGCACGAGGGGGCCTCCACCTGAGCAGCTAGCCTCTCTATGCAGCAAGGGTTCGGAATCCATATTCATACGGCGGGATGTGTTTATTTACTTATCTTTCGAGTTCCATATGGATTAAACATTATATAGAAAAGAAAAACTCATTTATATATATATTCTGAAAAAAAAACAAGATCATGGAGGGACAAGTGCATGCTATTGGACAGCTCGCATTTCAAAAACAATTGTGTCGTTTTTACTTTCATACTCTAATTAATTATTGACACAAGTGAGTGATCATTGTTAACTTAAAAATTTGTCACTGATTAGCAGCATAGTTGTATCTGTTGAAGGACTGTATACGAAAGCGACCCACTGGGCTGTAACTAATATGAAAGTTGTAGGAGAATACATTAACTAATTAACATTGATTAAATAAATGTAATTATTAATTGAGCACAAATGGAAGGCATGCATGTGTATGGCACACAAACCAACTTATTTTTTTTGGTGAAAATTTGGACAAGGAGGAAGTGGGCCACTTTGGCTTGGGATCCTCTTACTTTTATTTATCAATTGGATCGGATTGAGTTGGCATCAACGCGTCCATGTGGTGTGACGTTTCCATGAAAAGGAGGAACACCTCAGTTTGTGATCCGTCGACCCCTTAAAAACAAAAGACACCATTCTTTTTCTTCTGCTTTCCTCTTTTCTTTCTTTTTAAAGTTCAGGAAAGGCAGAATAATGGACCAGCTCCTCCTTGCAGGTAAAAGACACAAGGACGTCCGCACATCAATGAATCCTCTTTCAAGCGCCATTATGAAGCCGACCGATTGATTCATCATGCATCTTGCTTTTAGATAAGTTAACACACACACCCATCTTGCACAGGCCGGCGACAAGAGTGACTATTGCCCTTGACAAGTGAGAGCAGTTGGATCTTATTTCAGAAGAATGCGATGTGCAATCCCCATGTCGATGATAGTTGAACCCACCTAGTGGTCAGTGGCCCATCCATGATCATTAAAACGGATTATCTGATCGACGTACGCATTATCGTCTGTGGCTGCTCCCCTTTCAAGAAGTCACTGATTTCATTGTATTCATGATAGTGCGGCTTGAAATATCTATACAATGCTATTTGGATTGGATCCTGTAGCTACCACAATACCGAAACCAAATTTTGAATTCCCAGTGGTTCCAATTCTCCATCCAAATCTGAATCGGATCCAAGAATTTAAAAATCAAATGTCAATGTGAAGTGTAGTAGTTCTAATGGTTCTTCTGGGACGAGCAAAAAGCTCTCTCTTCCACCTACATTGATGTTCAAATAGATGATGATGATGCATAATGCCCAACTTAATTCACCAACAAAAAAGACATACAAACTAGTTTCACGACATTAAAAGTTTGTTGTCATCCTATTCGAAAATTTGAATTCGACTGAATTAAATTATTTTCTGGGAATATGGATTCTGTGTTTGTGTCATTCTGGCACCAAAAATACCAGCTCTGTGGCGAAGTTCCACGATGCAGACAAGCCCTAAATGAATTCGAGCAGACATGGAATACCTTCTGAAGCTGATCCAAATTTAAAAGATGAAGAAAGAAAAGAATATGTAAAATTCTCATCCCACCAAGAAGGGAAAAAAGTCTTCTAGACCAAATAGCCCCACGAAATGAATGATGTAATTCGTGTTTATTTAAGGCTTTTGTAGCAAGCAGCAACGTACTTGATGAAACAAGGGGTTTGCAGGTGTAAATTGTGGTGTTCTCTGTCCAAGATCCAAAATCAATGATATATCAATTCATTAGGTCCAGTACAGAAAGCATTAGTATTTAAAAGCCTGCCCTTCTTAATAAATTTCTTTATTTCAAATAGAATAACATATAAAATACTGGCTAAAGTGTGTCCATATATATCATATTGTACGTACACTTGCTTCGTATCCAATTTTATATTGTGGTATTCCCCTTTAGTGTTTCCGGTAGAAAATGACAACCCTATACATTATTGATCAATTTTAAATTATCGTAATTAACTTTATATGTCCAAGATTGTTAAATATCCTTCTTGTTTGGAACCTGTGAAGAGGATATATTGTCTTATCGATGAATCTCTTTCTTGCATATAATTGACGAGGAGGATTCTGGTCACCCCGATCTCGAGGTGGCCAGTTTGGACCCAGCCAAGTAGTGTGAAGAACCGGTATGCCTTCTTCAATGGTGGATGAGGATGATATAAATTACGAGCTGGCTTAATTTAAATACTTTGATTCGGAGCTTGATCCAACTCAAACAGATAGGGTGTAAATGGAACCTTTTGTTATTTATATCAATTATTTACGTTAAGAACGGAAGAATATCAAGCACGTCAACTTGATTTTGAAACTATCGCAATATAATATACGAGAAATTGAATTTCCCAGCTTGTTAGGTGCATCAATTTAGTGAACTTCTATTTTTTGACAAACAGTACAAGAACCTTATTGTGTCTTTTTCCCAATGAGAAGAGAGCCCGCCCCGTGTGATGGGTGTCCAGTTGTGTGGTCTGGTCTCATGAGCGCAGATTCATGTCCAGATCCAACTCGTTTGCCCAGATTCATGCATGGCTCGTGTCTTGCTATGCTGTTGCTTGCCTTCTTTGGGTATTTGAGGTAACCCGAACTGTCTGAGCTATGATTTTACAAAGCCAGATCAAAACGTATATGGTGCTCATCTTTTTCTTTCCCTTCACGGGCATGAATCTTCCCAATGAAGTTTCAAAAGTGGTTTAATTTCCTTGATGGATTTCCACGATACGAGATGAAGCCATCAATCAATGAGCAGATCATCTCATTTTGAAAACCCACGGTCCATCTCTTCAAGTATGGGTTTGGGTAAAATTTTGGCGCTAACGAGCTTTTGATGGACCCATGGTGGCCGAACGTTTTACTACGTATGAAGGAGAGAGTCGTTTTTCTGGGCGGGGTTGGCGTATTGGATTTACCGGAACATATTCTTCTGCTTCATAACATGGAAGCCTTTTTCGCACTGTTATTTTGGGTTGTGGAAGAAATTTTTTACAGCAAAGGCCCCCCTGCCGGTCAAGTAAGAGTGAGTATTCTATTTCGTATTTGCCTTCAAATGCAATCATCGCCCACGCTCGGCGTGCGCAACTGACTTCATCCTCCTCTTCTCTACTAAATAAATAAAATAAACAAAAAATATAGAGGGGGTTGTTGGCATGTAAGGTCGCTGCAATTACAATTCTTATCTCTTTTTCCTTTTCTAAATTTAGATGCGTGTCTCAGGTATTGGGCTCATGACCTTCAAGTTTTCGTGGACCCCTAACCATGAACCCTGCTGCTTTTTTTTAGTAGGCAGTCAAGTCAGGTAGGCTTGAGGTGCGCAAGAACAGTTGGGGGAGCGCTCTGTATGAGCGAGCTCACGACCAACTAATGTTCGCATGAAATCCATTCCTCACAATTTTGCTAATCAATATTTATCTGGGACCTTGAAAGTCCAAAGTAAAACCTCTTTCCACTTACAATTATTATTATTATCATCATTATTATTATTGTTGAAGGTTGCCCTCACCAAGTATATCTGGATATAAGTGCATACCCTTCAATTTCTAGCAAGGAGTGGGATCCTCAACAACACCTCAAATCTATGGATCACACAACCGGGGTGCATGTGATACACACACACACACACACACATATATATATATATAAAGGTAGTATTGGGAGATGTTAATCATGAAATATTGATAAATCAACATGAGATTCTTCGTTAGTTGGTGCATAATTAAGTGGTCAATTAGAAACAAAGGAATGTATTTTTGCTATGTTACTCATCTCACTCAGAAAACACACTCGAACCTGGTATGGGAGTTGGCTCATGTAACTGGTTTTTTGTGGAATTCAGATGGGCAAGCAAAAGGGTGTTGACCTTTAACCTCAAAACATTATTTATAAGGCTTAGGCAGTTTTACGAGTTTCTAAGAATGTTTGAACAAGTATTCTAGTCAATTTTTCAAGATCCATGGATAATATGCGGCCCCTCAATAGTTGTGGACTCGACTCAAAGTGTTGAGAGTGAAAAAGAAAGATTATCAAGAGCCCAAGAAAAAAGAGAAAGTGAAGGCATTAGGCTTAGAATATCTTAGAAAAGAAGGGCACAGAAAGAATAAACGTAAAAAGAGAGAGAAAAGAAAGAAGAAAATGTATTGAATCGAATACGACTAGAATGATAACTTGATTAATTCATTCCCTTGATGCATTAGGCTTCCAAATTCTCTTCGTTCAATGTTGCGAGCTTTACTCTCCTTATTTTAACTAATTATTATTTGCTTACGCATATTACGAACACCATGCATGTTGCCACCCAATTCATTATCATCACCACTAATATTTCGGTTTTGACGAGTCCCTTCGGTTTCGGTTTTAGAACCAGAGTCACGTATCTTAGACTTGCTTCATTGTTGTGCCTAGAATAGTTATCGGATCAAGCATACTTTATATGATTATTCTCGATAAATAGTGAAGCCATCCAACTTGACCTACAGGGGAATTCCACACCGAGAAAGAAAAGGCGACGGCGGCCGTCTTCCATGAAAGAAAAAGAAGAAATTGCGTTTGAATATTGAGCGTGAAGCTCCTCCAAGGAAATTAAGGGAGGTGCCCACCCAAGTTGGAACTTCCTCATAACATTGTGTTATACTTTGACGTAACCTTGCACTAGTTTACGTGCCACGATGATAACTTTTGGCAGGACCCTTTAACTCCTACAATGTAGGTGGTGAGTTCGATTCTCGAGGGATGCATGCCATGCGTGCTTGTATATGTAGCTTCAGCCTCTCGCTGTAACGAAAAATTTAAGAAAAGAAAACCCCAAAAGGTGAATCGCCTGGTTGGTAGGTAGGCTGGAATTTAATTCCCTCTTGAGGTGCTTTAAAAGCCAGACTGTGAGGTCAAAACTAACTTGGCTACTTGAGCTAGGTGGCTGGCTAACTTCATACTCAACCCCCACTAAATCTTTTTACCCTTCTGTAGCGATAGTTGAACTTGTATATAACTAGCACACTAAAATAATATCCATTGGCACAAAACTAACATAAATAATTCGTGTCGTCAATGGAGTAAAGTATCAACTGCTTCATAAATGTTGCAGACTTAATTATTTAACCCTCTTTTAACTAATAATAAAAAAATGGTAACATACAAAATTATGTGTATAAATGACCTTTGCGAAAGCATATTTTATGTCTGTGTCATACTGCAACCGTTGTCTAATATCGTTGACACTGTGAAATTGGCATGTACATCTACAAAAGATATCATGAGGAATAAAGTACGATCATACCAATATATCCTGATTTTCATATGAACTGTTACCTTCATACTTGGATTTAGGATTTAGTTTCTAGCTTCGGTATCAAATAATTAAATAATTTTGTTAAACAATCAATCAATTACTTATATCTAAACAACGTTTTATCTCATATTCTTTCCCAAATTAATCTTTTCTTCAAATATGCTCCCATAAAATACTTGCCCTCTTTGCTGGCAAGCTCTCTCTCTCTCTCTCTGTCTGTCTATATATATATATATATATAATGAATGAGTTCCAACCTTCAAAGTGTTCTTTTATTTTTTTTTTGTTAGCCCCGACTGGATTACACATGGGAGACTCACATATTGAGCTTTCCAACAATCTCTCTCTCCACACACACACACACACACACATATATATATATATATATATATATATATATATATATATATATATATATATATATATATATATATATATATATATATATATTTATTTATTTATTTATTGATTGATTGTGAGCCCGTCCTGTGTGAGAGAATGAATTCCTGAAGCAAGTTTTAAGAGAGTTAGGGTGATGGCTAAAGGGAGAAAGAGAAAGAAAGGAAAGTGTGTCCAAGTAGGGATAAACTTAAGCTCGTCCAGGTCCTCTTGTCTAAAGAGCCGCCCCACCTTAAGGGGCAGGTTGTGCTCCTCTCTCGTCCACAAGGAGCTCTTGGTGTGTGTGTGTTGGTTTAAGATTATTTATTAGCAAATAATAAATTTCCATTGATGGAGTTGGAGCTCATCTGTTACGCGTGCATGTCACCTGGACACTTCAACTTGCTCTTACATATTAATTTCACGTTAAAAATTCGACAATTTTGACATACCTCGTTTAACTTGGCCATGTTTTTTTCCTTTTTCTATAGGAATGCGGCGTCCTAGTATTGAACTCTGGGTAACACCCAAATATACAAAGCCATTATCCCGTTGGTCAAATGATATAGAAACTTGCCATGGACGCACCCGACCTTAGGGTCACATGACTCGGCTGGAAAGAAGAACGTCGAGCCGCCCGACTTAACCGGATTAGTCGCCTTCAAGCTTATCTTGCCAGTTTTGCAACAAGGTTGAGATAAGGTTTACAAAGTTTGAGCTGAAGCCAGTCCCCACATTGTGTCGGAGGCAGGATGGATGAGCCAAGTCGGTTCCTTTCGGCGAACCATTATTCGGCTCAACGTGCTTAGCCAACTTCACATGAACCTAACTGGTGGCAATTGACCCACTCTATGGAGTTACCGGGTCCCAGTCAATCTAAACAAACCAAACATTGCGTAAAGCCCAATGAGTCTAAGACATTTTAAAAGTAGCCAGTGGCCATAAACGTCACTCATTGAATAGTGCTGGATCTGGACTTTAGTGGTCGGTATGGACAAGATCCAAGGGCGAATCACGTTCTAAAATGGAAGGAAGATTGAAATGGATTGGATCCGAGAGGAGTATCATGGATGATTACGGGATCCGTTTGGGTAGTCCTCTCTCCTCTCCCGCTTAAACCACCTCGCCACATTTTTATTTCCTGGCCTGGCCACGTCGCCTTCCACGCCTACAGTGGGACCCACAGGAGGGTTTATTATAAGCACCAAAGACCTCACCGGCCGTTCCGCCTTTTCGCTAACAACCCCGCTCAACTCAACCCAACCCCGGATAGACACAGAGCGTCAGTGAACCGCCGTCATAGTCGTTATCGAATCGAGTGTTCCACGAGACGATGACCGGAGGGAGATTCGCGGCGTAAATCCGCAACCGCATCTCAGTCGAAGTCAATGGAAGTTGCTGGAGTTCGCCGGAACCCGGCGACAGACGCGCTGCTCGCCTGGTTTAAGGGCGAGTTCACGGCGGCCAACGCGATCATCGACGCGCTGTGCAACCACCTCCGCACTATCAGCGACCCGGAACAAAGGCCGGAGTATGATCAGGTCTTTGCGGCCATCCACCGACGCCGTATGAATTGGATCCCGATCCTCCAGACGCAGAGGTACTTCTCTATTGCGGAGGTCGTGGTGGCGCTTCGTGATGCCGCTGCCCGAGCGACGGAGCAGAAGAAGGAAGTAGTGGCGGAGAATGCGGCGAGAACTGAGGAAATGGTGGACGAAGGCGATGAAAGGAGTAAGCAAAAGATTGAAGAGGCCGTAGAGAAGGGAAAGGAGAGCCGTGAGCCAATGGACAGGGAGTTGGCGGAGGAAGAGGCGACGGAGGGAGAGAGGGAAGGATTAGTGACCAAGAAGGAGGAGGAAGAGCAGGAAAAGAAGGTTACGGAATCGCAGATGCCAGGGAGGTTCGATAAGGAAGAGGAAGAGCCGGAGAACAAGAAGGGCGATCTTCCGGCGGCCAGCAATCTGGGAGTTTCAGGTAAGTATCGTTATCGAATTCGTTGAAGATTCTTTTTTGTTCTTGTTGAAATCGATTTGATCGTCGTGTTTGATTGTTAGGAGAGGAATGTGTATCTGCAGCCTTTGTAGGGAGAGAGGCAAAGAGAGAGAGTCCACTGATCCTTCTCTGTCCAACCAAAGCAGTACAGGTGTCCGGTGAGGAATCGAGGACGAGTTGTACCGTTTGATTAGCGTTTTCGTGTCTGTCATGTCAAAATGCTGCAACCGCGTAACCCCTTTTCTTTGTCGTTCTTGCTCCGCCGTTCGAGTCCTCGACCGAAAGGGAAGCTTGTCCAGACCAAAAGCAAACGAGTGGAGGGCTTCCTTTGTCAGACGGGTCGCCGATACTCCAGTCCCACTTCAACGCGTGCCCTCCGAGTCATGTCCGTCTTTGTCACTCGTTTCTCTTGTATCGGAAAGCACTAACAGACCGCTTCGGTGAGTTTAAACAGCAATGACCACCACCACTATGGAGCCGAACAACGACCAGCAGGACGAATAGGCACACTCAATCCTCGTAGTACACCGATTCTCAGATTTGTTTTCCATATCCCTGATTGACTCGACTCCTTTTGTTTCGACACATGATGAGGGACTAAAGCTGTACGAGCTAACGACTGTCACACACAAGTTTCACCCACATAGCCTGTTCTAAGTTGAATGTAGTGAGTTGAATCGCTCGGTGTAAATAGCAGGCTTTTTGAGTCTTCTTCGACTCACATGAGGCATTGTGAACGCACGAACTATATTCAATCAATTCATTCATTTGGCTTCTTTTAAATCCTTTTTGGTTGTTTAACCTTTTTTCCCCCTTATTGTGGCAATTTCGAGGCAATGCATTTGTCCCGCAAGTAACCACCGGCCCGAAACGAAATAGTCTGCAATATTTCCGGTTCGTACGGGACGAGTTCTTTCCTCTCTGAAGCGCTCTCGAGCGTGGTCCACACGCGTGGCGGCAATGTCCTCCACAGTTAAAAGTGGGTGGAGTCACTGGAGGCGCACCAAATTGATGGGCATCCTTTTTTTCCTTTTTGTACCCATCGATCCGAACCTGTATCATGTGCCTCCTTTTCCGATTCGACAATTCGGCGGGCCCTAGGCGTGCCCGCCATCTAAGCCGTCACCACCTGGCCGTGAGGCTTTCGCAACCGAAAAAACGGGTGGTGCAGATAAAGCCTGTGCGGGTGCAATCAATCATGAGGAGAGATTTTCTCTTTCTCTCGCTCTTTTTATTTTGTTTTCCTTTGGGGTTGGGGCTGGGGTTTGAAAACAAAACCGGGCTTTGGTGCCTTCAATGGTAGAAATACGCTTTTCTGCCGGGCCCATATTTGAGCCCTTTCATTGAAAGGCAAGCCAAACTAACGGTGGTTTGCATACGGAATTTACAATGTCAAAACATTGATGCTGCCCAACCCCCCCCCCCCCCCAATGACGACCGAATATAGAAAGTCCATATAATATTATTATAGGTTTCTTGGATATATCTTTTGAGAAGCCGTCTTTTCTGATTATTGTTTTTCCTTTTTTTCATTGCGCTTTAATCTTTCCCGCCCTTCTATTTTCTCAAAGTTCAACCCCATATTTAGTAGTTGGGCGACAAGGCAAGCTTTGATGAAACGGGCAGCTGCTTTGGCACCGAACCTTACCTTTCCAAATGCATCAATGCTTTCTGATAGCTACACCTCTATGTTGCTTTTCTTTTTTGCTCCACTCGTACCTGTTTCAAGAGAGAGGGTGTCCGTGTGTGTCGACAGAATGAATAATCATCATATGAAAAGATATTCGTCTTCTATAAAGAAGCGCCTCATTTTGATGAGAAGGCTTAGTCAGATCTATTTATGCAAGACTGACTTTGCAACAGTAATTCGAGAACGTAGCCCACCCCACTGAGTATGCGAAAAAGGCTTGGTTTTGGTTGACTTTTGCTATAAGCAAATTGGTAAGTTGGTTTTCCGAAGAAGAATGACCGTCTTTTGAGCCTTTTACATGTCACGTTTCTTGCACATCAATCAGAAGATGGGTTTTATTTACATGTCGTAGATACTTAAATATGCTTAATTGTGTACAGTTACGTACCATTTTCTGCTTTCAGTGTCAAGATTCTCAAATAAGTTGAATTCGCTGGAACATATTCATACTTTCTCCGAAAGCGGTGGCTGTAATCAAAGGCCGGAAAGGATCAAGACTACTAAAGGATTCACTGCAAAAGAACCGATAGATGGACACATGGCGAGTTCTTGAGATTCAAATTGTTCTTTCTATTAAGATTGTCTACTTGTGTAACCGTTATGTGCACTTGCCTGGACGCATGGTTTTGGGGTGCCCTGACGGGCCTGACCCAATCTTGGCCGCACATACATGCACGTTATAACTTTCTGTTGCTGATTGTTTGGCACTATAGTGTGAAAAACTATTCTGATTTTCTTTTGGGCGTAATTTTTGGCAGGTTAATGTTGTCAAAGGCCTTAAAATGTACGATAAGATATTTATTGATTTGGAGCTGTCAAATCTGGCCTCCGTTGCAAATGATTTGCGTGTTGCTGGTCAAAATCGGGAGCTTTCAGGTGGGTCCTTTTTCTTGTACGTTCGTTTTTCCCCATCTAGTCGATTAGCACGAGTGCTGGCACTTTGTTCTTCGAATACTTTCACGAGTCAATCGGTTGCTTTACTGTTATTGGCTATCCCTAGGCCAATAATCTGGAATTTGTGTACTTAGTACTTAAACAGAGACTAACATGGTGACATGATTATACTATCCTTTGTGTGTCACCAATCATGCTTACCCTATATTTTCTGTGCTCCTCCATTGTTAAAGGCGTTTTATCGTTTCCCTGGCCATGCTTTGGCATTTGTATTTCAGGTGAGACATATATATCCTTCAACAAGCAATTGAAGGGCAACAGACGAGAAATGATACAGCTAGGTGTTCCGATCTTTGGCAAGAAGAATGAAAAGCCAGGTAAAGCCTTATGTTCCCTGTACTTATGATTGGTTGGAGTAGCGAGTACCAGATAGAAATCTGTCGGAGGGATATTTCATAGACGACAAGTATCACATATACGACGTCCAGAGATACTGTCACATACAATAGCCAGATTTTGTATTGTTTTTCATTATATTTTGTGTGTGAAATATTGACTATATATGTACTTATGTACATGTTTTGCACTCGTAATTCTTAGATTATCGAATTCTGCACATGCACTCGGTCTTGCTTAGTGGAACATATAGTCATTGTGAATGTGACAGACAAGGCTTAGAAGCGGAACTTGGCAACAACAACAACTAAGCTTTTTTGACATACTGATGAGATCGGCTACATGAGTTCTTTGTTTCAATAGAGCTCGATTTTGTGCCATCCTAACATTTTACATAAACTATCTCATAATCTTGACAAACAATGATCTGGAAATCTTTTGAAAAGACCATCTCGATCAGGAATTCAAATATCTATTAACTATTACAGTAGAAGAAACTAATGGCTAGTAAAACTTCACAAAATACATGTTTTTAGCGTTTACTTCATGTTGTTCCATAATGTGGTTGTGACAATAGTTGCTTGGGCTGTTCTTTATGTGCAGTCGATGTTGAACCGATCCCAGCTTCTTATCAAGAAGCCATCGATCGGTTGGTCCAATGGCGTTTGATACCTGAAAGCCGGAAACCAAACTGTTGCATTATCAACTTCTTTGATGAGGTATGGCTTAAAAGTTCATAAATTATCTGTCCAAGACTGAGAGAGAAGTATGCTTCATATTCAATCTCCATTTGCCGTTTAAAACCGCCTTTTTCTCTCTTTTGGTTCTTCTATATCATTAATCAAAGTATCACCTAATACAGCTTTTGTTGAGAGAACCCACCCATATACCTGTTGCTTCTCCCTCAAACTTCGTCATCATAGTTTCTGGAGCTGGAGCTCTAGGAAGACCAATATTTGGCTTCAAGCAACTTTCCTTGAAGTAATAAAATTAGCCTGAAAATTTAATTTGGCAGACAACGCAATGATTAGCTAATCAATTCTCAAGCTGATCATTTTTATAGGCAAGATTCCCACCAGAAGATGCATACCCTGGTTTCATCTCTGAACCTATCCTTGGAGAGCTACTAGCCCTCTACCCAGAGATATATGCCCCTTTGGAGGGGCCAATACCCCCAGGGAAAATTTGTTTGCGAGACTGCAACACGACTATGTCAAAATTCTTTGTGAATCAATTTACTATCCTTGTTTGCTATTATTCCATTTCATTCTCCAATTTGCTAGTTAAGACTTTCATCAATTCCTTCTTTGTTGTGCCATCCAGTTTAATTGCGCATCTGTCGATATGCTCTGCTTTGTTGTAACAGGGGGAATGCTCTCAACCTTATCTGAGACCTCCACATATCGAACAGCCAGTTTCTACCCTTTCATTAACTTGCGATTGCAAGATGGTCTTCGGTCGAATTCTCATGAGTGATCGCCGTGGCAACTACAAGGGCTCACTTGAGCTTGCCCTCGATGAAGGGTATGAAGTCGCACCTCCCAATCCTCGTTTTTGAGGATAAAGATCAAAGGCTACCTAACTTATTCAATCATGGATAAATGTGATGGTGATGCATGCAGGTCACTTGTGGTGATGCGAGGGAACAGTGCAAGCACAACTCACGCAATCTGCCCATCACCAAGTAAAAGAACCACCGTTACCTTTGTAAAGGTTAGCACAGAGGGCAGCAACCAGGGTCGGTCAATGGTGAGCTCGCGGAAGCCGCTCTTGGCTAGGAAAATGACGCTTTGGCAGGTGAGCAGGCTCGGAGAGAAGGACCTTTCTCCCTGCAAGATAGGGACTACCGGTCCACGTCGCTTTAGGGCAGCCATATCTGCTGCTGCTAACATTCCGAGATGGGGGGGTGTCTTTCATCTTCCCGTGATGTCGCTGGCACCAGGATGGCCCGTTCTCGTGCAGCGGAAAAGGGAACCTCCTGCTGGTACCGGAGTCTTCATTCCTTCTAACGCGAAAACATCTCTAGCCTCTAAGATCGGAGCCCTCGGTGAAAACCAAGCAAGAGACAATGCTGATGAAGTCCAAGGTTGATCTCTCTCTCTCTCTCTCTCTCTCTCTCTCTCTCTCTCTCTCTCTCTCTCTCTCTCTCTCTCTCTCTCTCTCTCTCTGTGTATGTGTGTGTGTGTGTGTGTGGACGTGTTGTTGATTGAGACAAAGAGGGCTGAATGGGTACAAGAGTTTAAGAGAGGAACTGTGCAGCGATGCATGTCTGTTGTTGTTTCTTCTCATTTTTATCTTTTGTGTTGCATGGTTTAGATGAATCATGCTTGTTGTGTCTGGCCTCCATATACGTGCCCAGTGAACATGCATGTCCTCTTCGGTGTCCTCCTTTTGCGCATTGCCATACTTAACCGTCCATGCCGAGGAGAGAGCAGTGAAACCATATTGCATTATACATCTTCACTACGTTTATTGACGAAGGTCCCACCTTTGTAAATCCTACATTAGTGCATGAGTTTCGAGTAATATGTACCCTTATGGTTAAACATAACTTACCATGGGTCATATGCAATACAACCAGCTTCTTCTTGGTTTGCTTCCTGAAATCTTAATGCATCGCAAAGATGACATCCAAAACCACCCGAAATGCGCAGACTTGATATGAAGGATCTCAGAAAAATGCGCGTTGTTAGGGCCGGTTGGCTTCCAAGGTCCCTTGGGATAAAAGTTTTCTCAAGGCATCTTGGTTCTGTTCCTCTATTGTTTACAACATCCAACCAAAGCTAAAGAATACATAAATCTGGTTGTAAATTCACCCTCCTTAATGACATAAGGTATCCTTAGGTAGCACCTAGAACTCAATTGGAAAGGACGTACTTGGCGTGAACCGACCATACCTAACCTTATATGTGGATGATGGCATGTAACCTGCAAGTAGGTTGTGATCCCTTGAAAGTGGCAAAGCACCAATCCAGTTTTTCTCGCTCCCATTTGCCCGATAACTTGCTTGGCCAGGAAGGGACCGGAAGAGAACTTCAGTTCCTTTTTTCTATCTGATGGCCTTAAGTAGGGGTCAGACAAATTGGATCCCTTGAAATTAGAAATTTCGACTAGAGGTATATGATCTACCTGCTTTTATTCATGGTCGGATGAATTGGACCCACTTCTTACAGATTCATGGACTGACCAGACCCGCAGGGCGCCCTTGTTGCAGGCGGGTGTTTGGCTCCTGGAGGGTGCACCGGCTTTTACCTCCCTTTGTGACCGAAACAAAAAGGAAAATGATTCATGGACTAAGGGCTGCCTTGCAAGTATGGAGCCAGAAGAGGCGGCTTAATATGGAGAAAGCTTATCGATATGCATTAGCATATTTAAGATTGTATTACATCAAGCAACAAAATCAACATAGGCAACATGAAGTCGAATGGTGAAAATGACTACATATAAGAGAAAATGCATTTCAAAGATGTCTGCACCACTAAGATAACTGGCAGCATGTTGTGTGAATGCAAGAGTTAAACCAATAGTCAGAGTGATTAGAGGAAATTGAACTCATTTCTTGTTGTAAATGCAAAAATTGAAGTTTATCAGAGGAAATTACCTCTCGCTGAAAATGCATTTCAAAGAGGCGTTCATTTAGTATACAAACCTATGTTGGAAGAGAAAAGAAATAGTGGAAACAATTAAAGCAAAGAACTCAAAAGAAAGAAGGAATTCTTCATTGATGCTTCAGGAGTTGAAATTACATATATTTGTAGGTCTAGAAGAATATGTTTTTCTAAGACACATTACACTATTCCAAGACAATTAACATATATCGATTAAATTAAGCCTTATTACAATTATCTAGGACTCCTTGAAAACCCAACATGGCTTTTCTATTAGCTAGGTCAATGACCCAAAATAGTCTTGGTTAATAGAAAAACCAAAAGGCAAAATTGTTGCCATAAGCTTGATTTATCCATTTTCAACAACCTCCCTTAAACCGAGCTCATTATAATCATGCCAATCATTTTCTTTAGCTTAAGAAAGGCATTCACCCTTAATGGTTTAGTAAATATATCAACAATTTGATCCTCTGATTTGCAAAACTCAAGTACTAGATCTTCAAACTTCACTAAATCTCTAATAAAATGATACTTAATACTAATATGTTTGCTTCACTCATAAAATATTAGATTTTTTGCTACGGTAATTATCTACTTATTATCGCACTTAATCATCATTGTATGCCCTTGCTTGTGATTTAACTCTTTTAGCATTTGACATAGCCAAATTGTTTGAGCAACACAATATGTTGTGGTTATATATTATGCTTCTATAGTGGATAAAGCTATCACTTGTTGCTTCTTTAAGGTCTAAGAAAAAATTTCATTTCTTAAAGACAAGGTAATCGGAAGTGCTCTTCCTTTCGCCAACGTCTCCTCCCTAATCACTTTGTATATCCAATAAGTTCACAGAGTGATTAGATGAAAAATAAAGTATGTCATCATCCAAAGTACCTTTGATGTATCTTAAAATCCACTTAGCCACTTGCAAGTGAGATTGTTTAGGAGACTCTATGAATCTACTCACTATTCCAATACTATAAACAATGTTTGGTCGAGTAAAAGTTAAGTATTATAAACTTTTCATAAAGTCTTTTGAAGTATATTGGATTGACTTCAGCACCACTCCTTTCTTTTGTTAATTTAAACATTTCCTTTATCAGAGGGCAAATTTGTTTACAACCCGCCATCTTGAAATATTGAAGAAGATCTTTGACATACTTGTATTGACAAATAAATATACATTTATCTTATTGAGTCATTTCAAGGTCAAGAAAGTAAGACATAGAACACATGTTAGCCATCTTAGACTAAAGTGTCATAGTCTTCCTGAAGTTGGCAATCATTTTTTCACTATCTACAATAAATATTAGGTCATCAACATAGAGACAAATTATAAGCATTTCTCCATATAAGGTAATCTTGACATACAAGGTATGCTCATGATAGGATCAAACAAAACCATGAACCATAAGATATTAATCAATTCTTGTATACTAAGTTCTTGGAGCTTCTTTTAGTCCATAAAGAGCTTTCTTCAACTTGTAGATAAAACTCTCATGTCCCTTTTTCACATAGCCCTTAGGTATACTTCTTCCTCAAGTACTCCATTTAGAAATACAAACTTAACATCTATTTAGTGCTTTTAAGCAGTCAAAACAAGAATAAGACAAGCAATATCCAATCTTGCAACCGAAGCAAAGACCTTAAAGTAATCAATCCCAGGTTTTTGTTTGTACCTTTTCACTACAAGGCAAGCTTTTAGCCTATCGACCTCTCCATTGGGATAATAATTAGTCTTGTAAACCCATTTCACACTAATAGACTTCTTGCCTTGTCAAAAGTAGAGTTAACTCTCATGTGTTATTTTTCTTGATCATATAGATCTCATCATTCATAGCTTGAATCCACCCTTCATCTTTTGAATCTTTATAAAATGCTATTGCATTATAATCCATGAATAAAGAATAATTAACGATTTCTTCATCAAAAACATTATCTTCTTTAGATAACATATAATCCTTCAAATGAGTAGGTAAAACGCTTTCTCATCTTCGATGTGAGGAAGGTTCAACTAAATTGATATGAGAACTTTTTGAAGTATTGATCTAACCATCAAAGGTAATAGAAGATTGTAATGGTTTAGGTTGAACATCAAAATCAGTCAAAGATGAGTTGAACCGGTTTCTCCTCATCCATGATAAAATGATGTTGCTTCTTTTCTTCAATACTCCAATTCCATTTATCTTCTTCTTCAAAGGTAATATCATGGCTAGCTATCACCTTCTTTATTATCGAATTATACAACCGATAACTTTTGGTCTCTTCACTATACCTGAGAAAAATACGTTTATCACTTTTGTCATCAAGTTTATTATGGGTCTCTTTTAGAATTAGGGAATAAGCGATACACCCAAATATATGAAGATGACTAATTTATGGTATTGGACCCCTCCATTGGTATCTTGAAATCAAGTCATTTAGTCGAACATCAATTCAATATGTACAGGATATATGAAACTACTTTTGCCCAATTTTTTTTTGATAAATACTTCGCTCGCAACATAGTACAAACCATGTCAATGATGATACGCCTTTTCTTTTCTATAACTCCATTTTATTGAAGCATGTATCTTGTTTAAGTTGATGTTTTATGCCGCTTTTCTTGAAAAAATCTTCTACCGCCATATATTCAGTGTTGCAATCAGTTTGAAGGATTTGTATTGATTGCCCAATTTCTTTCTCCATGAAAGCTTTAAACTCCTTGAAAGTATCAATATTATGAGATTTGTTCTTGAAGAAGTAAACCATTGTTCTAATGTTAAAGTCATCAATGAAGGAAAAGCATCCCTACATTTTTTTCCTATCACACATGCTTCACATACTTCATTAAGAGAATAAATATCAGGTAGTCCTCGCACCATCTTCTTCCTAGATAAAAACTTCAAGCTATCAAAATTTACATGCCCGAGTCGTTTGTGCCATGAAGTGTTTTTGGATTGAAGCAATGAGACAGGAGGTAGCATATAATTACGAGTCATTTTCACCTTTGTAATTAAGCCTATGTTATTATCCTGAGTGATACAAACTCTATTTTTAATCTCTATATCGTAGGATTTTTAAGATAATTGTTTCATAAGAGATTATCATGAAGGCCATGAACATAAAACACATCATAAATGTATTGGTTTGATTCATCTTTCACCTTGATGTTAATCATCTTTTTTTCATGATAGGAATCTTTGAGTTGTGCTCAGACTTAACCTCAGAGCCACACATGTGATTACTAAATCATATGTCTAGTAAATTTGTGCCATTTCAAGATGTCCCTAAAACCTTCACATCAAGAAGGTTTTCACATGTGCCATTTCAAGATGTGATTACTACATCATATGTCTAGTAAATTAGCCTTTTTACAAGAACTCTTTGAAAACCCAATATGGATTTTCTATTATCTATTTCAACCACCCAAAATAAGTTTAGTTCATAAGAAAACCAAAAGGCCAAAGTGCTGCCATGAGCTTGGTTTATACATCTTCGAGCAACCTATTTATTCACTCAAGGTAAACAATCAAACGAATCTCTGAACAACTTTTTGAGTTCCAACTATGAGTGGAACATACATATGTGGAAATCTTAGACAAAAAAAAAAAAAAAAAAAATATATATATATATATATATATATATATATATATATATATATATATATATATATATATATATATACAAACTAACTCCACCCATGCAAGGGATTACCCTTGCATAGCCGGTCCCAAGCCTGAATAAAGGAGGAGGGTTGTTGTAAACTGTAGACGCAGAAAGTTCCCGCTTATGGTTCTTAGGCCTGAAGCGAATCTTTTCGTGTATCTAAGTCCTATTTAAGCAAAAGGGCGTGCCAGCTAACTTACTTAAGCTAGCGAAGAGATATTTTGAAATCTGACTCCTAACGTAGCGACTGTGAGCAAGCAAGCTCTTTTCGTCGCAGACCTTCTTGCACCGATGCGCAAGGGTCAGTCTGTATGCTTTAAAAATCGAGTTTTAAAATATGAGAACCTACGAAAATGTTTGAGGTGTTCGATTCAGTTTGTTTTTGTATGATTTTCAAGTTTTATTTCACGTGGATTTAATGCAAACCTTTTGGATTTTGACATGCACGCAAGCAAGCTCTTTTCTTCACTTGGGTTGGATTTTGACATGCTTTCAAGCTTTTCAAAATTCCTACGTATGAAGTATAATAAAGAAAGAGTTAAAAATAAAACCTTTTGGAAAATATTTTTGCAAGGTTTCCTAAGATAACTCGATTTTAAAAAGACTCACGTCCCACCGGGCATGCCAAATCCTGTAGACGCAGAAAGTTCCCGCTTTTGGTTCTTAGGCCTGAAGCGAATCTTTTCGTGTGTCTAAGTCCTATTTAAGCAAAAGGGCGTGCCAGCTAGCTTACTTAAGCTAGCGAAGAGATATTTTGAAATCTGACTCCTAACGTGGCGACTGTGAGTAAGCAAGCTCTTTTCGTCACAGACCTTCTTGCAACGATGCGCAAGGGTCACTCTGTACGCTTTAAAAATCGAGTTTTAAAATATGAGAAACTACGAAAACGTTTGAGGTGTTCGATTCGGTTTGTTTTTGTATGATTTTCAAGTTTTATTTCACGTGAATTTGCACGTGCCTATGTCTTTCTTTTTATCCCTTTTCGGGCCAACTAGGTGTGTGTTATGAACACTTGACTTAAGTGGGGCAACTTTGAGTGGGAGTATGGGGTTTGCTTTGATGCAATATGCGTCCTAACTCGTGGTATGGCATATATGCAATGCAAACTCACGCAACTCTAAAGGGAAAACCCGAAATTAAAAGACAATGCGGAAGGGAAATGACTTGAATGTAAATTGCAAAAGGGAATTTGCAAAAGGGAAATATGGCTATATCTTAAGAGCGGAAAGGCTCAATAGTGCAAGTGTGTGTCGTGTATATATGTAAAGACTACGCACATTGCTGAACCTTAAAACCCAAATCTTAAAGACATAGCCGAAAGGGAAATACTTATAATATATATGGGCCCGAAGGTCGCCAACGTGTTGCGTGGGTGTTGTGTGTATATTGAAAGACAACTCACACGACTTAAATGAAACCCAAATATAAATTGCAATATGGCCTTAACTAAGGTCTTGGGAGTAAGAGCGAAAGCTCAATGTGTGTGAGTGTAGAATTGAAGTACTACGCACACGGCATGAAATTAAACCCAAATATAAATTGCAATAGGCCTTGACTAAGGTCTTGGAAGTAAGAGCGAAAGCTCAATGTGTGTGAGTGCATAATTGAAATACTACACACACGACATGAAGTAAAAACACCCAAGGGAAGATATAACACGGCCCTTACTTGGGTCTTGCAAATAAGAGCGAAAGCTCAATGTGTGTGAGTGCGAGAATTGAAAGACAACACACACAACTTAAGCAAAACCCCACGCAACTTAAATTATATAAATAAGTCTATATCTTAAGGGCTCATTAGGCCCATGTGTGTTTAAAATCGTGCACGACTAAGAGCGAGATAGGCTCAAGTGCACGTGTGTGTGGGTGTGCCAAGCCACGTTATTACAAGCGGGGGGAGACAATGCTCCGTTATTACAACCCCGTATCAAATTTAATTGAGCTTAAGCAAGTCTATAAACAAGGACCGAGTTAGGCACTTACGTACAGCTGGTCCAGAGGTGACTTGCTTGAGCTTGGGCTTGGGCGTCGCCTTGGGCTGCAAGAGGGAGCTCCTCGGAAGGGTGTGGCAAAAGGTGTGCTGGCTGGGTAGGAAGCAAGGTGCTAGCCGGGTGATGGAAGGGGGTGCTGTTGTGGCGCCTTGGCTGGGGTAGTTAGGGGGTGTCACTAAGGTGTAGGGTAGGTCCTAGGGAAGGTCGAGCTAAGGGTCTTGACTAAGGGTTGTCTAAGGGAAGGGATGTAAGGCTGCGGGTGTGGCAAGGTGCAGTTGGTTGTGGCTGGCCGACTAGTGGCAGGTAGTTAGGTGGTGGCCGGCTGGATGTAGTGGAGGTTAGGCTAGGGAAGGGTGGCGTGTGATGGCTGAGAGTGGAGGGGGAGTGAAGAAAGGGTAGTGTTAGGATGGGGTACTAACCGGAGAGGAAGGGGAAGGTGGCGGGTGTCCAAGGGAGGCAGCCGGGTGGAAGATGGGTGCAGTCGGGTGGAAGGAGTGGAGCTGGCCGGAGGTGGTGGTGGCGTGGAGTGGAGCTGGCCGGAGGTCCAAGGTGGAGCAGGTGAGAGAGGAGAGCAAGGGATGAGAGAGGAGAGGAAGGGCTCGGTTGGCCCAAGGTGGAGCTCGAAAAATCTGAAAAACCCGCCCATTAGGAGGGGGTTTATAGGATTTTAAGAGGGTCGGTTGGGCTAGTTTTGGGGGGGTGGTTTAGTGGTTAGGTGGTAGTGGTTTAGGAATAAGGTGGGCTAGATATTTAGGGGGGGTCAGATATTTAGGTTAGGTGGTTTTAGGGATATGGTGTGCTAGGGTTTTAGGTGGGGTGGTTTAGTGGTTTAGGGCTTAGCTAGGTGGGTTGGTTTTAGGGTGAGGTTTAGTGAGGTGGGTTAGGTGTTTAGGCTAGGATTAGGGTGAGTTTAGGGGAATTAGGCTAGGTTTATGAAAGGATTAGGGAAGTGGGTTAGGTGATTAGGTTGGGATTAGGGAAGGATTAGGGAAGTAGGTTATGTGATTAGGTTAGGATTAGGCCAGAATTAGGGCAAAATGGCTAGGATTAGGGGTTTTGGCTTAGGAGTGGGTTAGGAGCATCCCTTTGCATGGCCCATGGGCTTCATTGCATCATGTTGGTGCAGCCCTAGGTTCGGTGTAGGTTCATACAAGCTTAAACCCACACTAATTAGGCTAACCCACATGATTAACCCGAAACTTGACACACAAGTCAAGCTTAATACATTTAACTCACATGTAATCCTCTCCATTCTCTCTCATGCCCAAGATCCCACGTGAATTTCAAGTGGGCCCCACCTCCATTTATGAGAAGGTGATGTGGGCCATGGGTGTGGATATTCGATTGGATCTTTGGATCCAAATCTAAATCCAAATCCACATATATGTTTGGATTGGGATCTGGATATATGGTCCAGATCCAATCCAAAGCTTAATTATGACTCCTTCAGGGTATGTTCGAAATGAACGGTTTGTGCGGGGCCTGACAGCATCAGTACTCCGTCTTACGTTGGATCTTCACCAACAAGGTCATCCGCTTCTGTTTTCACCTTTCGGAGATGATTTCAAATGATTTGTTGATAACAGGGGCTTGGACGTTCGAGATCTTGGGGATGAATCTAACACGAGAGTTGCTGTGCTCCGGTTCCGAGCTCTCTTTTGCTCTCCTGGTCCTGCTTTCATCAGGCCAAGTCGCTTTTGTGGGTTTTCAAAACATATTTTAAAAGGTTTTAAAACTATATTATACATATTTTAAAACATATACAGTTTAAACATATGTACAGGGTTTGTCTGGAAGGCTCCTAGGTTTCCAGACTCAAAATAGCCCATTGGGGCTGCTTTTACAAAACCAGGTTTATTTGAGAAGTTCGTGGGATTTCGGGGTGTTTAGAGATGCCCCTCTTTGGCATTGTCCAAATTGATTTGGATAATGGCAAAGACGAAAAACACTCCTTTCAATGTCTCCCTAGATCTAACCACGAAAATATGGGATCGTCCCAATCTTTAGCAAAATCTCACTTTTAAAACCCTAGTAGGAGGAGATATCACGCCAAAGCGATATGTATGGAATCTGGTCCTAAAATGGGATTATGTTTATGCAAGTGTCATGCGTGGAAATGTAGATGCATGACATGGGTGTGGTGCCAAGAGTGGCGACCTTCCAGAGACCAGATATGGTCGAACTTTTGAGACTTATAAGGCCTGCTGCTCCAAGTGAGCAGATCCTATGCTGTTCGATGTTCAATTTTTCAAAATCTATGTACAAAAGCTATTTACAAAAGGGACAACTGTCTTGAGTCTCAATCCTAAGGATCTCGAGCTCTTCGTGTTTGCCTTTGCTTGAGTCTTGACACTCGCTTATCTAGCGGAGGTTTTATAAGAAAACAAGGCATACTTCAAATTCCTACGTCTTACTCGAAACGTCGAATTCTCAAACAAAATGAAATTCAAGTAAGTAAATCCTATTTTTACTTTAGGATTCCTCGAAATGAACCATGTTTTAACTTGGGATAAGCCAGGGATGGGAAAGAGATACCACGGTCCCTTCTGAAGCGTCCCGTGGTTTAAGGCATAGAAGGCGGAAAACTGCTCTTTTTGAGCTTTTTGGCTTCTTTTTCCTTTTTTTCGTAGAGGGTCTCCCTTTGGGAGTATTTTTTCTTTAATCCCTCTCTTTTTTTCACAAGAGAATTGGTTTTTTCTTTTGGATTCTGGTTTCTTTCTTTTGGAAAGAGACTTTGGATGAGAAATTCCCTTTATTTGGGCTACGTTTTCCTTTTGGAAGGAGAAGAGAAGAGGGGAAGACTTATCCCAAGCTCACACTCGATCCATTCCAGATCAGCCTATTTAGAAATAGCACGTACTACTTGCAAGTATCTTGCTATATTGAACTAGGCCTTTCTTTGTAAGAAGAAGGATTTTGAAATGTAAACTCGATTTTGGAAAACTCCACTCTTTCACAAGTGACTCAGGGTCACACTATTTTGCCTTTGCACCTTACTTTTAAGTCTCAGGGCAGCTATCCCTAAAGGTTTTTGAAAATGAGAATTTAACCCAAATCCTACACATAATACTTCTTTAAGTATTGAATATTGATAGGATCTGCTAAATTCCTACCTTCTACATCGATCAACCAATACGAGTTATTCGTGGTGGTTGCACGTACAACATAGGGTCCATCCCATTTGGGGCGCTACTTTCCAAGAGGATGTGGGCCACGATAGTGGATAATTTTCAAAACCAGATCTCCCACTTCAAAGTGGTGAGGTCTCACGTGTTTGCCATAATGTCGGACTATCCTTTGCCGGTATGCACGAGTATGATCCATAGCAAGGAGTCGCCTCTCATCTAGTAAATCTAGTTCGGCCATCCTAGCATGCTGAAGCGTCTCTAGGGGGAGGTCGAGTGCTATAGATGTATGGAATGAATGCAATTGAGTATGAATGAGAAGAATGGCGTTTGTGCCATAGACCAATTCGAATGGTGTGGCATTCGTGGGAGTCCGGATGGAAGTCCTATAAGCCCATAAGGCTTCATCCAGCTTCTCATGCCACATCCTACCCTTCTCTAAAGTCTTCTCAATTATACTAATGAGAGTCTTATTTGTGGCTTCGGCTTGGCCGTTGCCTTGAGGGTAGTAGGGCGAAGCGAAGTGGTGAGTTATGCCATACGTGTTGCACAACTTAACCATCCGCTCGTTTTTGAATGGGGTGCCATTATTAGACACAAGGTCTCGTGGAACCCCAAATCGAGCCAAGATATTCCTCCTAATGAAAGCCACCACATGTTGGCCCTGTACGTTGGTCAGGGAAATGGCTTCCACCCGACACAAGGTCTCGTGGAACCCCAAATCGAGCCAAGATATTCCTCCTAATGAAAGCCACCACATGTTGGCCCTGTACGTTGGTCAGGGAAATGGCTTCCACCCACTTGGAGAAATACTCAGTGGCTGCTAAAATGAATCGATGCCCATTCGAGGCTTTTGAAAATATAGGGCCTACGATGTCAAACGCCCACATGGTAAATGGCCAGGGGCTGACCATGGAATATAATGCAGATGATGGGATATGAATGGCATGCCCATGCACTTGACATGGATGACACTTCCTAACATGATCGTGACAATCCTTTTTCAGGGTGGACCAAAAATAGCCCGCTCTAAGTATTTTCATTGCCATTATATTGGCATTAACATGACCTCCACATTCTCCATCGTGGAACTCATGCATCACTATCCTAGCCTCCTCTAGATCGATACATCTAAGTAGGATGCCGGTAAAACTTTTCTTATATAGAACCCCACCCAGAATGGTGTATCGGGTCGAAATTTTACGGATGAATGGCTTATCTTTGGATGTGGCATCCTCGGCGAATCCCCTATTTTCTAGAAAATATTTGATATCATAAAACCAAGGTTTTTCAACAGAATTTGGATTATTTTGGCAAATATCCAAATCGTGTGCGGATGGGTTGGGCGCATGCTATATTTCTAAAGATCGGGTCCCTGAGATGGGATCGACCTTTAGGGCTGAACAAAGGAGGAGAGGGCATCGGCAATGCCATTATCCTCTCTTCCTACGTATGTGAGTTTACACGATTGGAATGACTCAACCAATCGAGTGGCCAACTTGTGATATGGAAGTAGTTTTTCATTGTGTACTTGCCAAATTTTCAAAACCTGGTTTATAACAAGGAGCGAATCTCCAAAGACCTCGATGCATGATGCCCCTAGAGTTTTCGAAATCCTTAAGCCTTGTATGAGTGCTTCATACTCAACTATGTTGTTGGAACATTCAAAATCTAGGCGGATTGCTATGGGAATCTCACCCTTTTTAGGGGAGATGAGGATGACCCCAGCACCAGCCCCTCGTTGGTTTCGTGCCCCATCGAAGTGCATCTTCCACACTTGGTTTTTGAAAGAATTTGCCAAAATATGGTTTTGAAAGTGGTTTTGCAATATGCCTTCGTCAGGCATTTCATCAAGTGTGGGATATGCATCCTCCAGGGGGAACTCAGCCACGTAGTCAGCTAGGGCTTGCCCCTTAATGAAGACCTGGTGATGGTATTTCAGATCATACTCCATTAGAAGGAGTTGTCATTTGCCCAATCTACCGGTGAGAATGGGTTTTTCGAATAAGTGCTTGATGGGATCAAGCTTGGACACTATCCAGATCTCATGATCTAGAAAATAGTGTCGGAATTTCTGGCAGGCCCAGACTAGGGCCAAGCACGTCTTCTCCATGGCTTGATAATTCCTTTCATAAGCCAAGAGAGTTTTCAAAATATAATAGATGGCATACTCCTTATGGGTGTCATCCTCGTATTGAGCCAATAGGGCTCCTAAAGCATTCGCATGCACGGAAATGTAAAGCAAAAGAGGTTTTCCTTGCTTTGGAGGATTCAAATCGGGGGGATTAACCAGGTATGCCTTTAGTCTCTCGAAGGACTTTTGGCAATCGTCATCCCATAAAAATTTTGTGCCCTTCCTCAACAGTTTGTTGAAGGGTTCGCATCTAGTCGCCAGATTTGATATAAATCGACGAACGAACTGTAATCGACCTTGGAGGCTACGAATTTGTGTGAGATTGGAGGGTGGAGCCATGTCTATGATGGCTCGACACTTAGAGGGGTTGACTTCTATACCCCTTTGGCTTACCATAAAGCCTAGAAGCTTTCCGGATTCTACCCCGAATACACATTTTTGAGGGTTTAGCTTTACTTTGTAAAGCTTAAGCCTTTCGAAAATCTTTTGCAAACATTCGATATGAGTGCATCGGGTTTTGGATTTTGCCAAGAGATCATCTACATACACTTCTATGAGCTGATGAATCTGATCATGGAAGATCGTAGTCATGGCTCTCTGGTATGTTGCGCCGGCATTTTTCAAACCAAAGGGCATGACTGTATAGCAGTACGTGCCCCACGGGGTTGTGAATGCGGTCTTACCCTGATCTCATGGACTTAATTTAATTTGATTATAGCCTGAATAGCCATCCATAAACGAAAACATTTCGTGATTTGCAGTACTATCGACTATCAAATCTATGTTTGGTAAAGGATAGTTATCCTTTGGAGTGGCTTTATTCAGGTTTCTGAAATCGATGCATATTCGAATTTTCCCATTGGTTTTTCGAACTACAACGATGTTTGATAACCAATCAGAATACGCAATGGGTTTTATAAATCTGACTTTTAGCAGATCTTCTAAACCCTCTTTGACTTGCGTGTGTACATTCGGATGTATTTTCTTAAGCTTCTGCTTTATGGGTTTTACATCCGCATCTAAGGGAAGACGATGTTCGACAATGCTGGGGTCTATGCCCGGCATGTCTTCATACGTCCATGCAAACACATCTAAATAGGTTCGTAGAAACGCAATGAATGCTGATCTTTCATGCTCATGCAAACATGCACCTATCTTGATGAGTTTGGGATTGGAATCACTCCCTAGGTTCACCTCTATGAAATCTCCTCTTACCGAATTGGAAGGCCTTTCAAAATCGAGAATTTTATGAAATTCTGAGAGCTCAGAAGTGGGATCTTCCTCAAGGGGATCCACTTCTAGGCTTCGATCATTCTCGTGGGTTATAGACCCGAGGGAATTTGATGCATGAGTTTTTAAAAGACCTGGTTTTATACTTGGATTTTCAATTGATTTCGAAATTTTTGGTCTGGCTATGCAGACGACGTTCCTTTCAAAATCCTTTTCCTTTTCCAAAGTCCTACCAGGAGCAGCTATGTACAAAATCTTTTTGGTATTTTGTAGATTTTTGATTTTTTTGGGTTTTTACAAAACAAGAACTTTAGGAACTATACAAACTACCCTATTTTCGAGTTTTTGATTTTCCAATGTTTTTGGTTTTTGCAATTTTTCGATTTTTTCGATTTTAAGTTTTTCAAATGTTTTTGTATTTTTATGAAAGGGATCTTCTATCGTACCTACAAAGGGAAAACACTACGGGTTAGACTCGGAATAAGAGGTCTAAATCGTAGGTTTCTTCTCCGGTAGGCTCCAGGGCACCCTTGACCCAAGTGGTCACAGGGGGTGGCTCTGGCGGTATTTTGGGAGTATAGCCGATCCCGTATCGGCTTGGGTTGGCCCTAGGAAGGATTGGTTCTAGGAGACCCTGGTTTTGTGTCCCTAGACTTTTATAGGGCGTATAGCCCATGTTCAATAGCATGTTCTACGATTTTTTGTTTTTTGAAAAATTAGAGTATAAATCGTGGTCCTGAAACTTGCTGTCATCCATATCATGCACATATGGCTTTTTGTACAGGGGGCCTGCTTTGGGCGGTCCCCTGACGTGTACGACCTTCTTAGGACTTGCTAACACGAGCCTTGGCGGCTCAACCATGGTCTGCCCCAGGTTAGCCTCATGGGCTTGGGAACTCGACAAACAAGGGGAGTTTATGAGCTCCTGAAGCTGAGGGTGACTCTCACCTAGGATCACCACGACTTGGTTCCTAAAAGGGATCTTGACACACCTGTGGAAGGTGGATGGCACAACGCACAAGCTGTGTATCTAGGGCCTTCCCAACAACAGGTTATAATGGGGGTGGAAGACATGGAACACTCCCGTGTGTGCGATCCCTCCCGTTTCCATCGGGAGTTCGATCGATCCTAAGGGTCTAGACGCATTCCCATTGTATCCAGTGATAACGATGGGGCTTGGGTTCATAGAAGTCAAGGTGACTCCGATTTGATACGCCACATGAAGTGGAAGGATGTTGAGCCCTCCTCCCCCATCAACTAGGCACCTGTCCAGAGAGTAGTTATTGAGAACCACCTCGATATGCAGGGCCTGGTTGTGGGACTCGTAGGGTTTATCTACATCATCTTTCGAGAAAGTGATGGGCGATTTTGCTCCTATCGACGCCACTTGGTTAAACAGGGATTCAGGACTTATGTTTGAACTAACCTTAGCTCTTTCTAGAAATTTCTCTAGCACGAGTCTATGCCTAGGCGAAGTTTGTATAAGCTCTAGGATGGACATGTGGATAGGAATCTTTGAAAGATGGTTTTCGAAATCATAAGGGTTTAAGACGATTTTTCCATTGTCTGCTTTTAGCAGAACTCTAGGAATACATGCTTTTGAGGGACCAGGCACACTGACCACCTTTTTAGCACTTTGTAGGTGCGGGAGTTGATAGATCATCCCGGATCTTGTCACTTCCCCCTTGACCAACCTAGGGTTCGCACTTAAACTGGCTCTAATCATGAGTTTTGGAGCACCTTGGATTTTTAAAACTGGTTTAGCCGGAGATTCAGCTCTTGGTGGTCCCCAAATTATCACTTGGGTGGGCTTCTTGTAAAGTATAAGGGTGGACACACAAGTGGATCGACCAGACTTAGATGAATGTGTTAGATCTTTCGAAAAGGTGAGGGTACCTCCTTTCCTTTCCCACTACTACTAGCGTGCTTGGGAAAGGGTTCTTTAAAGATAGCTTGAGTTGGCTTAGCTTTCGTAGTGACCTGGAGTCGGTCCTCCTTTATCAAGTTCTCGATTTTGTTTAAAAGGGAGAAACAACGCTTTGTATCATGGCCTTTGAGCCGATGATACTTGCAAAAGCGGTTTAAATATCCCCCTTTGGAAGCGACTTCCTCGGGGATTTCAGGAAGTTCAATCATGCCCTGGGTAAGTAGGAGGTCTAGAACCTCCGACACAAGTTGCCCTAGCGGAGTGTACTCCCGTTTTTCAATAGGTTTTTGGAAGTTTCTTTTCCTTTTGTTTTTTGATTTTTCAAATTTTTCGAAGTGCTCATCGGACCTGGATCTACCCGGATATTGGCGATTTTATGGGGCTTTGCCCCTTTGTCCATCGTGGGTAGCCCATAAGTGATGGGCTTCTCCAAGCGGGTTTTGGAAATGGCACTTCCTTTCTATAAGTGATCGTATATCCCCTTTTTCAAGTTTGTTTCGAAAAGGGATGCTTTTTTGATCAACTTATGGAAAGTTGAGATTTCGTGAAACGAGAGAAGGGTCTTTAGTTCACTTTTAAAATTATCCAAGATGAGCATGACTGCGCATCCTTCGGATATTGGCTCTCATACTTGCCCTAAAAGGGACCTCTATCGAATAATGAAGGCATGCACGTCTTCGTTCATGCCTTGCTTTGTATCCCTTAAAGTGTTTAAAGTCGGCGTGACTTCTACGTTATGTGTAAATCTTTGCATAAAGCAGTTCGCTAACTCTTCAAAAGTAGCGAACTGGCTTAAATCGTAGGAAGCCAGCCATTTGGCAGCTGTGCCTTTAAGGGACAGAGGGAACCAATACACCCATTTCATCGAGTCCTTTTTCTTCTTATAGGCTCGACGTGAGAAAAGTTGCAAGTGAGACCTAGGGTCTCCCATGCCGTCATACCGATGGAAGTTCGGTATTTCATCGTCACTGTCTGTTTCATAATCCATAGGTAGGAAATCAAACAGGGCATAACTCATTTTCTCTTTATTTTGCCCTTTCAGCAGCTGCTGTAGGGCTTTACGGTCCTTTTGTGTGAAGGACTCGTGGTATTGGTTGCCTTCCATTGCGGAGGCCTCTTTATGTTTGCGAGGTTTTTTATTTTTTTTTTCTTAGCCCTTTGTTCACCATTCGATGAACATGAATCGCCTACTTCAGCCTCTTGGCTGAGAGCATCGATTTTGGCCTCGAATTCCCTTCTCAAGACTTCTATCTCTTCTAGCTTAATTTTATTTTTTAAAACCCTTCTAGAGTGAGAACTTGATGCGCATGAGCCTTAGCTCGACACTTCACTTGGGTTGGATTTTGACATGCTTTCAAGCTTTTCAAAATTCCTACGTATGAAGTATAATAAAGAAAGAGTTAAAAATAAAACCTTTTGGAAAATATTTTTGCAAGGTTTCCTAAGATAACTCGATTTTAAAAAGACTCACGTCCCACCGGGCATGCCAAATCCTGTAGACGCAGAAAGTTCCCGCTTCTGGTTCTTAGGCCTGAAGCGAATCTTTTCGTGTGTCTAAGTCCTATTTAAGCAAAAGGGCGTGCCAGCTAGCTTACTTAAGCTAGCGAAGAGATATTTTGAAATCTAACTCCTAACATGGCGACTGTGAGCAAGCAAGCTCTTTTCGTCATAGACCTTCTTGCAACGATGCGCAAGGGTCACTCTGTACGCTTTAAAAATCGAGTTTTAAAATATGAGAACCTACGAAAACGTTTGAGGTGTTCGATTCGGTTTGTTTTTGTATGATTTTCAAGTTTTATTTCACGTGGATTTGCACGTGCCTATGTCTTTCTTTTTATCCCTTTTCGGGCCAACTAGGTGTGTGTTATGAACACTTGCCCTAAGTGGGGCAACTTTGAGCAGGAGTATGGGGTTTGCTTTGATGCAATATGCGTCCTAACTAGTGGTAGAAATTGAAAGACAATGTAGAAGGGAAATGACTTGAATGTAAATTGCAAAAGGGAAATTGCAAAAGGGAAATATGGCTATATCTTAAGAGCGGAAAGGCTCAATAGTGCAAGTGTGTGCCGTGTATATATATAAAGACTACGCACACTGCTGAACCTTAAAACCCAAATCTTAAAGACATAGCCGAAAGGGAAATACTTATAATATATATGGGCCCGAAGGTCGCCAACGTGTTGCGTGGGTGTTGTGTGTATATTGAAAGACAACTCACACGACTTAAATGAAACCCAAATATAAATTGCAATATGGCCTTAACTAAGGTCTTGGGAGTAAGAGCGAAAGTTCAATGTGTGTGAGTGTAGAATTGAAGTACTACGCACACGACATGAAATTAAACCCAAATATAAATTGCAATAGGCCTTGACTAAGGTCTTGGGAGTAAGAGCGAAAGCTCAATGTGTGTGAGTGCATAATTGAAATACTACGCACACGACATGAAGTAAAAACACCCAAGGGAAGATATAACATGGCCCTTACTTGGGTCTTGCAAATAAGAGCGAAAGCTCAATGTGTGTGAGTGCGAGAATTGAAAGACAACACACACAACTTAAGCAAAACCCCACGCAACTTAAATTATATAAATAAGTCTATATCTTAAGGGCTCATTAGGCCCATGTGTATTCAAAATCGTGCACGACTAAGAGCGAGATAGGCTCAAGTGCACGTGTGTGTGGGTGTGCCAAGCCACATTATTACAAGCGGGGGGAGACAATGTTCCGTTATTACAACCCCGTATCAAATTTAATTGAGCTTAAGCAAGTCTATAAACAAGGACCGAGTTAGGCACTTACGTACAGCTGGTCCAGAGGTGACTTGCTTGAGCTTGGGCTTGGGCGTCGCCTTGGGCTGCAAGAGGGAGCTCCTCGGAAGGGTGTGGCAAAAGGTGTGCTGGCTGGGTAGGAAGCAAGGTGCTAGCCGGGTGATGGAAGGGGGTGCTGTTGTGGCGCCTTGGCTGGGGTAGTTAGGGGGTGTCACTAAGGTGTAGGGTAGGTCCTAGGGAAGGTCGAGCTAAGGGTCTTGACTAAGGGCTGTCTAAGGGAAGGGATGTAAGGCTGCGGGTGTGGCAAGGTGCAGTTGGTTGTGGCTGGCCGACTAGTGGCAGGTAGTTAGGTGGTGGCCGGCTGGATGTAGTGGAGGTTAGGCTAGGGAAGGGTGGCGTGTGATGGCTGAGAGTGGAGGGGGAGTGAAGAAAGGGTAGTGTTAGGATGGGGTACTAACCGGAGAGGAAGGGGAAGGTGGCGGGTGTCCAAGGGAGGCAGCCGGGTGAAAGATGGGTGCAGTCGGGTGGAAGGAGTGGAGCTGGCCGGGAGAGAGGAGAGGAAGGGCTCGGTTGGCCCAAGGTGGAGCTCGAAAAATCTGAAAAACCCGCCCACTAGGGGGGGTTTATAGGATTTTAAGAGGGTCGGTTGGGCTGGTTTTGGGGGGGTGGTTTAGTGGTTAGGTGGTGGTGGTTTAGGAATAAGGTGGGCTAGATATTTAGGGGGGGCCAGATATTTAGGTAAGGTGGTTTTAGGGATATGGTGTGCTAGGGTTTTAGGTGGGGTGGTTTAGTGGTTTAGGGCTTAGCTAAGTGGGTTGGTTTTAGGGTGAGGTTTAGTGAGGTGGGTTAGGTGTTTAGGCTAGGATTAGGGTGAGGTTTGGGGAATTAGGCTAGGTTTATGGAAGGATTAGGGAAGTGGGTTAGGTGATTAGGTTGGGATTAGGGAAGTAGGTTATGTGATTAGGTTTGGATTAGGCCGAGATTAGGGCAAAATGGCTAGGATTAGTGGTTTTGGCTTAGGAGTGGGTTAGGAGCATCCCTTTGCATGGCCCATGGGCTTCATTGCATCATGTTGGTGCAGCCCTAGGTTCAGTGTAGGTTCATACAAGCTTAAACCCACACTAATTAGGCTAACCCACATGATTAACCCGAAACTTGACACACAAGTCAAGCTTAATACTTTTAACTCACATGTAATCCTCCCCATTCTCTCTCATGCCCAAGATCCCACGTGAATTTCAAGTGGGCCCCACCTCCATTTATGAGAAGGTGATGTGGGCCATGGGTGTGGATATTGGATTGGATCTTTGGATCCAAATCCACATATATGTTTGGATTGAGATCTGGATATATATGGTTCAGATCCAATCCAAAGCTGAATTCTGACTCCTTCAGGGTATGTTCGAAATGAACGGTTTGTGCGGGGCCTGACAGCATCAGTACTCCGTCTTACGTTGGATCTTCGCCAACAAGGTCGTCCGCTTCTGTTTTCACCTGCCGGAGATGATTTCAAATGATTTGTTGATAACAGGGGCTTGGACGTTCGAGATCCTGGAGATGAATCTAACACAAGAGTTGTTGTGCCGGGCTCGACATGTACTCCGGTTTCGAGCTCTCTTTTGCTCTCCTGGTCCTGCTTTCATCAAGCCAAGTCGCTTTTGTGGGGTTTCAAAACGTATTTTAAAAGGTTTTAAAACTATATTATACATATTTTAAAACATATACAGTTTAAACATATGTACAGGGTTTGTCTGGAAGGCTCCTGGGTTTCCAGACTCAAAATAGCCCTTTGGGGCTGCTTTTACAAAACCAAGTTTATTTGAGAAGTTCGTGGGATTTCGGGTTGTTTACATAAACACCCAAAAATTTTCAAATGTTTTCAAAAAGTTCTGAATTTCCAAAAACCAGTTTAAAACCTTTATGAACCTTTAAATTCAAAAACACCCCAAATTTTAAAGTTTAAACATTTGGGGAAATACTTTAAGGTTTTAAATTCGAGTTAAAATAGCCTCTAAAGTTCGAAGCAGATAAGATCCAATCCAAGCCCAGATTCAGATTGATTAAAATGCAGAGAAGATAAAGTTGAAGCCCGATCAAGTTCAAATGCTATCTCATTTCATCCAAGACAAGAGGAAATCAAGGTGGAATGTGAGTCATTCAAGAAACAAGTTCAAGCATGTTCGAATTGATTTGGAGAAACATAGCTAGGTCCGGCCAAGAGCGTTGGATCAACTTATAAAGAAGTGCCAAGGTGAACTAAGATCGGCTGCATCAAAGGCCTAATTGGCCACATTCAAGCTCAAGAGATGGCACCCTAAACCAGCCCACGTAGGTCTGGTCCAAGTCACCATGGAAGGAACCAAGTTTCATCAAAATGATCAAGCTAAAGTGCATCCACCTCAAGTTCGTGACACTCTAGCCGGTTGAAGCTAGGACCAAGAGTGGAGCCTAGGTGAGGCCGATCACACTCAAGACCAGCCCATATGGGGTGGGCTGGTCCAAGTCAACACAAGGTGAACCATTTGTATTAGATCAAGTGGATCAAGAAAGCAAGGGAGCTGGTCCATAAAAGGGGCCAAGGGGGGGAGAGTTGGGAGGGGCTTGGTTATCTTTATCTCTCATCAATTGAAGGGATCTTGGGGTTGATCTTGGGGCATCAAGAGGGTCTGCAACAAAGAAAAAAATGTGAGCTGAGAGTAAAGGGAAAGAGAGGGTAGACATAGGAGGGAGAGTGTGTGAGAGCTGAAGCAAAGGAGAAGAAGGGCTGGCCGAATTCCACTCTTGGAATTCCAGCCGATCAGAGACAAAAAGCTGTAAGTACTTCTTCCTTTGTTTTTAAAACCTTCTTCTATATTAATTCAATTGAATTGGGGTTGTATTAATGGAGCAAAGTCTCCCCCCACGTTGTAATAGTGAGTATATTTGATGCCCTCATTTACATTTGCAGAATTTTCACTATTGCACACACGCACTCCATGTGTTTGCTTATATGCTTCTTCTCCAATATAATCTATAATCACTCTATATTCTCTACCCCCTCTATGCTTATGCTTATAAAGATAATTTTCCTTCATTTCAATTCAGCAATTTAATTTGGGAATGTATAGTTGTTGCATTTTAAATTCGGGTGAGTTTGTATCATTAGATTCTTAAAAACTGAAATCTGAACTTCCAGCATCTCTACATCTGATGATTGCAGCAATTTTAATTTCTGGATGCTTGCTCTTTTTCATTTGAAATTTTGCTTACTTATTCTATACACACTGGCTCACCTTAAATAAAATTTGTAAGAATTTTAGGACCGTTCAGCCACGTAATAAAATTGGATAAAGAACGACTCAATTTCGACACTTCTATTGCACAGTCGAATTTCCTGAAATAGAGGTTGGGTAAAAGTCTCATATCTCTGTCTACTGAGTCCAATCAAAGTGATTTTTGATGCATTGGAAAGATGACATTCATACTTTTCCATAAACATCAAAATCACCAAAATCGGAGTTCTGAGTAGAGAGATACAGGCTCATCTTTGAGTCTTTATGTTTCTGAAACAGAACTGTCCCAAGTTAGTGAGTTGGTCTGATTTTATTATTTGTTTCTGATTTAATACTGCTCTGAATTCTGATTTGTAAAAGGCCACAGTCTTTTCATAATACCAGCTTCGTCTAGTAAAATTTTATAAAAATTTTGGAGGTCTGTGACGTATTCAAATCTCTCTTAGAAACAAACTCTGAAAACAGAATTCTTTGTTTTCAGCAGCTTGTATATTCCAAGTATTGAATCAAAGTGCACAAGCTCAAAAATCCTTTCAAAAATACTTGTTCACGTGAAAGGTAGTTGTATTTGCTATAAAGATGAAATCCCTAAGCGCTCAACACCGACCCTTGAGTATCGGCTCAAGAAGGTTTGAGTGAAAAGATCCCGCTTGCACACAATCGCCTAGAAGTCTAAAATTTTCAAATATTTGCTAGTTTAAAACTAGTTGGCACGCTCGCGCAAGCGTAGATAGAAAAATTTCATTTCAAGTTTTCATAAACTTCGGAATGAGAATTTTCATGTCTACAATTGTGTTAGACTTTCGATAGCTAACGTAAAACTTTGTCGAAGTTTTATACCATGGATTACACAAATTATGAGCATTGCTTTGGGGCGTCCCTACCTAGCGATGAGCTGTAGAGTCTGAATGCAGTGATAAGCAAGGTCCACTACATTTTCACCCGAATGTTATGAATCAATTGCAAAGAGGGTTTCCACATCATGGACAGGTGTGGGTAAAGAAGTTAGTCCTACTACATTACCATCTGAATATAGTGAATAATTTACAAAGAGGGTCTCCACATTTTCAATATGGACAGATCGGGGGGGCAAGAAAGCTAGTCTTAGATAATAAGATTCGTATTGGTTCTTGGAATATCGAAATATTATCCGGTAAGACAATGGAGGTGGTAGATACTATGATTCAGAAAAAGACTCATATTCTATGTTTACAAGAGACAAAGTGGGTTGAAAAAAAAGCAAAGGAGATAGAGGATATAGGTTTTAAATTATGGTACTCATATAAGGAAAAGGCTCAAAACGGAGTTGGTATTATCATAAATAAAGATTTAAAGAATAATATAGTAGACATACAACAATATGATGACCGAATCATGACATTGAAATTAGTGTTAGGAGTAGAGGTTTTGAATATAGTTTGTCCTTACGCACCCCAAGTAGGACTAGAAGATAGTATAAAGACATCTTTATGGGAAGAGTTAGATAAGGTGATTCAAAGGATTCCACAAAAGGAGATGATTTGTTTAGGAGGAGACTTAAATGGACATGTCCGTAAAGAGGTATTAGGAAATCAAGGTATTCATGAAAACTTTGGTTTTGGAGATATAAATGAGGAAGATAGGGAGATCTTAAATTTTGCTATGGCATTTGATCTCTTTATAGTCAATACAATCTTTAAAAAATGAGATGAACATTTAATTACTTATCAGAGTGGCTTATCACAAACACAAATTGATTACTTTATTTGTATAAAAAAACATAGAGCGTGTTGTAAAGATTGCAAGGTAATTACAGGAGAAAGCTTAACCACCCAACATCGACTTTTAGTTATGGATTTACAAATAAAAAAATGGACAAAGAAGAAAAGAGTGCATCGAGCTATTTGGGTGGAACCTCAAAAGCGAGAAAGAAGATATATTTAAACAGAAAGTCCTTCAAGGAGATGTTTGGAATTATGTTAGTATACCTTATGATATGTGGAACAATATGGCTATACATATTAGGAAAGTGGCGAAAGATGTGTTAGGTGTATCTAAGGGAGGTATACTGGCATAAAAAGAAGCTTGGTGGTAGAGGGCATGTTACAAATTACATTATACTAAGAAAACTAGTGAAACTTTAGAAGCTTATAAGAAAGCAAAGAAGGAAGCGAAAAAAGCTGTTAGTGAAACAAAAACTAAAATTTGGAAGGATTTATATAAAAAAACTCAACTCAAAAGAGGGTGAAAGAGATATTTTTAGGATAACTAGGGCTAGATATAAGAAAACTAAAGATCTTAATTATGTTAGATGCATCAAAGATGAGGATGAAAAAATTCTAGTGACAAATGATGATATAAGAAATAGATTGAAAAACTATTTTTATAAGCTTTTTAATGAAAATAAAGATGTTAGTATTAGCTTAGGAGAGTTAGCCAAATCAGAAAAGTATATAAACCACAATTTTTACCAACGTATTCAAAAGAATGAAATGAAAGAGGCTCTTAAACTTATGAAGGGTGGTAAATCGGTCAATATTTCTATAGATGTTTAGAAAATACTAGGAGAAATAGGATTCACTTGGCTCACAAGACTATTTAATAAAATATGGAGAAACCAAAAGATACCCAAGGAATGGAGAGTGAGTACACTTATATCCATATATAAGAACAAGGGAGACATTCAGAATTGTGCGAATTATCGAGGTATCAAGTTAATGAGCCATACTATGAAATTGTGGGAAACAATTATCGAACATAGGTTAAGACAAGTATCAAGTACAACAGAGAACCAATTTGGATTCATGTCAGGCAGATCTACTGTTGAAGCGATTCACCTGTTAAGACGTCTTATGGAACATTTTAGAGCAAAAAAGAAAGACCTTTACATGATATTTATTGATCTAGAAAATGCTTATGATATGGTACCGAGTGAGGTTCTTTGCAGAACCTTGGGAAAAAGAGGTATCCCATTGACATACATTAACCTTATAAGAGACATGTATGATGATGCAAAAGTTAATACTTATTTATAATGGTGATTGATGAGTTAACAAAACATATTTAAGATGAAGTACCTTGGTGTATGTTATTTGCAGATGACATTGTGTTAGTGGAGAAGTCTAAGGAAAAAGTTAATAGAAAATTGGAACTATGGAGAGAAACATTAGAAAGCAAAGGCCTCTGACTTAGTAGAACAAAGACAGAATATATGGAATGTAAGTTTGATCATTTGGTTACTTTAGAGGACATAGAAATTAAAATTGACACATATTGCATCCCCGAAAAAGAAAGTTTTAAATACTTAGGGTCAATTTTTCAAATTGATGGAGATGTTACGCATAGAATTAATGCTGGTTGGTTAAAATGGGGAGGAGCATAAGATATTCTTTATGATAAGAAGATACCATTAAAGTTAAAAGGTAAATATTATAAAGCAGCAATTAGACCTGCCATGTTTTATGGTTCTGAGTGTTGGGCAGTTAATCATCAACACGTATAAAAGATGTCTGTGATAGAAATGAAGATATTGAGATGGATGAGTGGTCATACAAGAAAAAACCATATACATAATGAGGTTATTAGAAACAAATTAGGAGTGGCACCAATAAAGGATACAATGAGAGAATATCGTTTAAGATGGTTTGACATATAGAAAGAAGATAAAAAAAAACATGTAAGAAGATATGAAAAACTAAATTTGGAAAGTATTAAAAGAGGTAGAGGACGACCACAAAAGTGTTGGAATGAAACAATAAAGAATGATTTAGCTTATTATGAGTTAACTGCTAATATCGCATATGATAGGGCTATGTGGAAACAAAGAATCCATGTAGCCGACCCCGTCTAGTATGAGAAAAGGTTTAGTTGTTGTTGTATATATATATATATATATATATATATATATATATATATATATATATATATATATATATATATATATATATATATATATATATATATATATATAACCGATAGTTTGTTGTCTACAAACAAACAGTTTCCTTCCCATATCACATGATCCAACTCGATCTCTTATGAATTCGAACTCTTCTCATCCGGATCATGGAGAACAATAGTTCATGTGCCAACTCTACAAGCGAATTGAGCGAGGTTGTATGCGGGCCGAGGCCCGCGTTGCCTGAGAAAACATTGAAGCATTCAAGCTCCGTAGTAGTTTCTGCAATACATAAGAGCTCTTTCTCTAACTCAAGCTTCTTGAAATGTTCTTTAGTTTTCGTTTCTGCTCGCATCATCGATATCATCAACTCCACAATGAACCTTCTCATTCTTGGTACCTTGATCGAAGGCCTTGGATACTTTTGTAAGCTCTGGACCAACATTTCTGCCAATTCAGGGAAGTGCGTCCCTGCATCTGTAAGCGCACTCTGAAATTGCAAAGAGCTTGTGAACTTGAGAATTTGGGCAGCGAGGCCGATCGCGGCCTCCTGACATCTGCCCTCCTCTGACACTATGGCCTTCAATGCCTGAAATGGATTTGAAATGAGTACACGAGAAGGACAGTCATCATGAACACACGTTTTCTTCTTAGGATGACTTGATGCAATGAAAATCCTAGTAGATATTTCTGCTATTTTAGGATAAGAATTTTCAATATCTCAGTGTCAATATTCAATCTGATCCAATAAGTTTTTCGTTTACTTATAGAGGTTATTTCAGGAATTCATAAGCCTGATCTAATAGAAAAGTTCTTTTCTTTGGATTGACAAGCTGGGGTTAGGAGACCCCATCGCTCCCGATTGTCGAACTGATAACCTCAACTTGAAGGTTGTCTTGGATTGTACCCCAAGCCAAAAGAGCCGTGGCTCCTTGAGCTTAGAAGGTAAGTTTATTGATTGAATAAAGCTATCTAAAATTGTATTTCTTATCCTAACCAGATGTGATCTTAAATCAGTCCTACAAATGGATATCAAAGCAAAACACTGATCTGTTTAATGATCTCATGTTGGGCACCTCAATATACATGATGTAAATAAAGAGCAAAGAAATGCTGAACATATCAAAGTAGTGTGATTCTTTAAGAGGAAAAATTGATGTCATATGACTCGATCGAGCTCCGAATGTAACTGCACCGACTGAGAGAAGAAAACAAAAGCAACTGCTCCATGGCTAATAGAACTGCAACTCCCACAATCTCACAAATTAAGATTGAACAGATACTTACAGTAGTTGCAGCTTTAGTGACCTCATTCATCTGTTGTTCAAAATCTTGTCCTGCGTAAGCGCAGAGGTTACGCAGAATTCTAGCTGAATTTATTCGCACCGCGCTGTCATGAAGACTTTGCACCAGCTTACCAATCATGTCAAGTCTTAAAATTCTCTCACATTCAGCTGGCTTTCCAATGCCAGCATTACCAACGCCTCTCCAGCATCGGTTCTCAGCTTCTGATTGATCCTATTGCAGCTGCTATTCTCATGATGAACCATCTGATCTTCCTCAAGGAAGATGCCAAACAGTAGCTTTAGCATTCCTCTGGGGCATCCAATCTTCTCTCTGGCAACCTTATCTAGAGCCATGCTTGTCAAGATATCAGCTGCTAACGATTGAATGTCTCTGTGTCTTTCCCCATATTGAAGGATATCCCTCAAATTACCCACAGTAAAAACAATGCTTGAAACAGTCCGGCGGAGGCCTTCATCAGTGGTGCCCGTTGCTGTTGTCAATTTCTTGTCTAATTTCAGGGATCTCTTCACTGTCATGATCTGAGAGCGTGTTGCAGATTTATCCAATAGAATCCTCTTCTTTGTGCAAGTGAAATCGATGATCTTCATGAGTAAGCCTCTGGTTGATCCAATCTTCCCCGATCAGTTGTATTTCTTTTCTATTTTTTTGGTTGTTTTTCTATTGTATTCGCCTTTTTGTATAAACCGGCTTCGTCTTCTTTATTACGGGCTTTCTGTTACAAGTCTTTTGATCTTATCTTTAACGTATATGTTTTTTATCTTTTACGTAACGTATTAATAAAATATGAGGTTTTTATGTATTTACTGTCGAGAATGGTCAAATCCGGCATTACATCTCTCACTTAACCATTTGAGCCAAGCATTATTACACTCATTTTATCTTCTACTTTTTGTGGGTTTTTTCAAGTTGTGCCAACTATGATTATAAGTGTAATTGCAATCGATATACGTTGTGTAGTTTTTCATATACAATATGTTCTTTCCTATACAAAAATTATGATCGTGTAATTTAATACACTTCAAACAAATCTCAAACCCATATTTGCAACATACTTTGAGAAAAGTTTTTATGTTATGGCTTTGGTCAACATATCATTAGTTGGCATATATGATATTGATATTTCATTTCTTTTAACCATATCATGGACATAGTGGTACGTAACCATTATATGCTTGCTTCTGGATATCAGCTCCACTCTTAATCAGAGTGATTGCTTCATTATTGTCTCAATAAATGATAACTTGCTCATTGAATATATCCAACTTCAAATCACGTATGAAACAACTTATCCAAACGGGACTCGTTGCAGCCATACAGTAAGCCACATACTCAACTTCGTGTATATGCAATGCTACACAACCATGTTTCTTACAAACCTAAGAAATAATTTCACCTCCAAATAAAAATACTTATTTAGAGGTTGATTTGCTGTCATCTTTACTCCAAGCAAAGTCAACATCTAAGTATCCTACCACTTTCAGTTTATTTGCTTGAAAATACTGTTTCAAGTCTTTTGTTCCTTTAAGATATCTTAGAATCCTTTTTCACAGCTATCCAATGTTATCAACCATGATTACTTTGATATCTACTTAAAATATCAATAGTGAAGTTGATATCAGGTATTTTACATAACATAGCACACATCAAGCTATCAATAACTTATGCATAAGGAATATTAGGCTTGTTATCTCTCTCATTTTTAAATTTCTTGAGGATATAATATATAAATCTCCTTTCTTAGGCATGCGAGTTTAGATTCTCTATATCAAGAAATCTTTATTCCCAGAATATAGGATGTCTCTCCCATATCCTTTATTTCGAACCTTGAGTTTAATCATGACATGATTTTGACAATCATCTCATTATCTTTCCCAATCAATAATATGTCATCTACATGTAATGATAAAATGACAAAATGGTCCCAATGTTCCAAACATATACACAATGATGTTCATTTGTCATAAACCCAAGTTCAATAATAACATTTTAAAAAGTCAAATACCATTGACAAGGTGATTGTTTTAAGTCATATAGAGATTTTTTCAACATATATATTTTATCCTCTTAGCCTTTAACAATGTATCATTCTGATTTTTACATATATATGATTTCGTTTAAATCTCTATTTAGAAAAGCAATTTTTATATCTAATTAATGTAAATCTAAATCATAATATTGTGAAATTACCATAATTATCCTTATAGATGCAAATTACACAATAGAAGAATATGTCTCAACATAATTTATCCCCTCCTTTTGCGAGAATCGCTTTGTAACCAACCTCACCTTAAACTTATTGCTAGATCTATCGATTTTATATTTCTTTTTTAGAACCTAAAACCTATGGCTTTCCTTCTTTTTGACAAATCAGTTAATTTCCTTACTTAATTTTTCCCAATAGATTCAATTTACTCATCTATGGCTTTTTTTAGTCTGATGATTTAGATAATAGCCTAATGATATGTTAGGTTATCAGTCAACTCATCTAAATCCATTGAATTTCACACTTCCTCTACAAGGTAAGTGTGATACTACTTTAAATAGGATGATGTGACCTTAAGTCTTTTTTGTCTACTTAAAGTTTTGATTTGTTCAAGAAGATATCACTATCTATGAATTCAAATGATGATGGATCTAAATCTACTAGATCATCAACACATTCATCATCATTCTCAAGGATGTCATTCTTAGTCTTCTTTAAAAATTCAACATTCATGCTTTCTATTAATCTATGGTCCTTATGATAAAATCGACATCTTTTAGAACCTTTAGGATATCTAATGAAAATACATCTCATATATACAATAGATCCTCACTTCCTGAGATAACCTAAGTTTGGTTTTCTTCTAAGCCACATCTCATATGGTTTAGAGAATACAACCTTACATAGTACTCTATTTAGTATATACATGATTGTACTTACTACTCTTCAAAATACCCTTGGTAGATAAGCATATATTAACATAGAGCTTGTCATATTCAGTAAGGTCATGTTATATCTTTCTACTATATTATTTTGGTGAGGTGTTCTGAGCATTATATTTTATTTTGAAATACTGAAGTCTTTGTCTTTACAGAATTCTAAAATTTTTGTAGAGGTATACTCTTCACCTCAATCAAATTTTAATACTTTGATTGTATGCTCTAGATAGTTCTCAACTTCCTGCTTATATTATTTGAATGCTTTAAGTGCTTCAAATTTATGTGCTAAGATATATATGTGTGTATCTCGAGTAATTATTGATAAAGGTTATGAAATAAAACTTACCCCAATGTGATCTCAATCTAAATAGTCTACATAAATCAATGTGAATGATCTCTAATAGGTTTGTTGTCCTACTTATATATATATGTAGAAAATATTGTTCTTATCATTTTTCCTTATATATAGGCTTCACACTTACTAAAAGTGTTTCCTAAAATTCAAGCAAGAAGTGAAAGTTTTCCTCAACTTTTTCAGACTTATATACCTTAGGCGTTTATGTCATACATTCACATTCACATTTAAGGCATAATTAATATAAGCAAAAGAACAATCATTTTCATTGATGTTTAGCTTAAACAATCTATGTTCAATACCAAATAGTCTAAAGAAAGCTATAGTTTTATGCTTTCCTACCGTTACTTTGCTAAGGACAAACTTGACTTCAAAACCTTTTCTAACTAAGAAAAGGACTGAAACAAAATTATGCCTTATAGATGACACAATTAATACATCATTTAATATAACTGGTTTTCTTTGTATATGTATTTTAAATGACCCAACCCCAAATATTATTTTCCATTTATACTCAATGTTCCCCTAGTTTATATTCTTTTAGGTCCATAGCCTATTCCTTACTCTTTGAGATATGTTTTATTGCTTCTCATCAATCCACCAACTAATTATTGGGCGACTCATGTAGAGGCATTTAGAAACTATGTATATTATGTTTTGCTTCTTCGATTTGTCACGTTGTTGGGTGTTTTCACCGTTAGTCTTTTTGTTGTGTCAATCTCTCTTCTAGTGCACCATTTCTTCACACTTGATGTGATAAGCGATTTCATGTGATTTCTTAAAAGATTGACTGTCTTTTTTATTATTCTTGTCAAACTTCTTGTTTGGTTTATTCTTTCTCTAATTTGATTTGAAACTTTATCCTATCTCATCTTCAGCTACTACCAATTTATCCTTTTTATTTTTATTCATGTGCTCTTGTTTAATTACTAGCTCAAATGTTAACTCAGAAAGGTTTGTTTCAGCCCCTAATCTAAGGGCAGTGACAACTATATTCTATGAATGATGAAGATTGTTTAGGATAGTTGATATTTGTATAGCTTCAGGGATGACATATTTTACTATAGCTAAGTCTCTGGCTTTTACCAATATTTGGTTCTCTTGTTCTACTATATTATCTCTTTTCATTTTATAGGAGTTGTATTTTGCAGTAACAATTAGACATGTAATTTTGTTTTAGTATCATATTTAGATGTTATTGAATCAAACAACTCTTTAGTGGTCTCGTATTCCTCAAAGACCCTAATTAGGTCATCCTCCATATATGTCAGTATTATGGGTCTGGTTATTGTGCCATCTTTAAGGAATATTATATATATTTTCTTTTCCTCTTGTGTTGCATTGAGAGTGGGGGTAGAATTGTTTCCCTTAATACATAGTTTGTACCTTCTAGTATAAGCGCTAACGGGATATGTCTTTTTCATGTTTGGAAATTTAGACCATTTAGTTTCTTAGTTTTTGCCAATTTAAATACATATATTTTAGAATTCATTTTAAATTATTTAGCAAAATTAAAAATTAGACGGTATGTTTCAAACATGAAAATTAGATGGTCTGTTTGGCAAAAATACTATTACTCAACCATCAAAATGCAATTTACAAAATATCCAACTAACCGAAAATAACTCTAGGTACCAAAAATAATTTCAAATAATGCTTAGGTATCTTTTTGAAATATTTTTAATCTGATTGTATTATTTCTTAATCAATCTCAGGACAAATCTATAATTTTATATATTTTCTACCACTGTAATTTTCTTAAAGTTTGAGAGGTAAATCAATAATTTCATTTGTTTGTTTGGTTTGGTAAGATCAAGGATAAAACAGTAAAATTATGTCTGATTTTTTAGAGATTTTAAAAATTGGTCGGGGATAGAATAGTAATTCTTCCCCTCAATGCAAATTTGTAATTATAACTAAAGATGGGAGCAAAATCGTCTTTTGGCTCAATGTCAAACTTGTGAATATACTACACATCTAAGGACAACTATGTAATTCAACAAGCTAGTATTTGGTACATTTTACAAGTTGCTAAAGGATAAAATTGTTCTTTCGTCCGTTTAAAACTAAAATTGTCTTTTGACTTTAAAATATCTAAACTTTTTTGTAATTTTATTGCATGATAGTTCGTTATTTTATCAAATAACCACGATGCTAGCGGTTTTCGGGAAAACTACGGTTTCACAACACGGTTTTGATCAAAATCGTGAGCGGTTTTCTGTTGATGAAAACCATGAGAGAGGGAGAGAGAAATCTGGGTGAGAGAGGAAGGAGAGAGAGAGAGACAGTCGAAGATATGACAATTGTTCTCTGATAATTTTTCGATCGTCTTTCTAGTTCCTTTGTCGGATCCCTTTTCTTGATTCTTGATAATCTTTGGCCACCCTTAGTGGCTTTTGACTATATATGGTTTTGTTCCTTTTTCAGACAGTCTTAAGTTGCCTATGTGGTGTCTTCAGATAGTCTGATAGTCTCATGCCACCTATGCAGTAGTTTTTGATTGTCTGTTGGCTCTTCTTTTTCGTCTTCTTCTTCTTGTCTCTTTAACTGTGAATAGAGGATAGTCAGGTGTATCATGTCCTATGTTCCATTTGTTTTTCTAGCATACTCTCTTTCTCTTGTTTTCTAAACACTAACAGCATAATTGTTTTGCAGATTCTGGTCCATCTTGTCTTGATACCATTGATGGGTTGTTTTATCTTATGCAAGATCCTTGTCGGAGCCCTTAGTCGCACAACGGAGAGTGAAAGGGTCCAAGTAGATATGCACAACAAAAACAAAGGGAGAAGAAGAAAGAAAAGAGAATGGATTTCACGGTTACCCTCAAACAGATTATCAACAAAAACTAGTTATATTTCTTTTCTATGTTTTTCTATTATATCTAGTAGAGTATTTATAGTGAAAAACTTTATGTATAAACAACCTTCGTGTTCCTGTCTTTGGTGTTATCGGTTTTTCATTACCAGTCTTTTGATCTTATCTTTAAAGTATATATTTTTTTGTCTTTTTTGGGTAATGTATCCCTCGAATTTGAGATGATGTGTCTTCTCCGTTTCGATGGATTTACGGCCAAGAATGGCCAAATAGGGCGTTTTGAGTTAGACTGCAAGAGCTCGACACAGAATGCCAACAGATCCATTTTGAGGCCATCAAAGATGCTCCCGTTCACACTCTTCGAACATGCATCGTAGAAAAATCGGCGAATCCAAGCAATGCCGGGGGGATCAAAACTGCACTCTTTACTAACTTGCTCGAGGATTTTATGGATCCTGACCTTCCACTCCCAATAGGCCTTCTCTGCCAGAAAAACGGAGGCTTCGGCTAGTGCAAGGCCGTAGAATATGTTCAATGCCAGTTTCTGATTCTTAGTTTTGATCCTGTCAGTTTCTTCGAAGCTGTGCCTGCTTAACCTTAGTAAAGAAAGCACCACGCATGCCAAAGCTGCAGCTAGCTGAAAGCAGTAGAAGATTCGACTTATATTTCTGGATACAAAGATCCGTCTTGCATATGGTAGAAGAGGAACCTCCGAAGTAAGCCATGTTCGTCTAGTACGAGTGTTGGTGATTGGTTTTCTTCTGTACTGTCATTTGCCTCTGGAACAGATGAATTGGCTCTTGGAGGTTGGTGATCAAAGTATGGGATGTACATACGTGACAGGTTTTCTGAATGCCCCAATGGCGCGAACCAAATGGGTTAGAACCAGAGACGATGGCTCGGATGTTGTTCCTCCCTACTTCTGAAAGATACCAAGTAGCTTCATGCTGCCATTCGAGTTCATGACTCCGGCTGTAAATCCGACCACCTTCCACTAAGGGAATGATGGTGACATACCAGAAATCGGTTGTCTCAAGAATAATTGTGAATCCACCAAGTAGGACAACAGTTGCCCAAATAAAACCAAGAGTTCCCAACCCAGTTGCTGTTTTTTCAAGCACTGCAAAACCTCAGTGCAAAGAGGGTGAGCTTCTTTTCTGGTGCTCCTAACTGCTGTGCAGTTGTTGTTGGAGAGACAGGATTATCAGAACTACTGTCTCTCTTCTCAATACTGCCAAGGCCACGGGGCTCAAACATTGTGTTGCATGTCACTGCTGGTCTCGCTTAGCCTCTGGAGTTCACCAACTTGTAGATGAATGCTTCCCTCTCCTTCCACAGAACGCCTATGATCCATGATAATGCAGAAGTCTTGAATGTTTGTGTGTATCTAAGACAGAGAGGGTGAGTGTTGGGGAAAGATGGGTTTTATACAAGAATGAATGAGAATGGAGAGCTTAGGGGACACGCTTATTATATTATGTGGCATGTTGGAGGAAGAGTAACGCCATGGCTTCTCTTTCCGTCAATTTTCCAAGAAGTTGGTTATGCTTTGCTAGCAATCCTAGTAGCTTGGGAAAGGGTTAACTTTCTCCCTCTCCTTTCTCCCTCTCTATCTCTTGAAGAGTTGACTTCTCTTTCTAGAAAGTTTGTTGTTAGAGTCAAGCTAGGTTTAGTACGTAGTAGGCATACAGTAATTCAGTAACTTGCCCTCTACCAAAATATGAAAATCGTCTTTATCCCATTAATGTTTACATTTATAGCTAAAGTGGACCTATTTAAGATTCACGTCCTTCTGAATTATTCAGATTTTTTATTTGTAACTAATAACAAGTCAATACCTAATATTTAGTTGATTAAGTAGTTTGATATTTATTTTCTTAAATAAAGTCTTAAATTTGAGTGCTTATAAATGAAAAAAATTAGTCTACTAAGAAAACTTTATATTTTGTGATATGATATAATTCGACTATTTAAAAAAAAAAAGTAACAAGTAGATAATTTTGTTTTGTTAACAAGGTTAGTCTTTTTCTTCCCTTTAACATTCAGACAACGCAAAAGTTCAGGCAATGCCAAAAGGTTGAAGTAACCTTTTTTATTTTTAACCTAATCTAATTGTTTATACTTCTATGTGGTTCTGACAAAAGAAAAAAAAATACAAAAAACAAAAATAACTTGTGCAACAATCAACTGTAATTTGGAACTAGTCCTCGTCATTTACACACTTCATTCAGAATTTTTACCATGCATGTTGTTCTCCAATTCAAAAACATTGACTTATGTGTCAAAGTAACAAAACAAGTTGCTGTAGTTTTCCCAGCTAATAGTTTATCATCCAACTGCGTACGTGCACAAGAAATCTCTCTTAGTCTCCGAGGTCAACTTATGATTACGATTTATTAACAAACAGAAATTCTGGTGTCTTGTGGTAGTTGTTATTCCAATTGCACAAACTTTTCTTCACAAACTGTACTCAAACTATTAATATGGTCCCCCCTATCTCCAAAAGTAAATTTAAAGTGGACCACTTAAACTCAAATATAATCATATATTACCAAGAGGAAATGATTCTTTCTGTCTTACACATCATTTTTCATTTACACCATTTTAGCACATAAAAAATCTTTAAAAATGATTCCTGCGTAGAATCAAACAAATGTGAATCTTCCCAACGAGAATTGCACAAGCTTATGCAAAAATTAGAGCATGTAAAGGTAAAATTTAAGAAAACAAAAAACGCAAATATTAGTTTTTCTTATCATCTATTAGTTACTGCAGTTTAGTCCTTTTTTTCATTTTGACATTCAGATAAAAAAAAAAGTACACACAAAAGTCAATAATTTTGTTTGCTAACCAAGTTTAATCCTTTTTGTCTCTTTGACATCCAGACAAAAAATAAGTTCAGGCAGTACCAAAAGAACAAGTAACCTTTACTCAAGTTGTTTGAAAAATGATCATTATATATTTTTTTAGAAGTATATATATTATTAATATTTTTTTTTAGAGTATCAAATTTAATGAGAGAAAATAATAAAAATAAATAAATATGATCAATAGTATTAAAAAAGAGTATGAAAAAAAATATATGTTTTTATTAATGATAAAAATATCAAAACACTAATTGTTTATATTTTATACGTCTTTGGTTTTTGACCATACACCAAAAAAAAAAAAAAACTCGTGCGACGAGACTGTAATTTGGAACTAGTCCTCGTCATTTCTACAGTTCAAATCAAATCTACCATGTACATGTAGTTCTCAATTCAAATGCATTGACCTGGTTTAATATATATCCAAGTAACAAAGCAAGTTGGAGTGGTTTGCCAGCTAACAATTTTATCACGCAAACAGTTCGTTCCGCATGTTTTGAGAAAATTTATTTATAAGAAAATAATTGCTTATCTTTTAAAAAAAGTTTTTGATTATAAACAATTTTAAACATAAAATAAACTAATTTAAAACGCATTAATAATCATATATTATTAATGAGGAAATGATTCTTGCATATCGTTTTTCATTTACAACATTTTTTACATAAAAAGTCTATTCAAGACCTGTGTAGAATCCATACAAAATGTGTGTCTTCCCCTACAAGAATTGCATTAAGCTTTATGAAAAAATTAGAACGTAAGAAAGTGAAGTTATAAAAAGTACACGCAAATATTACTTTTCTTATCATTTTTTCTTTATACAAGCTTTACACTTATTGAAAGTATTTTTCTAAAATCTTGGCAGTAACTTAAAAGTTGGATAATTTTCTCAACTTTTTTAGACGTATATGCCCAATGCGTTTATATCATACATTCACATCAACATTAAAGGCATAGTCAATATATGCTGAAGGATTTTCATTCTCATTAACTTTCAATTTGAACAATCCATATTATACATCAAATTTTCTAGAGAAAAATACTCTCCATGTTTCCCCACAATCACCTTGCCAAGAACAAACTTGACCTCAAAACCTTTCTTTACTAATGTAGAGACCGAAACGAGATTATGCCTTATAGATGGAAAAATCAATACATCAGTTAATATAACTGGTATACTTTATACAAATATTCTAAAGGACCTAATACCCAAAACATTCAAAAAAGTATTATTTCCCAAATACACCCGATGTTCTCATAGTTTGTACTCCTTTAAATCTATTATCCCTTTCTTTGTCTTCAAAATATGTCTAGTCGCTCTTGAATCAATCCACTAACCAATCATCGAGCGATTTATGTATAGACATTTCGATATCATGTAGGTTATGTCCTGCTTCTCTGATTGTTTGCGTTGTGGGTTATTTCTTTCACTCTTCTTATTACAGTAATCTCTCTTATAGTATCACATCTTTCCACAACTGAAATACTTATCGAGAAGCGGTTTGTTGTGTTTTCTTAAAAGATTGGTCGTCCTTTTTGTTATTTTTGCCAAACTTTTTGTTTGGTTTATTTTCCTTTTGATTGGGTTTGAAGCTAGACCTTATCTTATCTTATATTACTAGCAATTTTTTTTCTTCTGTTTTTACTCATATGTTCTTGCTTAATTGTTAGTTTTAGAGGCAATTCAAAAATATTGATTTTGGGCTCTAGTCTAAGGGCAGTGGTGACCATGTTACATGAAGGGGAAAGACTATTCAATATTGTGGATATCTGCATTTGTTCTAGGATGACTGATTTTGTCACAGCTAGGTCTCTTGCCATTACCAACATATGGTTTACATGTTCTACTACATTATCCCCTTCTTTCATTTTTAAGGAATTATATTTTTGTAGTAGCAACTGGACATGCAGTTTAGCAGTTGTATCATATTTAGCTGTTATTGAATCGAACAGTTCTTTCGCAGTCTCGAATTTCTCAAAGACCCTTATCAAGTCATCCTTCATGTACGTTAACATGATGGTTCTTGCTATTATGTCATCTTTAAGAAATGTTTTATACATTTCTATTTGTTGCTCTGTTGCGTCTGGTGGTAGCGTATGTATAGGTTCTTTTAGGACATACTCTAAACCTTTAAGTTTTATTGTGAATGGTATCCTTCTCTTATATATTTGAAAGTTTAAACCATTTAACTTTTCTGTCTTTGTCATTTTCGACACACATATTTTAGAGTTCATTTTTATGTGTTTGGCAATTATAAGAAATAGACAGTCTAAAAAAATATTTATCAAGCAACAAACCACAAATAGCATAACTCTAATTAGAATGATGTAGAATATCATAAAAATGAGCTAAAAATAACTCATCTTTAACATAAAAACAAGCTGGTTTATTATTTCTGAAAATTCATCAGTAATTGGGGGTAAATTCATAATTTCGCCCCTGAGTTTGAATCTATAATTTTCTCAAAATGACAAGAACAAATCTTTCTTTTGACACAGTAATAGTATTGTAATAAATTTAATCGGAAAGAGTAGGAAAGTAAATCAATATCTCGGTTTTTCATAATTTTCATAAAATGTTAGAGGGCAAATTTGACTTTTCACCAGGACAAGGCCAAAAACACCGAAGGATCGACCGCAAGCAAAGAATCTATCAAAGAGGTAGAGTGTTTCGGTATTTTCGAGGTTTTCTCCCAATAGGTTTTGCCTACGAGGAATGGTGAGTATTTTTGTATATTTCACTGTGTTTGTTTTCGTGCACTACTCTCTATTTATAGAGCAGCGCATGCTCGACTTTCGTGTCGGATTTTCTACTGTTTTTCCTTGCCTAGAGCACCTTATTCGGTCGGTTACAGATAAACTCTGTAACTGTATCGTGTTTCGGCCTTTGATAGCCACAGCATTCCTTTTCCCGCATAGCTTCCACAAATAACGATGGCCAGTAGCGGTTTGTGTGCTCGGTTTGCCGAGAATGGCGATATACATATGTTGCCAGTTTACGTGTTCCCAGACAGACGCTCCTGAGGTTCAACTGTTTCGGGCTTGAACATTGAACCACCGCTGTGCAAAGATGCGAGTGTCATCTGCTTGTTGGCATTGGTTGGTGGTGGACATGTTGGGCTTCGAATCTCCATTTATGTAGTCTCCTTGAAGTAATTGTATGAGAATGCGGAGACTGCGAAAGGGTGAACGCTGCTTTCTGGTTAAGTTCTTGTTCCTCCGGCCGCCCAGTATGTGTCTGATGTTCCTGCATCTTCTGGTGAAAGAAAGAGAATAGTAGATATGGAACGCAAGATCATTCAGCTAGCACAGTGCTGCCCATTGAATGCAACGTACCTCCTCTTGCTTTGTTTCATAAATGAAACTGAAAGCAGAATCTGCTAACCTTTTCCTGGGCAGAGACAACCTTGCGTTGAATTCATGCTTCCGAGAGAAAGCTGAAGCATATCGATCAGAGATCCGGATCTAGCGAACTCCCCACCATTCAAGACAACACCAACTTCAGATGGAAGTTATTCGTTTCTCTTGGCTGAGAAAATCTGCAGTTTAACTAACTGCAGTGCTGCTGAATGGTCTGACTTTTTTTTATCAAAATGAACTCCGTCACAATTCAATTTATTGCATTGCCATAAGCCAGCTTGATCGCATAAACTGCTTGCGGAGAGCCGCATCCGGAGTGGAGGCTAAGAAATAAGGAGGAAGAGAAAATGGTGTACTGTACTGCCTGTCCAACCAAATAGCGACGACTAATATGTATCAATCTCGACAGCAATTGGCAAACGACGAGCCATATGGAGTCAATGGATGTAAGGCTTGCAATATCCCTCTATAAGAGTAAGTATTTATATTTATATATACACCTTCATTAATGAAATGAGGATGTTCATTTCCTTGTGGTTGCCTTCCTGTATCGCGTCTTCTCCAGAAGGTCGCTGGAAGCTCCTTTTATGGTTTGCACTTGGTTTGCTGGCCCGGTTTTTTAGGCAAAGATTTGAGATGGCCTGCCGGAGACTTTGCTTGGAGTAAGGCGAAATGGACATCAAATAACGTAGAGAGGAGGTCTGACATCATTCCTTTGACAATGCATATTTTGACGTATGCCATCACAATTCATTACTTTGAGCAAGTTGTGAGCAAGTTGCGATAAAGAACTGCTTGACCACCCTCCAGTCCTTTCCTTATTTTGTTATAATGGGGAGGAGGAAGTCATATGCAAGCACAATCCAAAGAGATCCTTACAAAATTCATAAAAATACATGCATAATAAACTAATATGCAACAAATATAAACATATCCCAATCAACAACAATTATAGATCCATAGAAATCCATAAATAAATTATACGGAAAATAGAAGCAAAATCAATAATTAGAAGAACTTATTTGTTCAAGTCGCCCTTCCGAACTTACCTTAGAGAAATCAGAATCCTGTTATAATGTACGTATAGGTACTACGCTTCATCCCATAATAAAAGTGCACACATAACGCGAAGGCATGTACCTAATTTCGAATCGATTTCAACCATGCTTCAATCGCCTATGCCTGAAGGAGGAAGCAGAGAGAGTGTTAACGTATAAAGTATATGACTAGAGAGCCTAATCGCTTATTTATAAACGGCGTGTTGGATCACGGATCATGAATCCAATCCAAACGACGCACCTCTTCGTCCCATAACCATTCCCGTATAAACACTCTTGACCATTAGACCAAAAGTTTTTCATACAAAAAGATAAACCAAAGGTTATTCACAAACACAAGCCCAAGCCCCAGCCTAGCACGTGTGTGTGGTCTAGCATATCCTCCCTGAGCTCTTTAAACTAAGGTTCATGACCTTCCAACTATATAAAAGGACATGTGGGTTTGTCTTATTCTTCAATATGGGACTAAACTTTGTCTCCTCTTAACCAGTACATGCACATGTAACTTTATTTATACTTTAGGACTTTTATATATATCAATGATACATCAATTTAATATTTGAGATATCAATATGAATTAAATATTATTAATACACATGAGTTTAATTAACCTAACTTAATTAACATTAAATTCAACAATCTCCCACAAAGTCTTGAAGTATAAAAGTGCCCTCCTAAACCAGTCATCATATTATGCTTTCAGTAATGGTACTTTTCGATTTGAACTATTACTTGAGTTATCCAATTTACCCTTTTATATGAACTATGTGAACATACGTCTTAAACCTAAACTTCGAGTGTAAAGGTTTCTATTGATAACAACGTAATAAAATGTTATAGGATGATCATTAAGAGATGCATTAATGGTCATGTATTCATATCATATATCATGATTGACTATAGAGAACAACTCAATTCTCTTATTACAGCCACACAATGTCAATCACTTAGTTGAGCATCTTGAAGTATGTAGTGTTAACATCTTGTCCTATGACTCAAACCCATTTAGAAAATAATCTTTTACTAAACTTTCAGTCATGACAATTTAGGTTTAGAGGAGACAGATACACAAATACTAAATATATCAAATAGTATAAAGTGTCATCTTATTCACTCAATAGCTTGTTACTACTACATTGAATCTACTTCATGGGATCTCTACTCAGTTAAGTTGGGTTGTCACTGCTTGTGAATAAATCATAGGTTTTATTATTATCTCCAACCTAGATTTCTCAACTAAGGTTACTCATAAATCCTTAGTCAAATGATTAACTATGTTATCTTTGGATCCAACAAAATCTATAATCATGACCCTATCAAACAAGAGCCCTTACAAACTTTAGTCTCACTTGGATGTATATATGTTGCTTTTAGTTATACTTCGAACTATTAATCTTAGTAATTGTAGTCATGCTATCACAGTGTACTGAAATTACAAAAAGTTACTTCTGTACCATAAGTAAATTGAACACAAGTCTCTTAAGTTATTCAGTTTTCAATCTAGTCTCATCTAAAGAACATGTTTTCCAACAAATGCAGAACGAGTAAAAATAGTTTTTTTCTTAAATTTCTAAGTAATAGCACCACCACCCACACAAAACACATATCAATTGACCCCATTACTCCTAGAGTTTTTTGTTATCTAACTAGCATCACTAAATTCTTTAAGAATAAAAGGATGTTTATCGTAATGCAATCCAAGAGAAATTGTTTTCTTCACATAGTGAAGTACTTTATCTAGAGCTTGCCAATGAGTTTTATCTGGATAATTGGCATATTTACTCAATTTAAATACAGTGAATGCAATATATGGTCGTGTATAGTTGATTATATACATCAAACTATAGATAATCTAGGAATATTGTAGTTCCGATACAAAAATATCAGCCTTAGACATCTCTGATAGGGTCCAATGGTTTTCGTCGTACCTCAATCATTTGAGCTTTGATTTAAGTGATTCTTATTTCGCCAAAAAGTACATGATGAGCTTTCTAGGTATTTAAGAATCATAGAAATCCACTTAGAAATGATTTTTTTGTGAATTTTGCAAGTCAAACTAGATTTCTCATAAAGTATTAGTTGTGGGTTTGATTATGCAATTGAATGTATAAAGACCAAACTCACAAAGGGAATGTAGTGAAGAATATATTGACTAGAAAACAAAGAAAAGAAATAGACTGATTTGTGATGCTTGATGCTCAATTAAGATAAGTAGACACTTTATTTATAGTTGATAGTAGACAGGTTCCTGTGATCTCAGTTTTTGTAATGTTCATGTGATGGTAGGCAGGTTTCAGATCCTTCTCTACTCCTGTAGATGAGTTCCAGTAACTTGTAGTTGCTTGTAATTCTTGGATAATAGATGTGTGCCTATTTTTTAGGAGGCAGTTCAGTAATATCTGGTAATAGGCAGTTACTCCTCAACTCTTTAAAATTTTTAGCGTCAACAAACACCTTCTAACAATCTTTAGATGAGACATTTGTGCCAAGGGTGAATGTTGTATACTTTAATAGATCACCAAAAATTAAAATAAGTTTATCATTCTCGAAGTTGGGAAGGCAAGATCCACTAGATCTTTCCCTTCCCAAAATGTCGGTTTCGTGCTAAGAAAATTCCTTAGTCACGAAGTCAAGTACCAAGTTAGTTCGATCACCTGAATACCACTTCTCAACAAGGAGGTTAAATACTAAGAGTTTGAACTTATTTCAACATAACCTTGCTGCACTTCATCATCATCATCGTCTTCGTTGTTGCGATTGCCTAGTGATGCATATAGTCTTCGATAGGTTACTTATCCTCATCCCCTTCTAAATCATTGTTATTATCATCATCTCTCATGGGTTCGTTGTTATCCAAAGTACCCAATGGCATATATCTCGGCTAGTTATGGTGGCATAATTATTGGTTGAGTCTCGATCGAGTTCACTGGATAAGATAAACAATCGAGGAGCTATTATATAAGGTAGTTACCTCTCAAAAAAGTGTGTATGGATATGAAATAGTTAACCTTTGAGTAAATGGGCTCGGGTAACTTACTAAAGCAATATAGGTGACATTAACCAACGAATCAATGTAGTAGGTTGAATCATCATATGTAACGGTTGACTTGGCATACAATAGTGTAGATAATCACTATTTTGTAAGGTAATTGCTCCTCGAGTAGGTGGATTAGCGCAACCATCTCAATAGGTAGTATGAGGCACGTCGACTTGCCTACTAGTTAATTTAATATCAGTAATAATGATGGGCTCACCATTTTGTGAACAGTCTAAGGGAGATTGTTCGCCATTAATTTTGATATAGAATCAATCATTTTAACAATGTCCAACTCATAATAAAACCCACCATGAACTTATTTGTCAGTGACTTTCTTCTGCTTCTAAGAAGTAGTTGCCAGCCGATTGAAACTCATCACTGGTTTTTTCATTTTTCAGCAGTAGTCACGAGCCAATTGAAAATCATCAATGGTATCAGTGACTAATTTTTCATCATCTTAAATTTTAATGCATGTCATTCCTTCTATATCAATAGCTGCTATTACATCCATAGCCAAATTCATTGATTTAGCATCAACCAAATTTGTATGAGTTGCCTGGCAACTCGGTTGAGGAGATTAGTTGGATCGACGGTTCCCTCGACTAAACTTTTTGTACTCATTAGTTCCTTAGTCGATGCTCTTGATAGTACTTAAACAAATTTCTTGGCCAAACGAGTAATAGACACTTTCAATCTTTTTTGACAATCTTTCCTAATGTGATCGACAATCATATCCATGCATTCAAACTTGACGGTTGCCCCAACTATTGGGTAATAGCAACCAACACAGTAGGTGGTTTGTGAAGGCGGATTCTCTTCATAAAATGAAGAGCCAGCCCACCAACTATTCTCTTGCATTGTGAGTATAAGAGTATGTGCAACCATTTGGTATATCTTAATATTTTGGCGGTTGTTCCTCTAGTTATTGCATAAGGGTAATCAATCAAATCGATAGTTGATAAATTAGTCTGCTCTTTATAAAATGAACAACCAACCTACTAACTTATTTGAGAAATAGTTGCTCCAAGTATCCAAATAGGGGCAACTATTTCATATGTACGAATCCATAATCAATCTTTGAGGTCTTATCGGGAATGCCATTTTGTTGTTGATGAGATCGGACACCTCCAAATGGCATAGAAATCCCGTTATTTGCTAAAGCGTTAGGCATGCTAGAGAGTGTTGACCTATACCCTCAAGAGAGTCCCTGGGAATCCAACTAAGTGTATCCCAATACAAATAAGTCATTATCGGGGGTATAGAGACTTTCTAGGACTCTTCCTGAGTGTTCTCAAACTAGTGCCGAGGTTCGGATCCGATTCGGGTTGAAACCTTAGAGACAAGCCACATTCGGTTTTCTTCGAGACGGAAGTTGGGTCGGTTGCAAACTACGTGGAAGGTTTGTATTATTTTAACAATATCTCCCTTTATACACCTTAGTGATTTTTAATGCATTGAAAATTGTATATACAAGGCTATCCAACATATATATATATATATATATATATATATATATATATATATATATATATATATATATATATATATATTTGTGGTTTGGATTAGAATTTAAATTTGAGTGATTTTTCCAATCTTATCGGGATTCCGTTGGTAGCCTAGTTACAAGCCTCATGATAGAGTAGGCTTTTCTTCACTATAACTCCTTTATGTGAACTTCAATTGATATGATTCTTGATTTCATAAAAAGAGGATAAGAGATATTTTCAAATGATTATAAATCATCTAAGTCAGGTTAGAAACAACTGAGTTATGGCTATTCCTCAAGAAGGTATCTTTGATCAACTACAGCCTTGGGTGTCTCTAACAAGGTTTGATGGTTTTTGTCGTATCTCAATCGCTTGAGATCTGATTTGAGTGATTCTTATTCTACCAAAAAGTAAATGTGGTGAGCTTTCTAAATTTTCATGAGTTGGGGAAATCTGTCTAAAAACATATTTATAGTGAATTTTATAGCTCTGAGCAAATTTCTTATAAAGTGATGGTTGTGGATCTGATTATGAAAACGAATGAAGAAAGACCAAACTCATGAAGGGAACATAGTGGAGAACAAAAAATGAGAACTATATTATCTAAAAGCAAAAGCTACAACTACTACAACTAGGAAACAAACTGATTTGTGACACTTGATGCTCGATTAAGGTGGGCAGCCACCCCTATTTATAGTTGATGGTAGGTAGGTTTGAGATTCTTCTCTACCTCCTATATCAATTTGTGTAACTTCTGAAATAGTTACCTATAATTCTTATATTATAATTCTTAGATAGTGAATGTGTGTATCTTTTAGGAGGTGGTTTGGCCATATTTGGTAATAGTAAGTTACTCCTCGTATTTCTTTGCAACTTTCAGAGTCAACAAACGCCAGCTAAAATAGTTGGGAAATTGAGGGGGAATTTTTTTTGAATTATTCCTCAACATCTTTGATATGTTCTACCGTGCATCAACCTAAATCTAATGCAATGATATGCGAGAATTGATTAAATGGTCAGTGTGAGCTTTAAGATTTGTTTTATGGTTTCATGACAAGACGGGCTCAAGCTTGTTGTATCTTTTAAGCTCGATCAAGCAATTAGGTTCTTCAGCCTGAGTTAAAGCTAAGATCAAGTTGGAGAGGTTTAGGTTTCGGATTTAGTTTAGAACCTTGGGTTCTAGATGGGATGAGCAATGTGGCCAAAGATTAGCTTCACACAAAAGATAATTGAATCGGCAGAGTGGATTTAGGTGAAGCTTAGATCCAAGTAGTATGACCCATTTCCTGATGGTAGAAAGGTGGAAGAAATAGGTCCAACTTTGACCCATATCCAGATCCAGTTACGATGTGAAGTGGTTGCCACGATAGGTTTCCAACAAGGAAGATGAGACCAGAGACTGTTGCTAGCTAGGGTGGTGATGGTGGTTGTTGGCTGGTGGTGGTGTAGCTTGATTTTTTGTGTGACCTCAGGTGTTGCTCGTTATATAGCGCCAGGACTCACTAGGGGATGCAAAGCGTGGCGGACACACCACAGATGCACATGCACACATTCATCTATGCTCATATCTACGATTGACATCTTTAGGCAAAAAGCAAAATAGTACTTGTTGCATTAAACACATCCTACAAAAATTATTATTGTACATTTTGCCTTTTTAATGCAAAACTCAATTGTTGATATCAACGATCTAATGGTTGTGATCTTTAAGGATGTTTGGGCAGATATATATATATATATATATATATATATATATATATATATATATATATATATATATATATATATATATAGAGAGAGAGAGAGAGAGAGATGATTTTCGTCCCATGGCTTTCGATGATGGACAATGATCCTTAGAGAAGAAAGCAACTGCTTTTAGTAATCACTGCAATTGCTACTTGAGATTCTAAGGCTTAGACTAGACGTAATGTCCAGCTTCAACAAGATTAGCCCGTTAACTTTACGTCACTCAAAGGTTTCACATGGCAGTAGGTAGGATAATACCTATAAGCTTGCGGATCTGAATCAAGTGAGAGTCAGCAGGAAATTATCTCATGAAGCTCGTTTCTCGTCGAACTACATTTGAAAAAGTTTTTCCCTGCGGATATGTAGATATGATCTTAGTACACAATGCTAAAAGGAAAATGATAAAGCTTGCATTAGGCATGCACCCTCTGCCCATGCCAAGCTTGTTCACCGTAAAGTTGAACTCAAACATTCTAATTATGAAAGCAAATTGCATATTCAACCTAAGAAGATAAATTCATCCAGATACAAATCCTGGGAGCTGTGAAAAGATGTTCAAATCATGAAATGCTTAGTATTTCTGCAATCAACAACTTTGGAATTGCTCTCCTTATTTGAATTCATCCTGGATCCACATTTTCCTCTGAAATGGCTCAAACATGGTTCGTTGTGGATGCACTTGGAGTTTGGGGTAGGCTAGTGATATTGCCTGCAAAGCAGCATCCTTGACAAGCTACTTGGCTCAAATAGAACCATACAACGTGGATTCAGATAGCAAGAAGCTACCTGGCTCGATCGGAAGAAGTTCTTCGTGTTGAACTTGGTACTCATCCAATACACCTATTTGTTTCGAATTTTAAGATTAATGTATAGAGTTTTGATATATGTGATTACGAGTTCTTCAAGCTCCTTGAACCTTGATGTTTCCATGTCCTAGGCTTGCTTCGTCTAACAATAGAACCAGAAGGGTATATATATATATATGCAAAGCTGCACCCTTGACAAGCCATGTCATTGAGCTGCGTGCCTTAATTGATGGTGATCCAAGGATATGAAATGATAAAGAGAGTAGAACGTGATAGACATGAACAACAACCAAAAACATTACATTGCCATTAATCAGTTACATTGAAGTACATTCCAATGGTTCTATCCGCAGAAGCAACTAAAGAAGCCTAGGACTTGGAATCATCTGAGTTCCAAGGAACAACTAAATCAAGACATTTACCAACCTGTAGATTAAGCTTAAAGTTAGTGACAACATCAAATCAATACCAAGTTCCTTCAGTTCTCGGTGTTGCCCCGGATATACTTTTAGGTGTCGTGTAGTTATGAACTAGAGCTAGATGTTCTTGATGCCAATGGTTGGAGCATCAAATTTATACAAAATTCATGAATAAAGAGCAAAATTTGTTGAAGTATACTGGGACAATGGTTCCTCCAAACTGTCCTCTTCTTCTACGGAAAATGAGGCGGAGCATGTTCAGTCTAAATTCCATGAGTATATTCCACAACTCAGCTTCATATAAGAACGGTCTAATGTTACTTGTATTGTATGGAAGCTATCCAAGTTAGTTTGCCCTTGGATCTTCTTGAGCGGCAAGAAGCTACCTTGACGGTGCTTTGGGTTTGTGTCACAACACTAACCCCTCCTTCCTCTCCTCTCTCTCTAACTCTCTGTCTATCTGAGCCCATTCACTTGTTCATGCTTGTTATTCTAGAAATATTGACCGTCAGAAAGTTTGGTAAGGACTTGTTGAACTAACACACTGTACAAGTAACAATACACGCTGTTGAATATTCAATCACTAGGATTCATATGCTAACAAAAAATAATTAAAGAAAGAACGTGAGCAAATGACTATCTTGTACAACTCTTTTTTTTATTGTGACTAACTTAAACAATTAAGAAGGTGAATGTGAACATGTTGCTCGATCTGCCAGTAAAACTGAACATGTTACGACATATTTCCTTAAAGGTGGATCTGCCTCAATATTTCTCCAAAACTCTCGTCAATTTTTTGAAGGTTAATTATGAAATCTTGTTTTTGCTTTTCCTTGTAAAGTATCATTACTTGATTTTTGTTAAATTTTTGATGTGGCTTAAATTCGTGTTGGCACAAAATAGCTCAAAAAGCTTGCGGAGCAACACCGAATGGATACAAAAGTAAGAGAATCGTCTTAGGTCTCATAGGACACAGGCCAATAAGCCCATTTCCCGGGGGAGGTGGAGGAGGGTGCAGACCCCTAATGTATGGACTCCTTGTATACTTTAGGAGGGAAAATATAAAATAGTTATTGCATGGGAGTTAGGGTTATGAGTTTATCGAAAGATTTGTGATAGGCATTGACAATGTGCTGGTCTTCTTTCATTACAATAAATACTTTCTTCCTTGCCTTACTCGTAGAGTACGTACCTCTTGCCAAACCACGGAAATCCTTGTTTTCTTTCACTCTATTTTTATTTATGTTTTTTGTAAACCGTTTGCATGATTGCGCGTGTGCTTCCACGTTAAATGGAGTTTTTGCACAATAATTTAGAAACAGAGTAAGAAACACAAAGTCTAAGGTTTACAAATAGCAATGACGGTATTGGTTCCTTTGTCTTTGTTGAAGTACGTGTTGGAGAAACTTGATGGTGGATGAGCATCAACCTGTTGAAGAATGATGAAATCATCCCTGATTTTATAAGATTATAAAAGGCAATTGTGGAAAAGTTTTCTACAGATACAACATGTGCAAATAAGGCACATATATATAAATAAACGAGAGAGCCTTTCGTGCGATTTTTCATGAGTGTCACCAGTAACATTCTGTGTGAGATTGCTGGTGAAGATAACGTGGCAAAAGCATAGAAGGAACTAGAGGAGCTATGTTCTGTCAAATCATTGACAAATCTGTTGTATATGAAGAAAAGGCTATACCATCTCAAAGATGATTGGAGTATGCCCATTAAAAATCATCTTCACATATTTAAATTGCTCATTATAGATTTGAAGATTATATATATTAAAATAGAAAACGAGGATCAACCCTTGATTTTGTTATGTTCATTATTGCCATCCCATGAGAAGTTTCTTGATACTGTGTTATACATGAAAGACACTATTTCCCTTGAAGATGTGAGGAAAAATCAAGAGAACATTTCACAAAACTACTACGTGGTATTCCACTTTAACACTTTTGGATCTTAATCATCATGCAATAAATTGAAGAGTATACATTTTTTCTATTAATAAAAAAGAAACCTCTTGAGTAACACCATCAGTTTCATCCTATATGGAGATTGCATGGATGTATTGACATGGTAGCTAAGCCTAGTCAACTACCACATCAACTAAAATGGATTGGATCATGTTATTAAACTTGATCCTACATGAGCATATATGTATTGGTTCATTAATATTTGTTGGTTTGTACACATGATGGTTAGATGTGAAATGGATGAGCGATCGTATAAGGAAAGACCGTATACATAATGAGGTTATTAGAAACAAATTGGGAGTGGTACCAATAGAGGATAAAATGAGAGAATATTGTTTAAGATGGTTTGGACATATAAAAAAAAGATCAAAAGAAGCTCCTGTCAGAAGGTATGAAAAACTATATTTTAAAAGTATTAAAAGAGGTAGAGAATGACCACAAAAGTATTGGAAAGAAACAATAAAGAATGATCTAGTTTATGTTGAGTTAATTGCTAACATGACACATGATAGAGATTTGATAGAGCTATGTGGAAAAAGAATTCATGTAGTTGACTCTGTCTAGTATGGGAAAAGGCCCAGTTGTTGTTGTTGTTGTACACATGATAGTTAACAAGATATACTCAACGATATAGTAACTTCTATTGAATTTGATGTTGATGCCTTAATTCTTTAATATATGTTGATGGCATGGTTATGTAATTCATATTTACCAAAAATTGCTCAGTTGGTTCATGTCCTAATTGTGTCAATTGTTCATCTCGAATAAGCAACAACTGTATATTTATATTTAAGAATTTATAAAGAAAAAGGTGTTGTATATACAATATCTTAAGGTACCATATTCCTATCCAAGATGACACCCATGGCAATAAAGTCACTAATGTGAATGCAGAGATGGAAGAAAGGAATGCTAGTTGGCTAAAAAAACCTTGTCAAGGATGAAGGTGGTGGGGGAGGAAAATACTGTGAAAATAAGGAACTAGTAGTGTAGACGAGGAGGAAGATGATGAAGGTTTGGGAGGAGGATAATGAGATAAAAATGGAGGGGACGGCAGAGAACATAGTGATATAGGAAGGATAAGAAAGATGAAACGATAGATAAGTGGTGGTGGAGGAGGAAAACAAGATGTTGGTAGTAATTTTCTAATTTGAGGATTTAGGTTTTCCTTGGTTTAGGATTTTTTAGCCTTTTCTCAAATTAGATAAAGTATAATGATCTAGTTTAATAATAAGATCCAATTAATTTTGATTGATGTAGCAACTCACTAGACTTAACAACCACATCAATGCTTCTAGGGAGCTCCACATAAGATAAAATTGATGGAGTTACTCGAGGGGTTTCTTATTTACTAACGAAAGAACCTTAGGTCACTAATTTATTGCATGAGGAATTAAATTCCAAAAGTGTTAAAGTGGAATACTACATGGTAGTTTTATGAAATTTTACCCAAAAGCAAAGTACTTAAAGGAAAATTTCAAAAAAAATAGACTATACAAATAAAGAGAGGGAAAGAATACATGTGAAAGATAGTTATATGATAAGAAGTCAAAGGCTATATAAAAATCCAGAGCAAAGAATGTCAAGTGTTTTGAGTATAGAAAGTTGGTTCATTACAAAAAAGATTATCCAAAGTTGAAGACAAGAAAGAGAACAATCTGAAAGCTTAACATATATTGTAAGAAGCATGAAGTAGTTTTGATTATAATACAAATGGGGAAACTTTGTTTTTGAGTCATGATTATGAATAAAATTCATGGGTCCTTGATTTCTTTGTGATTTTATATATGTTTCTTGACACAAACATTAGTTTGTTATATGAGAACAGATGTGTAGAGTAGTATATGGGCAACGATTGTTTATTGTCAGTAGAAGGAAAGTAATACTAAATTAAGGATATTTAATAGAGTTGTCAGATACATGACATATTCTAAAACGGAAGATAAACTTTATTTCTCTTTTAACACTTGATTATCATCATCTATTATATCTTAGAGAAAACAAAGTTCTCAAGGTTTCTAAAGGCTCGATAGTACTCACAAATGGTAGATTGAAATTAGATTTTATGTTCTTCAAGGGAGCACAGTTTCAAGAGAACCTGCAATTATATCTAAGAACAATAATTTGAATCAAATTAACAAATATAAATAACTTGAAATTCCTAAATGATGTGATTTATGATAAGGCATGAAGCATGCTTTGACATTTCAGTTCGAGTAAGGATTTCTCAATTGAAGCAATTAATACAACTTATTACTTGGGGAATAGAATTATATCAATGGTCATTGATTATAAATCTTCCCAAATTTGCTTTAATTTAAGAGTACTTAGTTGTTCTACATATACTTATATAAAGAATGACAATCTTGAAGCGATAGCAATAAAGTACGTACTTAATAGGGTATGGTTTGAGTAAAGGGATAAGAATTGTGGTGCTATGGAAGTCTATAACATTACTTATCAACAAAGATGTAATATTTAATAGATCTACTTAACTAGATGAGGTCATAGAGAGAAAGCATTAGCAAAGCTAGATCATGATATCATAAAACAAGCAAAGTTGGAGGTCAAGGCACCAATAGCTCAGTTTAGTAGTTTTAGTAAGGAGGTGATCATAATATACCTAAAGAACAATAGCCATATAACATTACAAGAGGTAGGGAGATGAAAAGGATTAGTTACCTTAGAGGTATGAAATATGGTTGTCTATGTCATATCAATTACAGAAACCATTGGCATGTAGGAACCTAACAATTATAAAGAATATCTTTAATATGGATGTAGATAAGTGAGGGAGTGATATAAGTAGAAGCACCTTAGTATAAGGCTTGATTAGTATCTAAAGGTTTTGCTTGGAGAGAATGAATCACTTTTAATAAAGTTTTTTTTGTTTATTTGTGAAGCATAACTCTGCTAGAATCTTATTTGTTATAGTATCTTTTCACAACAAAAACACCTTGACATAAGGATCGATTACAATCTAAAGGTTTTACTAGGAGAGAATGAATCAATTTCAATAAAGTTTTTTCATTCAATTGTGAAGCATAGCTCTCTATTAAAGTCTTGTTTGTTATGGTATTTCTTCACAATCTAAAGCTTGAGCATATAGATGTGACAACCCTTCTTTATATGGTGACTTGGAGGAGTATATTTATATGAGTCAGTCACTATGGTGTCATTTCAAATATAAAAATTCATCTTCATTTACTTTAAAAATCTTTGTGGTATGAAGTAATCACTTAATTAATGATATAAATGATTGATATATAATGATTTGCAATAGCTTTACTTATAATATATATATATATATATATATATATATATAATAGTTGTATGATAAGATCTCATGTGCTTCTTTCATATAATAGTTAGTATGTAGATGATATGTTTATTGTTGCCACTTTTAATACTTTGAAGACACAGTTGGTTGAGGCGTCTAAGATGAAAAATTTGGATGCCGTTAAGAAGATACTGAATGGAGATTACATGAGATAGGAGTCTTGAAAAACTTGTCTTGTCTTAATGGTCTTATGTTATAGAAATACTTCAACAATTTAATAAAACTAGTGTTAACCCGTGACTATTCCACTTGTAACTAATTTCAAGTTATATGTGGACATGTCACCTAAGACCAATGAGATTATATCATATATTAGATATTCTAATGCAAATGGTAGTATTATTGTTGGCCATGGTATATACTTATATTGATATTTCACATACAATTAGTATGGCGAGTAGATACATGACATGGCCATGTAAAGATCATTGGTAGGCAATGAAATGGATTTTGAGGTACTTGAAGATAATTGTAGATAGTGTTTTGACTTTCAACAAAATCAAGGAGTGATTTAATTATTGATTATGTTGTTTCAGATTATATATAGGACTCAGATAAGAGGAGATCTTTGATTAGTTACTTGTTTGTTCTTCCTCATAGTGTCATCAGTTAGAAGGTGACATTGAGTGTTTTTGTTGCATTGTCTACTATAAAGGTGAAGTGTATGATATGAATAGAAGGAAATGAAGAAGGTTACTTAGTTAAATGATTTGGTGAGTGATCTTATATTGATTAAAGAACATTAGTTTTCTGTCAAGTATGGAGTATCATATGTCTTACAAGATACTAAATGTACCATGAGCACACCAAGCATATTGATGTCATGCATCACTTCATTTGAGACATTGTATCACACTGCATAGTGGTAGTGCCAACAGCTATGGAGACTAAAGCAATCCCAATCGATAAGTTTAGGCCAAATATAGTTGGCATTGGCAATATTTCTTTTATGCCATTATGAGAGTAGATGGCAAGGCAGTGTCGAGGATGATTTCCTTTGTTGTTGATAGAGAGAATTCATTTGTTGATAATAGAGAGAGTATAAAAGGGTTGCGGCATATAGGTTAGGGTTATAAGTTACGAGAGATTGTGAGTGTTTATTGATTGTACACTACTCTTCTTTCATTATATTGAAAACTTTTTTCATGTCTTTTCTCATGGAGTAGGAACATCTTTCGAACCAAGTAAATCCTTGTGTTTTTTCTCTCTTCTCCTTTTTATACTTTTCTTATTTTCTTGTGTGCTTTTGCATCAAATTGAGTTATTTATGTAACATACATAATTCTAAAATAATTGTGCTTGAATATTGTCTTTTTAAAACTTAATTTTTTGAGAAAAAGACTAAACAACATGACCTTACCTTGATTCCTAGAGGTATCCTACTCAAGGGGATTGCCAATTGATCTTATGAAAATTAGTTTATATATATACAATATACTTTTTAGAGAGGTACATATATATCATAAATACTCATGCATCCTTCTTACTTTTGAAGGGCATAAGTATTATATAGAAGGTTATAAAAGTATTTAAAAGAATATAAAAAATCTTTTTATACTCATACACCTAAAAAGCAAAAAAAAATGCATGAGTATTTAGGTATATTATTATTTTGTAATCCTAATTCCATGGAATTAGTTGAGAGTTCGTTGTAGTGATTGGGAATTCATGTGATAGAGTTGCCCTCATGAGAATCTGCTCTTTTGACAAGAATTGGGAACCAATAACAGGTTTCAATCCACAAGAGAAAGTCATTTTCAGGCTTTATGTTATCAATCTTTGTCCTCCAGTGGTATTCCTGCCACAGGATCCTTTGTCAAGGCCGAGTCTCTTCCATTCAAAATTAAAGCCACTTCTGTACCCAAAAAAAGGAACAAATAACTTTAGCGGTATGCTCATTTTATTTTGGGCAAATCAAGTGGACCCCCTCTCTCTTAATGATTCACTTGTTTTCGTCTTCCATATGCAGGAACCAAGCAGATATAGAAGTGTACTTGTTGCCTTTCGTTTGGTGGAGGCATGATGGTCTGAGCGATACCCACTAGTTACCAAAATTCTTTTTCTTTTAGAACGGGAGGCCGAAGCCTATATTACACATGCATGCACGCGAAGAGAGTCGACCTGCAAGCCGGGCACCAGCTTGGTGGGAGTCAAAGAACCATGCTAACACACTGCGTGCAGTAATTGAAAATCTATAATATGTAGGCTAACCTGAATCAGATAGGCCCCTACAAAGGAAACGCATAAGCTTGACCATGGCGTCTCCCACTTCCTGCATAATTTATTTACAGTGGGCAATTAATTAGTGTCTTAAAGCCCATTGCTGTAGCTGACAATGTATGGATTTTATAAAGCCCAAGAGGGCTGCTTTCACGTGGACAACAAGCTGGTCTTTTGTCGAATTATGAAGCCTAGGTAGAGTGGCGGTTTTATTAATAAATAATTAAATAAATATAGCAAGGTAGAAAAATGGTAAGAAATGTGATGCACATCTCGTCCTTTTCCCCTACCAACTCCTTTTGGTGGTACGCCTTTTTCACCTAACCTCACCCACTAAAGGGCTCTCGTTAATTTGTCACCATGACACTGATAGAATGCACAGTAAGTTACCAAACATAATAATAACAACCATAAGCTTGGATGACGTCTTCAACAAGAGTACCTAGACTCACCCTTGCAAGGCAACCATTGCCTAGCCAAGAAACCCCGCCTTTTTTTCCCAAATGTCATAATTGTGTCTCCCCGGCTCAACTTGAGCTCAAGCTTTTGTCTTTCTCTCTCTCTCTCGTTACAAGAAGCCTTCAAGGCATCAACTCACCACCCACGTCGTGGTGATGAGCTAATGTTCATCTCTTTTCTCTTCTTTTTTCTTTTATTTGATCTTCAACAAAAGCAAACAGATATGAACTTAATTTTCGTTAAACTTCAAATTTCTTCAAACTTACTAAAAATGTATAAAGTAACTTGAAAGATGATGATTTTTTTCAAGAACGAAGCCGCTAATATTTGAAATGATCATTGGCTTCCTTTCTTTTTTTTCTGTTAATAATTTTTCATATTTTAAATGTAATTATTTGTATAAATACCTTTACTAAAGCAGGGCATGGTTAAGGTGCTTGAGTCAAGCAACCGACGCGCAGGCTGCGGAGAAAGAACTGAAGTTCAGACTGGATCCGCTGTTTTATGACTGATCGTGTCAAAGATAGAAGAAGACACGGTAAAAGGTCAGCGTCAATGGCGGCTGTTTTATGAGTGATGATCCCCATCAGCTCCCATCAACACACGCCCCCCCCCCCCCCCCCGCCGGAATCGTAATGGGGTTTCCTTTGCTAACGTTTAGCTTTCATGCCTCTGTGTGGAGAAAGAGCGAGTGAAAGAAGATGGGGACGTCAAGCAGCATCATACCGACGGCTCTCTGGGAAGGAGTGGTTGAGATCACCAAGAGATGCGAGAAAAAGGGGGAGGAACCACTCATGTGGGCCGTCCAAATCTCCGGCTACTTCAATCTCTCCGGCGTTCCTTTGCCCAGTACCGAGCTTGCCCACATCTTGGTTTCTTATATTTGCTGGGAAAACAACATCCCCATGGCGTGGAAGTATCTGGAACAGTCGCTCTCTGCAAAGATTGCTCCCCCCATTCTCGTCCTTGCATTGATTTCTGCAAGGTTTACGGCTTTTTTCCTAATTCTTTTCTTGGTGGTGAAGTATCCAGTCATGCTTAATCGCTTTTTTCGGTGGTTGGTTTCTCGATTCTAGTTTAAATGCGAAACAATGGTTGTTTGAACCATTTTCTTCTTTCTTTTGTTTTTTTGGAACGAGCTGCTTTTCATCTTTCATTAGTTGCGATCATTTTATCTCAGAAATATAACCATTTTCGATCCTGAAAATTTCCGAAGCAGTTTACTCATGTTGACGGAGATTTTGTTATTCTAAGGTTCCATATGAGTAAGTGCCCATTGCGAAATCGTCAGGGATAATTGGGGCAGTACTCGATAAAGTTGTTGGTTGCATTAATTCTCGCTTTAAACTGTATCGTGTGATCGAACCCCACCACGCTCTACCTGGTCATGCTTTTGAGGGATGCTACTTCTCGTATTCTGGCGAGGCATGTTTTGATATTATCACGTTCATAGAGTGCAATTCTTGTTGGAATAATTTTTTTGTACTAACTGTGGAGTTTCCTAGTTGGTTCATGCTTTGCTTGGGCGGTTTATACACCGGGCTAGTAATGCATGGGGTTTTCTTGATTTCCACGGACAGGGTTGCTTTAGAAACTTCAAGCAATGTTTTTTTTTCTTTATGGACCGTACCGTTGTCCCTAACATATTCAAGTTTCGCGTTCTACTCCAGAGTGATACAACGTCGCCGTTCCCAGCCAGCAGCTTACAGGCTATATATTGAACTACTCAAGAGGCACGTGTTTTCTTGTCCATCCCAAATAAATGGACTACACTGTCAAAGGTGAGATTTATTTCCTTTAAAATTTTATTTTGTTGGACTTATAAGTAAAACGGGTTGGTTTTTCTCAGAATGACTGTTTACCAACTCTCACTATATATATTTGGTAAAGTCGATTGGAGATTCACACAAAACTAACCCATGGATGGATTTAACAAGGCCAGTTTCATAGTAATTGACCCTTGATAATCTTTCTTCATTGACAAAATAGTTTCCTTTTAGTTGGGAAAGCCTCTATGACTTGATTTTTGATTTTTGGGAATGGCTTTTTGCAGATTGGCTTCTGGTGATTCAAACTTTAATCATATATGTCTAGCTTTTGTATATTATATATGCGGAGTTGGATTTAAGAAAAAAGTTGGTAGAAACATAAAAACAGCAAATTTTGCTGACAAATAACTGCAGCAACTTTTATCCTATATATATATATATCCCATGAATTCATATATGTACATGTCTTCCTTGAAAGAAAGAAAAATTACATATATATATATATGTATATATCGTTTAATCTGTCAGAGTTAGTTAAAAGTTAGCTATTTTGTCAAAAGGCTGGTGGTCTGGGCATGAAAGGTACAATGTGGCAACTTATGGAATCATGTCGGCAGGGATGTATCGGTTTCCATAAGCTGTTATTCATGCACAAGGCAAGAAATTGGTTGAACTATTTATTAAAATGTAATATATGAAAAAAAGTTGGCTAGATATATCTGATACTGTACTGCATCTGCAAAATCAGCTGAACTTTTTATTTTTGTGGCCTTTCATTGGCATGGCTCAATGAATGACCATTCTACATTGAATCAGTTCAATGCATAAGGTTAACCTGGAAATATCTTAAACTGACTTTGAAGCCTTCTGTATGTCATGGTTCAGATGCTTTAGTTTATTATTTAGCTTATCGAATGCTACAATTTCTTTTTTCAGTACCAAGAGTGGGTATGATTTGGACAGGAAACAGCAGAAGACAACAACAACATCAACTGAGCCTTTTCCCATACTAGATGGGGTCGGCTGCATGGATTCTTTGTTTCCACAGAACCCTGTCATAATTTGTAATTTGTAGAATAAGTCCGACAAAGTTTTACGGTGGCTGTCAGAAGCCCATCGCAACCCTCCTCTTTTATCCGGGCTTGGGACCGGCCATGCAAGGATGATCCCTTACATTGGCAGAGTTAGAAAACTGCAGAAGACAGAAAAGAAAATTTAAAGCATCAACGTTATTGAACACATGAAAAATCACATTCAAGTATCAGATGATTCAGATCTCAATGTTGACGATGACAAGTTGAACTGACAAATGGATCCACCTTTGTCAGAAATGCTAGACTTGGTGAACTTCAACTGGGCCATGGAAATGTGGCAAGCCAAGTATGGAGGTTCCACCAGAGACTTGGCCCATTAGCCGCCTAATTACTTAATGTTTAAGGATTTGATACAATTAATCATCAAGCTTGTACAGTTTTAAGGTATTATTGATACAAAATAGATCATAAATTTTGAACATCCAGGATATCATGCAAGCTCTATCAATCAAGGATACCAGCAATTCTGCTACACCGATCTGCAATTTGTTGAGCAGAAAAAAAATTCTCTGCATTTGCTTGGATGAGGTCAACCCATCTGTTCACTATGACCGACTCACCCCCGGAAACTTTATCCCTCTCGTGCACACATGCACAGCAAACGTCCTAGCATATGAGAAATTTCAGTTTTCGACTTATTATGTGGTTATATTTTATCTTTCACTGCTCTCTTTTTCCCTTGTAATAAATACTTGGATTTCCAGTGTATGAAATATGAAGCAACTATATATTTACAGGATCATGAAGTCTGTTGATGAGGCTCTTCATCTATCTCAGAAGTTTGGTATTCAAGAACCAGAACCTGGAGAAGTGGTGGTTGAGTTCATCTTTGCTCTCATCTTGCAGTTGCTTGATGCAAGTTTGGAGGATGATGGATTGCAACAGGCAAGCACTGAAAAGTGGTTTGAATGGACTAGCCAGCAGGATATGGAAGTAGACATTGAGGACCAAACTGATGAGAGAAAGAGGGATATTCGTGAAGCTTTACGGAAAGCAAACACTTCAGCGGCAATTGAGCTCATCGGACAGTGTTTGAAACATAAAGTAACTTCAAGGCTTCTAGATCTAGCATCAAAAAACTTGTAAGCATTCATTGTATCTCATGTCCAGAGTTTTTCCTTCCACCTAACATTAGAACATTGACTAACCTTGGGATTTTTTTAAGTAGCATGAAACATCACGGAAGGATTTCTGGATCAAGTACATCTTTTGTCAGTCATCCTAGTTTGCAATTTTTCATGACGCTAACTACTGTGGCAGAATCTGAGTTACCATTATTTAGTAGAATTTCATCTGTCTTTTGGACTTCTATAAATCTACTAACTTATTCAAGGTGTATTATTTATTTTAACTGCATCCGGCAACTTGTCTTCTATAGCAAATCTCGGAGACAAGGCTGTACACGAATAGTAATGCAGACACCAAATTCTTTGTGCAATTCCAAGGGGTCTGTTGGGGTTCCTCACCTGATTCCAGGCACTATTGAGCTGAAAGCTGATTTTGTTTTTCTCTAGAACATATTGCAAATCTCAACAATCATATGATATTTAGTAAGGTAGGTGTTATAGACAGATAACTAATATTAGAAGTGGACATAGGACTCGATTCCTGGCCTAGAACGGATCCTACATTGGAAGCAAATTTTGTGCCTAACCCTGAGCAAGTTAAACGCAGTCCCATTCAATTCTATTGAGCTTCAGGCTAACGGGAGGAGCAAAAGCATCACCTGGAGTAAATCATATAAACAGGTCCATGTTCAAGTCCCTGCTTGACAAAAATATGGACAAGTAGTGGCCTTTCCTCCTCAATCTGGTCTCTCTCTGGGCTTTTGGCTTGAAGTTTAAACCCTTCTCGTGTATGACACGGGAAGAAGCTAAATTGTTTGTGGGATCAGGAGCCAAAACATGAGACTTTCATGAAACTGAAAGAAAGGGAAACATGACTTGTTTGGTCTTATATGAAAAGGTAAACAGGAAGTGATCAGGAATTACCTCGGAGACAAACCACAAAACTTATGATTTGGGGCATCTCAACTCAACAAGGCCTCTCTAGACGAGTACTTTATCAGATTGACCTTTTTCATGAAATCTTTATCTGAAACATCCATGTCATGTTCCTTGCCTTTAGACCCTGACAATGAGTTTTGCTACTTTAGGATCACAATAGGTACGGACTATAGCTACTCACCGACTCTTTGGATCAGATCACCAGCTTCCTTGACCTTTTGAAACGTGCAGGTAACAAACCAAGATGAGATAAAGTATCCCCTGTCAGAACCTGGGACATGACTCAAGAACACCATTTAAAAAATGGAATTGCTTTGAATCTATATTCATCCTGCATTTTTCGTTTTTGATTAGTTACTGTCAGTGCCTCCATTATTTGGGACGAAAGTTTGAAATGCGTTAGTTGTGTTTCACCTCTCTTTATCTCATTGACTTATATTTTCATGGATATTGCAACCTAGTGAGTTATTGTCGGATTACAACTATGATTTCTGTCTCCATGGCCAGTAGAATATCTGCCAGTCTTGGACTTCATGGATTTAACTAAGCTAATTGCATTTTGTAGGAAATGGATTGGAAGTAAAACGAAAGTGCTCATGAGTCTTTTAGGAAGACCTCATGATTTTTGTGATGGTTCTAGAAACTCTAACGATCTTAATATTGTGCCTGTTAGTCAGTGTGAAGGCATATCACAAATTACCATTTTTGTTTTTTTAGGCCTTTATACTGGGATGGTTTTATCAATCGCTTGATGCAGCTAGAAGCAAAATCGCCTTCTCTAAGGAGCTCAACCGTGACTTCGGAGACACTATTGCATTTGTCATCATATATTCGAAGGAGCCTTACTGGGTGCAAATCTACTCAGCACCAATCTATTAGGACACTTGTTAATTCTAGGCCTTTGGCACCTTCTACCTGTCAAGACCATAGGGCCAATAGGTCTGCACTTTGGATTCCTCTAGATCTATTTCTGGAAGACACGATGGATGGATCACAAGTCACAGCAACTTCTGCTATTGAAAATCTTGCAGGTAAAGCTATTTCCCACATTACATCGATCACATTCCTCCTTAATTTTCTGTTTGTATGCTATGTTTCAGATTTAAATGCCAGATCTGGGTGTTTTGAATTAGGAACATTTAAGTTTGACTTCATGGCTTGGAAAGTTTAGTGTTTTTGCCTCGGAAACATAATCTTTTCAAACAGGTTCCTAATCCTTTAAAATATTGCACGGGTACAACCACCTGCTTGCTATTGATTTGCTTTTTCTCTCTAAGTGCACTTAGTCATCTTTTCCTCTACTTATGAAATTCAAAGACTATGATAGTGATCTTTCTTGTTTAAATAAAGAAAGTGATTAATATGTCATCTACTATCATTACAATTAGGTGATTGAAAAGGAAATCTAGGTGATTATATATGCAATTATTGTAAATTTAAGCAACTTCCTGGGAAGTTCACATTTGAGTCGGCTATTCTTTTACCATTGCTAAATGTAAATTTCTCTGTGTTATGTTCTTTCTTTTGAGTTAACATGGATTTAGTGTAGATTTGGTGAAGTCTCTCCAAGCTGTCAATGGAACCAGCTGGCAGGAGACTTTCTTAGGTTTGTGGATGGCAGCGCTTAGGTTCGTCCAAAGGGTAAACCTTTTGCTTCAGCTATTCAACATATTTGTGCAGGATCCCTTTTGTTATTACATCTTAATCAGAAGCAATCTGTTTGTCATTCTAATTCTTTATAGGAAAGGGATCCCATTGAAGGCCCTGTACCACATCTTGATGCACGTTTATGCATCTTACTTTGTATTACGACACTTGCTATAGCTGACATTATTAAGGAAGAGGAGATAACCCTAGCTGATGAAGGAGAACACGTGGATAACAATCAGAGAAAAGATAAGAAAATCATGGGGCAACGCCGGAAAGATCTGATCACCTGCTTGAAAATGCTTGGTGATTTTGAAAGCTTGCTGGCACCTCCTCAATCTGTTATTTCTATAGCCAATCAAGCAGCTGCAAAAGCAATGCTGTTTGTTTCGGGCCTCAAAGTTGGAACTGAGTATTTTGATGGCTTTAGCTTGAGCGATGTGCCCCATAATTGTGGTGAGCACCGTGACATGAATGTCAAGTGATTCATCTCTTATAAGTTTTTGGCTGTCTAGTATTCTATTTCTGTGTTTCTCATGCTTGTTATTTGTAAACCATTGCAGTGGGAAACATGCTACACCTAATTGTTGAGGCGTGTATTGCAAGGCAGTTGCTAGACACGACAGCATACTTTTGGCCAGGATATGTGCACGGTCACTTGAACCAGGTACCAAGAGGTACCTCAGGGCAGGTTTCCGGTTGGCCTGCTTTCATGAAGGGAGCACCTTTATCCACTTCAATGGTGAACTCTTTGGTGATGACTCCTGCTTCAAGGTATGAGATTTGATTTGAAATTCAGTGTATGTTGTCGTGAATAACTAAATATTTCATATCGCTATATTAACTGGCATCTTAGAATTTGAGTGTGTATCTACCTATCTTGAAACTGTAGCACTATGTTGTCAAGGGAAATCTTTCTTTTTCAGTTGTGTGCTTAGGACAAAGATTTTTATTGTCTATAGACACTGGTATTTGTTTATATAGCAAAAGTTGTTCAATCTTATTGACCTCGACCCTTCTCCACGAGTGGGGACCTTCAAATCCTAGGGTTTTGGCATACCCTTTGTTCTTCGAAAACATGCCTATATCAGATGTTATCTGTAAATTTACCCAGGGTAAAGCCACTGAATTGCTCATGGATTTGATGGAAGCTTAGCAGAGCTGGAGAAAGTATTTGAGATCGCGACCAATGGGACAGATGATGATAAAATATCCGCTGCTACAATTCTTTGCAATGCCTCTTTGATTAGAGGTTGGAATATTCAGGTACTTATCAACCACAATTTTGCTTGCATAAAATAAATATGTAGCTGAACTAGCTGATTGGATGTGCATTGGGTGAATCATACTGCTGGCTTGTTCCATTTTCTACTTTGACAAATTAAATTAACACAGGGTCCTCTAATTTTCAATCTTACTCATGCCCATGGTTGTGGAGATCATAGCTCCACCTAAAATCCCATTTTGTTCCTGTTAAGCTATCAGACTACAATTAGTTTTACTTGGTTTACCTAGGATTCTCTTTGTATTTTCATCTTTTTTCTTTATTAGATTGCACTGGGGAAAAGTGTAATTTTTGGATCACTTATTTTTATGTTTTAGGACAGTCAAATAGACTTTGACTGTTCAACAGCTACTGTTGCACAGTATGCAACGTCCTAGCCATTGCAAGCAAAAACGCTCTTGTTTGCTGGCCTATATAATGGACACTCTTCTATCTATATAACTGAGAGTTGAAGGCCTCGTTTAGTGTTTAAATTGGATGTATATTTTTCGTTCTGTCTGAGCCTTTTTTTGAATGTTGAAATCTGTTATTAATCCCTTGGTGGATTGATTTCAGTCAAGTGAAAGGAGATTTATCTTGGCGGACTGGCCTGGTTTACTCCACAAGATTTCTGACTGGTTTTATTACATATTATTAGATTGAGAACTGATGTGACTGCTAAGGGCTACGTGCCTGATTGACATTCATTCTCTCTTGGTAAAACAATTCCAACTCTTGTTCATGACATTTGTTTGATTCGATTTGAAGAGGGCCGCAGTCATCTCTTGATCGTTTATTGCATTGAAGATTTTTTATTGTTTGCTTGGAGCACACGTCTTGGGATCCTTGATTCACCAATAAAGGCATCTTTCTTTGAAAGTCCTCGACTTTACTACCAAGGTTAGTAGTCTTCTTTAATGTGGAGGTCAAGAATGAGAGATTTGCTCACTGGATGGCCTTAAGAGACAAATTAACTAGTCTGAAACAAGGAGACAAGCATGTCGGTGATCACTTTAAAGAGTTCTCAAATATATGGAATCATTTTAGAAGCTATGATCATGAACAAGCCTATAAGGCTTGGTTTGACAAAATAAATGATTTTATAGTTAATCAGATTTATATACTAACATTGCTTTGTTTATAAGAAAATATGGTGTAGGTATTGTAGTATTATTACTATATATAAATGACAATCATTGACAGCCAGCGTAAAACTTTGTCGGACTTGTCTACCATGGATTCTAAACAAAGAATCCATGTAGCCGACCCCATATAGTATGGGAAAAAGCTTAGTTGTTATATAAATGGCAATCATTATAGGCAGTGATGACATACAAATACAACATATTAAGTAGGATCTTGAAATGATGGATTCTTAACCAAAAGATGAGAGAACTACTAAATGATCTCACGCCTTATACCTCCTGGCATCACACACCAGAAAATAGTAAAATGTGTTAGAAAGAGAGTTTTCTCACCTTCTTCAGTGTTACTTAATTTAATTACTTACATTGATGTGGATTGGGGTGGGGATGTCAATGATAGGTACCTAACAATTGGATATTGCATTTTTCTTAGTAACTCCCTTATCTTATGGAGGTGTGAAAAGCAACAAAAAGTCTCTTCCATGAAATGAAGATGAATATAACCATGGTTAATACCACTATAGAGTTAAGTTGGTTAGAAAGACTTGTTTTGGATCTAGATGTGAGCCTTAATATACTGTCATTATGTACTCTTACAACAAAAGTGATATGTACATAGCTAACAACACCTATATACAAGGAAATCTAGCCCTTCAATTTATGCGCTCCGAGTATCAACTTGGAGATACAAAAACTAATCCTTTTCCCATACTAGATTGGGTCAACTATATGGATTCTTTGTTTTCTCATAACCCTATCATATGTACTGCTACTAGTTAACTCAATATAAATTAGACCATTATTTATAGTTTCTTTCCAACACTTTTGTGGTTGTCATCTTATTCTTTTAACATTTTCACAATTTAGTTTTTCATATCTTCTTATGGGAGTGTCCTTTGATCGTCCTTTTACATGTCCAAACTATCTTAAATGATTTTTTCTCATTTTATCCTCTATTGATGTTACTCTCAATTTGTTTCTAATAACTTGATTATATATATGGTCTTTCCTTGTGTGATTACTCATCTATCTCAACATCTTCGTCTCTGCTACGAAGATCTTTTTCACATGTTCATTAACTTTCCAATACTCAGAACCATAAAATATAGTAGGTCTAATTGCTGCTCTATAATATTTACCTTTTAACTTTAATGGTATCTTCTTATCATAGAATACTTGATGCCCTTCTTCATTTTAACCAACCGACATTAATTGTATGCGTAACATCTCTATTAATTTTTCCATCATTTTGAAAAATTAACCCTAGATATTTAAAACTTCTTTGTGAGGGATGCAATATATGGAAATCTTAATTTTATTTCTTCTGAAGTATCTAAATGATCAAACTTACATTTCATTTATTTTGTCTTTGTTTTAAATACTTAGGGTCAATTTTTTAGAGTGATGAAAGAATTGATGGAGATGTTACGCATAGAATTAATGCTGGTTGGTTAAAATGTTGAGGAGCATCAATTATTCTTTGTGATAAGAAGATACCATTAAAGTTAAAAGGTAAATATTATAGAGCAGCAATTAGGCCTGCCATGTTTTATGGTTATGAGTGTTGGGCGGTTAATCATCAACATGTACAAAAGATGTCTGTGACAGAAATGAAGATGTTGAGATGGATGAGTGGTCATACAAGAAAAGACCGTATACATAATGAGGTTATTAGAAACAAATTAGGAGTGGCACCAATAGAGGATAAAATGAGAGAATATCATTTAAGATGGTTTGGACATATAGAAAGAAGATAAAAAAAAAGAACCTACAAGAAGGTATGAAAACCTAAATTTGAAAAGTATTAAAAGAGCTAGAGGACGACCACAAAAGTGTTGGAAAGAAACAATAAAGAATGATCTAGCTTATTGTGAGTTAACTGCTAACATGGCACACGATAGGGATATGTGGAAACAAAGAATCCATGTAGCCGACCCCATCTAGTATGGGAAAAGCTTAGTTGTTGTTGTTGTTGTTCTATTAAGTAGGAAGTCTTTACTTTCTAACGTTTCTCTCCATAGTTCTAATTTCCTATTAACTTTTTCCTTATACTCATCCACTCTATAAATAACATACACCAAGGTACTTTATCTTGAACATGTTTTGTTCACTCATCAATGACCATTATAAATAAATATGGACTTAAAGTTGATCCTTGATGGAACCCAATATTAACTTCAAAGGGGTTTGTCATTCCTTGATGAGTCCTCACAAGTTTTTACACTGTCGTACATGTCTCTTATAAAATTTATGTATATTAATGGGATACCTCTCTTTTTCCTCTTAGTACCCTATCGTAAGCTTTTTCTAGATCAATAAATATCATGTGAAGGTTTTTCTTTTTTATTCTAAAAGATTCCATAAGACGTCTCAATAGGTAAATCGCTTTAATAGTAGATATGTCGAGCATGAATCCAAATTGGTTCTCTATTACACTTGATATTTTTCTTAACCTATATTCGATAATTCTTTTCCATAATTTCATAGTATGACTCATTAACTTGATACCTCAATAATTCGAACAATTCTAAATATCATATGGGTATAAGTATACATGCTCTACATTTCTTGGGCATCTTTTGGGTTCTCCATATTTCATTAAATAGTCTTGTGAGCTAAACGAGCCCCATCTCTCCTAAGATTTTTCATATTTCCATAGATATATTGTCTAGTCCTATAGATTTACCAACCTTTATATATTTAAGAGCCTCTTTGATTTCATTCTTTTGAATACACCAATAGAAATTGCAGTTTATATATACTTTTTTTATTTGGTTAACTCTCCTAAGCTAATACTACCATATGTATTTTCATCATTAAAAAACTTATAGAAATAATTTTTCATCTATTTTTGATATCATCATTCGCCACTTGAATCTTCTGATCCTCGTCTTTGATGCATCTAACAAAAGTAAGATCCTTAGTTTTCTTATCTCTAACCTTAGATATCATAAAATATATCTTTTACCTTCTTTTCAGTTAATCTTTTTATATAAATCCTTTCGAATTTTGGCTTTTGTTTCACTAATGGTCTTTTTATTTTTTTTGCTTTCTTATATGCCTCTCAAGCTTCACTAGTCTTCTTGGCATAATGCAATTTGTAACATGCCTTTTTTTGCCTTGGTTTTATCTTTCACCACTTCACTCCACTGTCAAGTTTTTTTTTGTGCTAGTACTCCTCCCTTAGATTCGCCTAATACATCTTTCTTAATATGTATAGTCATATTATTCCACATATCAAAATGTGTACTTACATAATTTCAAGCATCTTCTTGGAGAACTTTTATTTAAATATATCTTCTTTCTCACATTTAAGGTTCCACCATTTAGTTTGAATAGCTCTATGCACTCTATTCTTCTTTGTTCACTTTTTTACCTACAAATACATTACTAAAAATCGATGTTGAGTAGTTAAGCTTTCTCTTACAATTACCTTGCAATTTTTACAATATGATTTATTTTTTTTCTTTAAAAAAGTAATCAATTTGTGTTTGTGAAAAGCCACTCTTATAAGTAATTAAATGTTTATCTCATTTTTTGAAAATTATATTAGCTATAAAAGATCAAAACCAATAGCAAAATTTAAAATCTCTATATCCTCATTTATATTCCCCAAACTTTAGTTTTCATGAATACCTTGATATCCTAATGCATATTTACCGATATATCCATTTAAGTCTCTTCCTAAACAAATCATCTCCTTTTGTAAAATTCTTTGAATTATCTAACTCCTCCCAAAAGGCCTTATTTATACTATTTTCTAATCCTACTTTAGATGCATAAGCACAAACTATATTCAAAGACTCTACTCCTAATGCTAATTTCATCATCATAATTCGGTTACCATATTGTTGTATGTCTACTACACTATCCTTTAAATCTTTATTTATAATAATACCAACTTCATTTCGAGTTTTTTCATTTCTTAAGTACCATAATTTAAAATATGTATTCTCAATCTACTTTCCATTTTTTCCAACCAACTTTATCTCTTATAAACAAAGAATGTGAATCTTTCTCTGAATCATAGTATCTACCACCTCCATTAACTTGTCGGTCAATGTTTTGATATTCAAGGTACCCATATAAATTTTATTATCTAGGTCTAACTTCCTTACCCCACATCTGTCTATTCTGAAAATGAAGAGACCCTCACTATAACTTGTTCACTAAATTTGAGGGGCAATGGAACTAACTTCTTTACCCACACTCGTCCATGACGTGGGAACCCTCTTTGCAATTGATTCACTATATAGAGGCGAAGATATAGAGGCTCTTGCTTGCTCTTCACTGCATTCAAACTCTACATCGCGTCGCTAAGAGAGAATGCCTCAACACAAACAACAACTAAGCCTTTTTCGTACTAGATGGGGTCGATTACATGGATTCTTTGTTTCTATAGAGCCCTATCATGTGTCATGTTAGCAGTTAACTCGTAATAAGCTAGATCATTTTTTATTGTTTCTTTCCAACACTTTTGTGGTCGTCTTCTACCTCTTTTAATACTTTCAAAATCTAGTTTTTCATACATTCTTACATATTCTTCTTTTGATTTTCTATATGTCCAAACCATCTTAAACGATATTCTCTCATTTTATTCTCTATTGGTGTCACTCCCAATTTATTTCTAATAACCTCATTATGTATACGGTCTTTCCTTTATGACCACTCATCCATCTCAACATCTTTATTTCTGCACATACATCTTTTGTACGTGTTGATGATTAACTGCCCAACACTCAAAACCATAAAATATGACAGGTCTAATTGTTGCTCTGTAATATTTATCTTTTTACTTTAATGGTATCTTCTTATTACAAAGAATACCTTATGCTACTCTCCATTTTAACCAACCAGTATTAATTTTATGCATAACATTTCCATCAATTCTTCCATCACTTTGAAAAATTGACCCTAAGTACTTCATCTTTGTTTTGTTAACTCATCAATCACCATAATAAATAAGTATGGACTTAAAGTTGATCCTTGATGTAACCTAATATTAACTTCAAAGAAGTTTGTCATTCCTTCATGAGTTCTCACACATGTTTTTGCACCATCGCACACGCCTCAACACAATTTTCAAAATTTGTAGAATTCATGGTAGATAAGTCCGACAAAGTTTTACGCTAACTGTCAAAAGCCTAACGCAACCCTCCTCTTTATCCAGGCTTGAGACCGGCCATGCAAGGGTGAGTCCTTACATGGGCGGAGTTGAGTATCAACTTAGAGATGTTTTTGCAAAATTAATTTGAGGTCTAAGATTTTAGTTCTTAATTAGCAAACTTTTAGTGATTGCACCATCCATATTAAGATGGAATGTCACTGTGATTAAGAGGAATATATATAGGGAAATCTAGCCTTCAATCTGTGTGCTTTGAGTATCAACTTACATATGTTTTTAGAAATCACTTTGAGCTCTAGGATTTCAGTTCTTAATTAGCAAACATTCAGCGATGGCATTGAAAGTTTGAGAGGGGTGTTAAATGTAATTGGCAAATAGTAAATATTGTATTTACAGTTTTCTATTTTTTCTATTTTTTGTTTTTCTTTAGTCAGCATGCCCTCCAACAGCTGTTTGGAGGCTAGAGGCTGATGTTGATCATCTTCTATTTAAACCTCATTCTTGTACATTGTAATTTTTGCCTTATGGCATGTTAATGAAACATATTGTGAGATTACATTCAGTTACACTCAGTTTGCTATTGGATTGTGCTTCGTTAAGGTGCAAGATGGTCACGTTTGTGACTGTTTCTTTGTGAATCGTGTTGGACTGTGGCAGCCACTGTTGAAGCATTCAAGGGGCAAATTCTTACATTGACAACTATGCTGATGCCTTTGTCTGTTTGCAGGAACATACTGTCCGTTTGGCTGTGAAATTGCTGTCACCACCTCCTCCTGCCGATTATCATGGAAGTGAAAGCCATTTGATTAGTTATGCTCCTATGCTATTCAGTGTTTTGGTAGGAATATCATCTGTGGACAGTGTTCATGTTTTCTCATTGCATGGCATGGTAAAATCTTCTTCTGCATTGATTGTTCCAATGATTTAAAGCTGTTTAAATTGGTCAGTAGTGGTAAGCTATAATCTTTGTAATGTTTGTTTGTTTGTTCAGGTCCCCCAACTTGCAGGCACGCTAATGGCAATCTGTGAAGTATTTGGTTCCCGCATGCCTAATATCACATGGATGCTTCCAACTGGAGAAGAGCTTTCTGTACATATGGTGTTCTCAACAGCATTTATTCTTCTTATGAGGCTCTGGAGGTTCAATTGTCCTCCTATTGAGCACTGTATGTTGGGGAAAGGTGCTTCCATTGGTTCCCAACTTACTCCAGAGTACCTTCTATTGGTTAGAAACTCACAAGTAGCTTCCTTTGGCAATAAGCACAGAGATAGAAATGTTAGCATCCATGAAGATTCACATAGTAGAAGAGTCTCAACTTCACCACCTATGCAACCTATCTTCATGGAATCATTTCCAAAACTCTCAACCTGGTACCGGCAACATCAAGCTTGTCTTGCATCTACCCTTTCCGGTCTTGTTCATGGTACTCCTGTTCATCAGGTTGTGGATGGGCTTTTGAGCATGATGTTTAGAAAGATTAATAAAGGAGGCCAGTCTTTGACATCTGCAACATCTGCAAGCAGTGGACTGAGCAGTTCCTCTGGCACTGGAAGTGATGATAACTCTCAAAGACCAATGCTGCCTCCTTGGGAAATAATGGAAGCAGTTCCTTTTGTAGTTGATGCTGCACTTACAGCATGTTCTCATGGGAGGCTGTACCCTCGTGAACTGGCTACAGGTTTACCTTCTTAATTTTATTGTCCATCTTGGTAATGGGATATACTTGGGCATGTCGAGTAATGTTGTCCAAATGAGTTTTCTAGGTAGAAATGTTTTTCATATTGCTTATTGTGAGTTAACTGCTAACATGGCACACGATAGGGATCTGTGGAAACAAAGAATCCATGTAGCCGACCCCGTCTAGTATGGGAAATGGCTTAGTTGTTGTTGTATTCAAAGAGTAGGCCAAAGATAATCAGCTTGAATAAAAGATCAAAACAAAACAATCGGAAAAGATGAAAAACTAATTAAGACACTAAAAAGAGTTCATGGAAAAGAAGGGCGAGACAATTCACCCCAAAAGCCATTTTTTGAGTTATTTGGCTCACTTCTGACAACACTGCTGGAGTTTGTTGTTGGATGTTTGAAAACATGCGACTTCAGTATCTCAAACGTGTCTCTGGTGACTTGTGTAGTAAAACCTATATAAACATATGGTTTGCTGGTGGATAAAAGATACATGTTGGATACCCGACCATAGGAAACATGGAGCTTGTTGATTACTTAATGTGCTGATGGGCAATGTAAAGAACTGCTACAGTTTGTTTACAATTTTGTATGTATTACTTAAAATGTTTATGGGCGATGTGAAAAACTGCTGCAGCTCATTTACTTTTTCATCTCATTATGTCCTAGATTATTATCTTAAGAATTACTGGGCCACAATCGATGCTTGTTCAAGATTTTGTTTGGTATGTTTGACACATGTAGAGATTTTCTTTGTCTTGGACTTCTTAAGTGAAATTGCAAGTTGCATGCCTTTGCTGAGTTCGCTTAGAATCTTGAACACTAGAGGCCCTTGATTGTTTTGGATTTCTTCAATCACTTCAAAACTCGTAAATCTTGTTGAGAGGGCATCTTTGGATCAATTATAGATGAAACTTACTCTAACTTTTGTCTCTCAGGTCTCAAAATTTTGGCTGATTTCCTTCCAGCTTCTCTAGCTACATTAGTGAGCTACTTCTCTGCTGAAGTAACATGTGGCGTTTGGAAGCCAGCATTTATGAATGGCACAGATTGGCCAAGTCCTGCTGCAAATCTTGCTTCCGTGGAAGCGGAAATCAAGAAAATTGTGGCAACGACTGGTGCAGAGGTCCCAAGCCTAGTGATTGGTATCTTAAATTCTTTTGCATTTGTTTCTCTCAATTTCTGAAACAAGTAACAATGCATTTCATCTGTGGACTTCTTTGGAGCAGAGATTGTTCGTAGAAGAACCTTTCTCCCCAATCTCCTCATTTTATGCTGTGCTGTAAAATCCTGCTGTTTTGGGTGGTATCTGTTAGAGGCAGAATTTGTTAGAGGCAGAATTCGGGTCCCAAAGTGGACGTGATTCACTCCTTTGGTTCAGTTTATTTCTTATGTTTTATCTGTAATACTTCTTTAGTAATAGGGGTAGATTAGTCATTCAAGTTAGATGGTGTTTATAAATAAGAGATTAGGGTTTAGAATAGAGTTACAGAAAATAGAGAGAGAGGCAGCCGACTGTGGCGTCTTCTCCTGTGGGTCACATAGATTGGATGGAATGTCTCCAATCTGTAATGCACATTGTTGGAATTGCAGAATTTTTCAGACATGTGTGACTGCAATATTGAACGATCACACACATCGACTAGGTTGGAAGAAGGCCGTTATATTTTTTCAGAAGTTGTTTGCTGTTGTTATTTATCATTTGGATCAATTGGTTGGTTGCCGATTTCAGAGATATTTCCTTTGTGAGTTAGAGGACGTGAATTAAGCATAGCGGTGCTTCTGAATTCTGACACTAATGCTTTTGTGATGATAATCTTTGCTTAAGTAGTGATTCAGCCACAGTCAGATTAATATCAAAATCAAACACAGCCCATTCTTTCCACCCTAAAGTTTTACGATCACGAAAGGAGGAGGAAGAGGATAGATCTATATATAAATGGCTAATAAAGAAAAAAGGATTGAAACATCTTATGAAATCTCTCAACATACCACAAACGATAAAGTGGAAAATTTTCAGATCACATCTACCAAATTAGATGGTAGAAATTATTTGGAGTGTTCAAGATCAGTGGAGTTGGCAGTAATAGCAAGGGGGAGATGGGCTCACCTCAGAGGATAAATTCCATGTCCAGCCCCACATGATTCACAGTATAGCAGTTGGCGTAGAGAATATGTGTTGATTTTATCTTGGTTACTCCTATCCATGCTCCCAACAATAGCGAAAACGATTATATTTCTTGACTCGGCACATGAAATTTGGAGTGCAGTTTCTAAAACTTATTCCAGGCAAAAGAATGTAGCAAAGTAAGGGAACCGCTCTATTACTGTGTATTATGCAGATCTTCGGAGATTATGGGATGAACTCCTCTTTTATACCAATATCAAGTGTTCATCATATTATGCAGAAAGAAATTTGGAAAAGGAAAGTGTTTGACTTGTTGTGGGGTGTAAATCCTGAATTCGAGTCTATAAAGATCAACATTCTAGGCAGAGAAGAACTTCATTCACTTGGCACAGTCTACTCCTTACTGATTCGTGAAGAAGATCATAGGAATTTAGATAATAACAACATTAATACTACAAAATAACATGCACTACAAAGTAGATGAGAAACTTCACAATATCGTGGAAGAGGTGGATAACGTAATAGAGGACGTGGATGAGGCCACTTCTATTTGGATGAGAAGGATAAAATAGTATGTTCCCATTGCAGAAAACATCGACATTCAAAAGAAAATTGCTGGGAATTACATGGGCGTCCAAAATTTCATAGACCAAGGAGTAATTTCGCTAATATTGCTGAAAGTTCTATGCTTAACACAGATGGTATTAAAGAACTTATTAAGAGAATTAAAGGCTTAGAAACTAAATTATCGAAAAACCAGAATTCATCTACTCCTCAAGCTACTTTAACACATGCTACTCACACGATGAAAGGTAAACAATTCTCTCATTTTCATTCTAAAACTTGGATTATTGACTCTAGGGCTACAGATCATATGATAGGAGAGTCTTTATATTTTTCAGAATATCATCTACTTCAAAAACAAGAGTCAATCAAGTTAGCTGGTGGATCACTCTCTTATATGATTGGACAAGAAAGTGTACCCACATGTCTTGCATATTTGAATCAGTTTATCATGTTCCTAGCTTTCCTATAAATCTTCTATCAGTCAGCTCCTTAACACGTACACTGAATTATAGTGTGACTTTTGATCCATCTGGTTGTACTTAAGATGGGAAAAATCTTTAGTCGTGATAGTCTTCGATGAGGATTATATATTCTAGAAGACAAGTCACAACATTCTGTTTCTCTTGGTATAGCTGCAGTCGCTCAAGATGCGGAGATCCAACTTTAGCATTGTCGTTTAGGTCATTTACCAGTGTCCAAGCTCCATTATGTTTTTCCAAATTTGAAAGTCGAGTCAAATAAAGTTCATTTTGAGTGGGAAGTGTGTCAAAAGCACCAAAGAGCACCTTATCCCCTGTGTGAGTCTAGGAGATCCTAACCTTTTGAACTTTTACATTCTGACATATGGGGTCCCCGTCTTTTTCCCTCCTTGTGTGGTTAAAAGTACTTTGTTTCTTTTATTAATGATTGTACACGTCTCACAATTGTTTACCTAATAAAATCAAAAGTTGAGGTCTCTGCTCTTTTTCCTATTGTTAATAAATTTATTCTTGCTCAATTCAATACTTCTATGAAAATTTTTTGCTCGGATAATGGGGGTGAATACATTAATGGACAACTGCAATAATACTTATATGCAAATGGTATACTTCATTAGACATCTTGCTCATATACACCTCAACAAAATGGTATAGTCGAAAGAAAAAATCGTCATATTCTTAAAGTAGCCATAACTCTTCTTCTTCAATATAATGTTCCTAAAACTTATTGGGAGAAAGTTATTCTTACTGTTGTCTATCTAATAAACAGGATGCCTAGTAGTGTTTTAAAGGGAGATTATCCTATAAAATATCTTTCATGTCACTCCTCGTATCTTTGGATGTCTTTGTTTTGTTCATGTTCATTTACCTGGTCGTGATAAACTTGATCCTAAAGCAGTAAAGTGTATATTTCTTGGTTATTCTCAAATAAAAAAGGGTTATAAATGCTATGATCTAATTCAGAGGAAACTTTATGTATCTATGGATGTCACGTTTTGTGAATCTTCTCCCTATTATTCTTCCCAAGGAGAGTCACTCTTTACTCAAAACAACTCTTCTCATGAACTTTCCTTAGTTCCCAGTGAAATTAAAGATCTAGTAGATGAAAATGAAGAGAAGCAAGTTAAATCAAAACCAAAGCAGATATATAGGAGGGGACCGAGGAAGGTTGTTCATTATCAGGAGGAAACAGACTCTAACCACCAAAGATTATTCCCTTAGATTCAGATCCACAATTAGGAGTGGAAGAGGACTTAGAAGTACCAATAACATTTCGTAAAGGAAAAAGAACGTGTGCATGGTATCCTATCTCTAACTATGTTTCATTTGCTAATACATCATAATACTATCCTAAGTCACACAGTATCGACCTCGACACAGGTGCACCGACACCATGTCGGTGTGGCATGGCAAAAAAAACTGCAAAAAAAAATTATAACTCACGATTCTGCCATCTATGGTGTAATCAAAGAGAGAGTAATCCATGAAGACGATGAAACCAAAGACTCTTAGTCGACTCGTGACCTTATCTCCCATAATGACCACTTGAGGTACCTCACGATAGTTTTCAAAATGCTCGTTCACCTTGTCTTTCATCATCTCCCATGAAACTCTGCCAATGAACATAGAAAAATATCTCAACGCGGTCCTTCTTCACTTCCTTTTGTGTGGATATTACACGCTTCAAAATCTGGTATCGATTTTGAAGTTCGGGTCTTTTTGGATAAATGGGTCCGGATAGTGAAGATTGATTTGTGTATTATGATGAAATTTAGTTGTTTACCATTTATGTGTTTTGCTTTAATATAAAGTTGTGTACTTGCTATTGTCATATACTTATGTTAATTGATGTCTCACTTATTGTAGCTTGAATATTATATATAATATATAATATTACATACCCTAGCCGTGTCGTCGTACCCAAAATTTTTAAAATTTGCCGTATCTCGCACCCGTGTCTACACCCGCACCCGTGTGACATAGATACTATCAAATATTTGTTGCAATGCTGATCAGAATAAGATTTCCTCATGTTTTGAAGAAGCCAGCAGGTACCCTTTATGGAGAGCAACGATAGAAGCAGAATTGGATGCACTAGCCAAGAATAATACTTGGACAATCACCAAACTTCCCCATAACAGAAATATTGTGGGATGCAAATGGGTTTTCACTATTAAATACAAAGCAGATGGCACAATTGAAAGATATAAGACAACACTTGTTGCCAAGGGCTACAGTCAATCATATGGGATTGACTATAATGAAACCTTTGCACCTGTAGCAAAGCTTACTTCCATAAGAATATTCCTGCAGTAAATTTTGGATGGGATCTATGACAATTATATGTGAAAAATGATTTTCTACAGGGAGATCTAAATGAAGAGGTATTTATGGAACTTCCTCCAAGGTTGAGTATTAAGACTAAAGAAGGTACAGTCTGCAAATTAAACAAAGCTATCTATGGATTGAAACAATCACCCAGAGCCTGCTTTGAAAAATTCAGTAAAGCAGTATGCAGTTTGAGATATCAAAGAAGCATAAATTATCATATATTATTTTTCAAGAGAGGTACTAAATTACCAGTTCTTATAGTCTATTTAGATGATATTATTATAACATGTGATGATGTTGAAGAGATATCTACGTTAAAACACAATCTTCACAAATTATTTGACCTGAAAAATCTGGAGAGACCACACTATTTTTTGGGCATTGAGGTACTATACTCCAATCAAGGTATCTTTCTAACTCAGAGAAAATACACAATGGATTTGCTATAGGAAACAAATATGCTTGATTGTAAACATAGTGATTCTCCTATGAAAGTGAATAAAAAGTTGTTCTTTGGTGATAGTTAAGATTTCAGAGACACGAAAGTATCAGAAACTGGTTGGTAAGCTTATTTACTTAACTATTACTCGTCCAGATATCACTTATGTTGTGGGTATTGTGAGCATATTTATGCATTCACCAACAAAAAACCATATAGAATATGTGTATCGCATTCTCATATATCTTAAGTCGACACTTGGTATGGGTCTTCATTATTCAAAAGGTTACAACTTCAGTATTGAACTTTACTCTGATGTTGACTGGAAGATGATCGTAAATCTACCACAGGCTCTATTACACTACTCGGTGATAATCTAATCTCTTGGAAGAGTAATAAACAAACTCTAGTTGCTAGATCTACAGCAGAAGCAGAATACAGAGTTGTAGCTCAAGCTACATGTGAAGGAAAGTAGGTCTCTTCTTTAATTTATGAATTGGGATTTCATTCCACACATCCTATACCTCTCTATTGGGACAGCAATGCAGTTATTCAAATGTCTTCCAATCTAGTCTATCATGAAAGAACTAAACATATAGATATTGATTGTCATTTCATTCTGGAGAAGATATCCAACCGAGAATTCAAACTGGAATATGTCAAATCCGAAAAACAAAGAGCTGATTTTCTTACCAAAGCTATTACCAACAGACAACTTAAAGATAATTTGTCAAGTTGGGTGTTCTCAATATCTTTTACCCAACTTGAGGGAGAGTGTTAGAGGCAGAATTTGTTAGAGGTAGAATTCGAGTCCCAAAGCTTATGTTTTATCTTTAATACTTCTTTAGTAATAGGGGTATATTAGTCATTCAAGTTAGATGGTCATTCAAGTTAGATGGTGTTTATAAATAAGATATTAGGGTTTAGAATAGAGTTAAAGAAAATAGAGAGAGAGGCAGCCGATTGTGGCGTCTTCTCCTGTCGGTCACGCAGATTGGATGGAATGTCTCCAATGTGTCACATCTTGTAAGTATCTCTCGTTTGATTAATATATTACATTCCTCTAGTCAATACTTATTTCATAGCATCCTATTGACTCAGAACATGATTTTGTGAGTTTGTTTCGCAGCAGAACGTACAACCTGATTTGCCTCATACCCAAGCTTTGGAAAGTTGACCCTACATTTGGTGGCTTTTTATTGATGTTGAGAGTTAAGATAGGCATGTGTTTTTGTTTCTCCATATTATTGCATGGATGAGAAAGCGGTTGGTTGTTTAAAGCCAGGCTTTGAGAAGGATACATGCTTCTTAAACCTGCATGCGACCACTGAAAGAACGTTTCTAAAGAATACTAGTATATTCTTTTTATTCGTAGACTTGGTTTTCAGTTATGTTGCCTTGGACGTGGATTTTGATCGTCTTATTTTCTCCATCAGGTGGAAATTCTCCAGTTACACTTCCATTGCCTTTGGCAGCATTTGTGAGTCTTACCATTACATATAAACTTGACCGTGCCTCGGAACCTTATCTAAACCTTGCTGGCCCAGCAATGGAGGGCCTTGCTGCAGATTGTCCTTGGCCCAGTATGCCAATTGTTGCTTCACTTTGGACGCAGAAGGCTAAACGTTGGAATGACTTCTTGATATTCTCAGCATCTCGCACCATCTTCCTACAGAGCACTCATGCTGTTGTTCAACTTCTCAAGAGCTGTTTTGCTGCTACTCTCGGTTCTTCTGCTGATCCCATTTCAAATAACGGTGGCGTTGGTGAGCTGCTTGGTCATGGGCTTATGCCTCTGCCCTCAGGAGGCCTCTCCCCTGTTGCACCTGGTATTTTGTACCTAAGAATGTACAGATCACTTCGCGACATACTCTTTGTAACCGAAGAGATGCTCACCCCTTTAGTTACCTCAGTGAAAGAGATAGCCACTAACGGCATGAGCAAAGGTGAAGCCGTCAAGCTGAACAAGGCCAAATATGGGTTGAAGTATAGCCATCTTTCACTGTCTACAACTATGGGGAAAGCCAAGCAGGCTGCTGCTCTCGGAGCTTCACTCTTATGGATAACAGGAGGCTCTGGTCTGGTTCAGATGCTGTACCAAGAGACTCTCCCGTCTTGGTTTCTGTCCAAAAACGGATTGCAGAGCGGAGAAACACAAGGGAAAGCAGCATTGCTAGTGGGCTACGCCCTTGCATACTTCACCATGCTAAGTGGCGCATTTGCATGGGGTGTGGATGGTTCTTCCAAACGAAGGCCTATGATACTCACTGGGCACATGGAATTCTTGGCTGGAGTGCTCGATGGAAAGATCTCCTTGAGTTGTGACTGGGCCACTTTCCACTCCTACGTGTCAGGTTTCCTCGGCCTCATAGTAGGCTGTGCTCCAAAGTGGGTGGCGGAAGTTGATGTAGAGACTCTCAAGAGACTCAGCAGAGGGTTGAGGCTATTGGATGAAAAAGAACTTGCCTTGTCCCTTCTGGAGAGAGGTGGTGTTGGAACTATGGGTGCTGCTGCTGAATTAGTCATTGGATCTCTAGGTTTTTCCTAGTTTTTGTAGATACAGTTACATGCGTTGAGGGAGAGAGGGGGGGCATTCTTGCCCTTGTATGATTAGATGAAAGCTATTTAAAAGATTTTTTTCCCTTTCAGCCTAAATTTTTTTGAAATTTCGGGCTGGGTGTGTCTGGCTAAAAGATATTGGAAACCATCAACAATAATAGCAAAAACCCGGTACCATTTGATTTACAGCACTTCAATAAAACCGAAGGTTTGAAACTCACCTGAAGTTTTTCTTTCAACTATCTGATAGCATGGGGTTAAATATATGTGGTGATTAGGGATTGTGAACAAGATGAATCAGCCACTACGAGGCACTTTTTGCCTCATTGTCCTTTAATGTAGCTTTCTCTGCTTTGTTAGCCTCGAATTCGGTTCACGTTTATCTCATCTGCTCGTTTAAGGTGAGCACACAACCGTCGTAGCATGTTCTCTGTTGATAAAAGCAAAACTTGACGTTTGCACCCATTCAACCGTCGTAGCATGTTCTCTGACGCATGTAACATAAACCCTCAACTTGAAGCTTAGCCTCTTGGAAAAGGTATCGTCAAATTATAGAGCTGACCCGTATCTTGACTGGGTTGAAGGCCAACCAGGAGCAGTTCACCCAGTTTCGCGCCGTACTGAATCCACAAAAAAGCAAAGCATTATACAAAGCAAATACAACAAAGGGAGGGATAGGAATAATAGAGGGAGGGATAGGGATAACATAATGGATACGTGCACACCTTTTTTTATTGAACACACTTCTTTTTTGTCACTTTCATCAAAATACTTTGTCATTTTTAGTAATTATAAAAATATCCAATGTCCCTCCTCGATGAAACTGCTAACGACCTTTATTTCCGGTCATTCTTTCTTTCATTCTTCACTCATCAGCTCATTCCAGCCACCTATTACTTGATTTACAACTGTTTTCAGGAAAAGGAACATATTGAAATCCATCGAAAAAGACCGAAACATGAGATTTGATAATAAAAGAATAAAAAATAGGAGTTTTTTGTACTGATTTGAAGGAATTCATTATTTTATCAAGGTATGTTGTTAATTTTGTATTGTTTTTTTATTTTGCAGATGTTTTAGGTAGAAAATATGATTTTCGCTCGATTTGTCGCTAAAAAACTCGATGGTTTTACGGCTAGAGATATACCCGAGGAGCATCTTGCATGAGGGAGATGCAACCCAAGTGCTTGGGCTTCGTCTCCCTCAAGCAAGAGATGATCTACAGGCATGTCTCTCTCACATTTGTTGGTTTGTTGTACATGGTATGCTAAATTTTATTTTTTTGCAATACAGATATGTCTAATAGGGTATAAGTAGAAGGGCCTAACGTCATCGCTTCATCTAAGAGACTCAATGCTGTATCGTACGGTAGGTGCTTCCATAGATGACAACAAGAGAAAGAAAAAACTGACCTTGAGCTTTAAAGGTCACATTGCCTATAAGATATGGAGGAACGGGTAATTTCTTTAGTGTAATATATTCGATATCAATACTTTCTATTTTAACTGACTATGTAAATATATATATATATATGTAGACAATACAAAAAGTGATAACAACCACAAATGCACCTTGGACAGTGAAGAGGCGGATGTGAGGTTCAGTAATTGGATCTAGATTGCAAATAGGATGGGGTTGATTGGGCAACAAGATTTGCTATACAAGGTGATAGACCATGCGTTGTTGATTGCTTTTATCAAGCATTGACAACTAGACACAAACAACATTCACATGTCATGGGATGAGATGACTACCACACTTCACGATGTCTATGAGATACTTGGTCCTTCAAAGAAAGGTTAACTTATTGTCTTGATACACGAGATGTGGAAGATATCTTCAGTGATATGTTGGGGATGAGTATCGATGAAGTCATAAGATTAAGTTTGGTGCTATTAAGTTTGAGGCACTTCAAACTAATCTTTTAAGGAGAGCGAGTAGAGAAAACAAGGTTTTATGTTATTTGTTGTAACAGTTATACGTTAGGTGCAACAACATTATCTTATTTGTAGAAACAACTAGGAAAGGCAACCTGAATAGAAACATAATAACTTAGTGAACATACTTCTTTGCTCTAAGTAAGAACGTTTACTATTGTTGCTTGTTATATGTATCTTCTATATAGTCATTTCTAATAATTTAATATGCTATATATTTTAATCGTAAGCATAGATTTATGAGTACTACCCAGTCTTCAAAGTTAGCATGCGACCAAAATGAGTGGATGGAAAATCACGAGTAAACCGATGGATGAGAAGTTTATGTCACAAACAATCTCCTGTTAATCAGCTTATTAAATACCATGACCAATTAAATTCGGTTGCGATAGAATAGGTATTTTGCAAATTTTCAACTAAGGTCTTAATCTTTTAATTAAACACAAGCTTATATGTTATATATTCTTACTTGTTATTTTGTGAAATGAAGATTGACTGGTAGTCATATAGTTCTACCAAACACTTAGATTGTAATATATATAAGTTGTTCAGATACCGCAGATGCATTCGTTGTGTAGATGTTATGGAACCTTATATGTCAAATAGTGTAGTTAGTCAATTTGATTACCATGAAAGCATCTTAGTTGCACCGATAAGACCTTTATTGCAAAGAGAATAAAATCTCACACGTATAATGTATAATATGAGTCACTTGACGTGACTTAGGAGGTAACACTCACATTGTTTTTAGCTTGAGGATTTTGGAGTCCCAACACTTTACTTGTGAGTGTGACAAGTTGTACATGGAGTGGTATATTCAGAGCACAATCGATTTATTTCAGAGATTCTAAGAGTTAGTTGCATTTTGCTCGTCCTAGTCTAGTTAGGCAACATTATACATTATTATAAATACAAGTAAATGAATTATTGTATCTATATTGATAGTATTTTCAACTTTATTTTACTTAAACCCTATGTACTAACTTTCCTCCATTGAATTCTTTATACTAGTGTTTTGCTATGAGACATGAGACATTTGCAACAATTTCGTTACATTTAGAGCATGTGCCATGGGTATTATTGGGTGACCCTATGTTGTTGGACCTGATAGAGGCATATGAGCAATGTCACGAACGAATCCATTAGTTGATACTTGATGATGATGATGGTGATGATGCGTAACATTTTTTGTTTTGGTTATATATGGGATATTATTTAGTAATTTTAAAATATTATATATGTAAATGATGATTATAATGAAAAAAATTGTTTTCTTTGCTACTCACGCCTACATACATGATTGCAATAAAATCGTGCTATCAATTAACAAAATACATTAATGTCATTCAAATCTAGAAATCATGCAATTACATATACAAATAGACAATAACACCTAGTAATAGTTCTCAATATTGTGTACAACATCGTCTTCTGGTCATCTTATTTGTTTATACATGTCGATATATTCTTCAAATGAAGTTGACCAACTCCCAACACTTTTATCTCGATAATATTGTCATATTAATAACATAAGAGACATTAGAGAGCCATTAGCCATGTGCATTTATGAAAAAATATAAACAAAAGAGAAGATTAATGTGCATTTACAAAGATAGAAGATATCACACAAGAGAAGTTCTTGGAGGTTGATATGAACTCGACAACCTTAAGAAAATCTATCTTATACTTACAAAATACAAGAAAAATATATAATTGTTAAAGTCACTAGTAAACACTACTACATAAAAGTAAGATAATTACGTGTTTATCTTATATATGTTATCAAATTCTAATATCCATAGAAATGTATGAATTAGGTACATAAAACGAGGATGTGTAAATACAATATCACTGGTATTATCCATATCAAGAATTTTATGATACCATATATGATAATAGTTAGCATCTAAATCGTGTAATAGTTATTGTAGAACATTTCGATAACCCTTATTTTCCTTCTTGATTTTCATCCTTGCATTATAAATATACTTTATCATACTCACAATTTTCTCTTTCACCCGCTTCAAATGCATCAAAATGTGCTTAAGTTTGTAATAACTTTGTGTGAGAACCTTTGTTACACTATACTTAGAGCTACTCAATATCCCTGCAAAAGCATGCTTTTTAGATACAAGACTAAAAGGTGATTATGTGTCCCATTCAACTTCCAATAACCATCACCCTTTTCCCTTAATAAAAATAGACAATCTACGTTCTTAGTTTTCATCTACCTAGTACTTTCAACACAATATTTTTATTGGACCTATATTTGTTACTTTTTTATACAAAAGTCATACCTTACTTGTTACGTCTTTACTCTTCGAATGACTAATAACCATAACAATATTGTGCTTCTTACCAACTAGTCTTACATACTCAATAAGTTCATTACGAGTCATAAACATATCGTCCATCGCAAACATGAGTGAATGGTCAAACTCATCACCTCACAATCAATAAATTGATCTTATACCTCATCTTATATCACCTGGTGCACTACAATAACTGTTACTCTTCTTAGTCATGACACGATTAGTACTTTGATCAGTTGTCATCTTCTCTAAATCGCTTCTATCGTAAGTGTTTTCGTTTGAGTTGTTTGTCAAAGACATGAATGTTTCTCACTTAAGGAAAGACACACATACACCACATCACTCCTTAAGGAGGAGATGCAACCCATGTGCATTTCTTCATTAAGAGAGGCGTGCATGTACCGTATTTCAATACGAAATTTAGGTAACTAATGAAATTTTATCTAAACCCGTAAATCATTTTTAAACATTGAAACCTAGATAAACTAGGCAAAATAACGAAAATACAATGATCACACTAAGAACTAACCTTTCAAATCTAAGAAAGGTAAAAAGATCGCTTAAATCAATCGTGTGTTTGATTTTTTTCATTTTTCTTCTTCCGTGATTCATTTAATTATAACTAGGTTTGTAAGTAACTTATCAGTGGTAATTGGTTGAGAATAACGTTATATCAATTCTCATTGAACTAAAATAAGTTGTGGAAGAAATAAGAAAAAATAAATTGATTACAAAAATTATGAGCATTGCTTTGGAGCGTCCCCGCCTAGCGACGTGCTGCACAGCCCGAATGCAGTAATAAGTAAGCAAGGGCCACTACATTTTCACCCGAATGTAGTGAATCAATTACAGAAAAGGTTCCCATATCATGGACGGGTGTGGGTAAAGAAGTTAGTCCCGCTACATTGCCGCCCGAATGTAGTGAATAATTTTCAGAAAGGTCTCCGTATTTTGAATATGGACAGATGCTGGGGGTAAGGAAGCTAGTCCTAGATAATAAGATTCGTATTGGTTCTTGAAATATCGGAACATTATCCGATAAGCTAATGGAGGTGGTAGATACTATGATTCGGAGAAAGATTCATATTCTATGTTTACAAGAGACAAAATGGGTTGGAGAAAAAGCAAAGGAGATAGTGGATATAGGTTTTAAATTATGATACTCAGGTAAAGAAAAGGCTCGAAACGGAGTTGGTATTATCATAAATAAAGATTTAAAGGATAGTGTAGTAGACATACAACAATATGGTGACCGAATCATGATGTTGAAATTAGTGTTAGGAGTAGAGGTTTTGAATATAGTTTGTACTTACGCACCCCAATTAGGACTAGAAGATAGTATAAAGATATCTTTTTGGGAAGAGTTAGATAAGGTGATTCAAAAGATTCCACAAAAGGAGATGATTTGTTTAGGAGAAGACTTAAATGGACATGTCGATAAAGAGGCATTAAGATATCAAGGTATTCATGGAAACTTTGGTTTTGAGAATATAAATGAGGAAGGTAGGGAGATTTTTATTTTTGCTATGGCATTTGATCTCTTTATAGTCAATACAATCTTCAAAAAATGAGATGAACATTTAATTACTTATAAGAGTGACTTATCACAAACACAAATTGATTACTTTATTTGTAGAAAAAAAGATAGAGCATATTGTAAAGATTGCAAGGTAATTCCAGGAGAAAGCTTAACCACCTAACATCGACTTTTAGTTATTGATTTACAAATAAAAAAATATCTGGTGGAACCTCAAAAGCGAGAAAGAAGATATATTTAAACAGAAAGTCCTTCAAGGAGATGTTTGGAATTATGTTGGTACACCCTATGATATGTGGAACAATATGGCTATACATATTAGGAAAGTGGCGAAAGATGTGTTAGGTGTATCTAAGGGAGGTGTATCTGCACAAAAAGAAGCTTGGTGGTGGAGTAAAGTACCGAGGTAGGTTCTTTGGAGAACTTTGAAAAAAAGAGGTATCCCATTGACATATATTAACCTTATAAGGAATGACAGATTTTTTTGAAGTTAATATTGGGTTACATCAAGGATCAACTTTAAGTCCATACTTATTTATAATGGTGATTGATGAGTTAACAAAACATATTCAAGATGAAGTACCTTGGTGTATGTTATTTGCAGATGACATTGCATTAGTAGAGGAGTTTAAGGAAAAAGTTAATAGAAAATTGGAACTATGGAGAGAAACATTAGAAAGCAAAGGCCTCCAACTTAGTAGAACAAAGACAGAATATATGGAATGTAAGTTTGATCATTTGTTTACCTCAGAGGACATAGAAATTAAAATTGTAACACATTGCATCTCCCAAAAGGAAAGTTTTAAATACCTTGGGTCAATTTTTCAGAGTGATGAAAGAATTGATGGAGATGTTATGCATAAAATTAATGCTAGTCGGTTAAAATGGAGAGGAGCATCAGGTATTCTTTGTGATAAGAAGATACCATTAAAGTTAAAAGGTAAATATTATAGAGCAGCTATTAGGCCTGTCATATTTTATGGTTATGAGTGTTGGGCAATTAATCATCAACATATACAAAAGATGTATGTGACAGAAATGAGATGTTGAGATGGATGAGTGGTCATACAAGAAAAGATCGTATACATAATGAGGTTATTAGAAACAAATTAGGAGTGACACTAATAGAGGATAAAATGAGAGAATATCGTTTAAGATAGTTTGGACATATATAAAGAAGATCAAAAGAAAAACCTTTAAGAAGGTATCGAAAACTAAATTTGGAAAGTATTAAAAGAGCTAGAGGACGACAACAAAAGTGTTGGAAAGAAACAATAAAGAATGATCTAGTTTATTGTGAGTTAACTGCTAACATGGCACACGATAGGGATGTGTGGAAACAAAGAATCCATGTAGTCGACCATGTCTAATATCGGAAAAGGCTTAGTTGTTGTATGAAGAAGAGGGAGAAAATGATTGGAAATATTTTGGGTATTTAGGAAAATGGTATATCGTAAAAGGGGCGTGGAGGTGGTAATGCCCGAGGGATAAACGTGGCACAAAGTACGAACTCCAAAGTTCAATCTCCGATCCCTCATAAGCGAGCCCTGCCGCGCTCATCCGAGAGACAGGGGGAGAGGACTCCTGAATGCCTTCAATGCAGCCACTATTTTTTATGAGATTCGTCCATTGGGCGCCCTCTATCTTCATGCCCACGAATCTTCTTTCCCGCACACGTATGGGGAATCCAAGGATGCCTTCAACACACCGACCAGGTGGAGCTTTTTCAATCTTTTGCTTCTTCTTGTGCTCGTTCACTTCTGTGAATGGTTTGATCCCATTTAATGAAACTAAATTCAGTATCATCCTTCCTCTGCGTTTTCAGCTCTTCGAAGAGTTGCAAAAGTACCCAAATCAAGCGATGCGTTCTCGTTGAAAAGCGAGGAGAATGACGGATATGAACTTCCACAAGAGTACTATGACGACGTACCTTCTTTATTGTTCCTTTTCTCTCCCTCTCTCTCTCTTTATCTCGTATCGAAAAAACCATGTTCTGTTTCTGCGGTGTTAGCTGTTGTATATATCTCTGCATTTGATGAGGTTCCTCCATTAGTGCTGCGAAGGTTTGGCCGTTTCTTATATCATTAGCTGCAATTCAGCTTTTTCACCTTTATGCAGCGAAGACTCGTGCCACCCATATATAGAATGAGATTTCTTATATGCTTCTGTAATCATGAAAATGTGCTTCACCACTTAATAGGTTTTCTGGTTTTCCCCATATAAGAGCCCTTGATCAATCCATCCTACGAATGCATGGGAGTGTTTTATGTTCCAATGCTTTCTTACATGCTCCATTGTTTGATTCACCGCCTAGACGGTCTGTGGTTCTTCCTCATATAAGAGTTATTTTTATGTATCCATTCTTTGAATATTGTAGGAGCGTTTTATGCTCTCCTGTTACTTAATACTATAGAGGTAAATCTCAAGCTTGAGAAATTTTTATTTTCAAAATCTTCCCAAGCGATCATCAGTAAGTCTCTGCTAAATGATTAATAGGTCTGATGATTTTCCCCATATAAGGGCCTTTGTTTTATTCATCCTATGAATGTAATTGGAGTGTTTTATGCTTCCATGCTTTCTTATATGCTCCTTTACCATCTAGCTTGTCCGTGCATCTTGCTCATATAAGAGCTATTTTCATGTACCATTCTTTGAATATTGTATGACCCTTTTATGCTATTAGCTTTCCTGTTACTTAATACGTATAGAGGTAAATCATAAGCTTAAGAATTTTTTTATTTACAAAATTTTCCAAGTCCATCATCAGTAAGTCTCCGTTAACCATGCATCTGTTGAAAGGGAAATTATCTTCCAATATCTGTTATCTACATCTAAATTCAGCCACAGGCAAGTTATATATCGCTGATTACTATCTCCTCTTTGTTAGTTGTTGGAGTAGACTATACTAGTATTGATTTGAAATAAATGCCTCCTTCATTGGACGTTAAACCATATGGTGGTTGACGTTCCACAATGCAATATCGAAGATGACAGATCTGAATAGGAAGAAGATTGTGAAGAAAAAAAATAACAGAATGGGAAAGAGGTAGGGGAGGAGCTAGGGTTTTCTTTTCAACCCCTTTCTATTCACTAAAAGGGCGTGCTTGCATATATATATATATATATATATATATATATATATATATATATATATATATATATATATAGAGAGAGAGAGAGAGAGAGAGAGAGAGAGAGAGAGAGAGAGAGAGAGAGAGAGAGAGAAGGTCTATCATTTCCTACTTGCCTATCATTTTGCCATGATGAATCTCATTGGTAAGTGCGATCTTGAAAGTTCCATTCTCGTTCATCTATGATGTTGTAATGCACATTATGATGCATCGGACTGAAATATATCGCAGTATAAGCCCATAGGAATCACAACTTTACTTTCCATTTTTCTTTATTCAAACACTTTCATTTCTTCCACTGTCATAGCTCAATGCTCTTGCTTCTGCACTCAACTGAGGGACAAGGTTTTGCTTCTGACGTTTCCATGATGCTAGGTTGTGACTCACAAAAGCACAATCTAGAGGTAGATCTTATATCCGTTGGAGATGCTTCCTAACATGTATCAATGAACAATTATATCTTTCTATGGTTATTAGTGGCATGTAGAATTTATTTGGTCTTCTTCTAAGTATCTCAACACTCAGAAGAGTTAAAAGTTAAAACACCCTTTTGCATATGATGGTTGCACGGAGTGACATATAACATCGTTTGGCCAAACATATATTC